>OV179159.1:16983180-17583180 GCA_921972225.1 Euplexia lucipara | reverse complement strand
AATATATTCAAAACGCATATTAAATATTGTACATTACAGACGCCAGCTACCACAAACTGTAAAAAAATCCCAATTAAAAATGAACTTTATACCTACTATTTGTAATAAAGTAAAAAAATATTAAAGACATTTGACACATTGGGATAGCTTGATGTGCTGTGCTCTGTACAGGAGGCCTAGCCAAAGTCACATTTTCATTAACGATAGTGCAGTTCGATATATCTGAAATATATGGAACTGGCAAAAGCTTTCAAATGCTAAATTCTATACATTTCGGCTTTATCATACTTCGTTGTGAAAATGTGACTTTATCTAGGGCCATTGATTATATTTGTAATATTCATTACTGATTTTATTAGAGAATTTTTGTTGATCGGTCAAATCTCTTGGTACCTATCGTACAGGACACCCTCCGTCCGCCTCATTCACCAACTCACCTATTTCGCCATGTAAAAGTTTTCCTTTTGACTGCCTGCTTAACTATCTAAAGGTTTATGAGTGGGTCTCCATAATAGAATGCCAAAATTGGGTCCTCGTGATGCCTCCAACCCTTTGTACTTGAATTTATTGTGTTCTAACCTTGGACTATTTCACGCCTACCTTTAAAATAGTTTTGTTTCATTATACCAGTATTATGAGATAGTTTTTGTCCTGTTTTATCTCGTATGTGTTAATTTTTTATTGTGTGTGTACTACTATAACGTTATAATAATCATTCATTTTATTTCAGTATATACCCTTCAGCAAACATATGAAATTAATTTAATTTATGGTGTATTCTTAATGACTGTGCATAATAATCCTTTTTAATCTTTTTCAGTGTGTTCTATTTTCGCCAGATTCTATAGTGATTTCCTTGTAAAATACTGACAGAAATTTGACGGTGTTACAAACATAGTGGTTTCGAAATCCTGCTATTATAAAATATATGGGTCATTTTTGGTTGTTATCGTTATTTCTAAAGAAATTTACTTTTAAATGTATATATACCTACTTAAGTATCTGTTCATCTATTTTTCTTATTTATTATGTTTTAACATGGTTATTACTAGTATAGTATTGACTTTAACTTAATTTGTACTTCAATTCTAAATGATAAACTGTATTACTATCAATAAAGATGTGTGTGCTGTGTCTCTCAACTTTTATTTTTGAAACAAGACAGTGAGTAACTAGATCCTCATACCACTGTTCTTGTTTCAGATTGGAGACCTGGACGAGGACACGACGCCTCTGGACATGTCGTGGCCGTCAGGTTTCCGCAAGCGAATAACATACTTGTTAGTCGCACCAATTGTCTTCCCGCTCTGGATGACCCTGCCAGACACTAGAACGCCGAAAGGTGAGAGTATATTGTTGATGAAATCACCATCATTGTCAACATGACCATCATCATCGTCCACAATCCGACTTCACCCACTGCTGGGTGTAAGACTTTCTTTGCTGATTCCAAGCTTCATGTCTTTGTGTCAGCCAGGATATTCCCGCAATGGCAACAATGTCGTCTGCGCATTTTGCCGCCGTACGACTAACACTTTTCTTTCCGTTTCTAGGACGCCATTCGGTCACAGCTTTACTCCATCTACCGCACCTAGTTAGGCGCACAACATGATTACTATCCCGCAATTTAGTTGGGGTCGTTGTAGCTTTTTTGGTATTATACATTCGTTTAAGATTGGCGCGGGCGGTCCTTATTTGCTTATTCTATACATCTCAATCAGTCATCGTCTTAGTAACTATCCTTATCAAAACTATTACACCTTTCATCCAAATTATCCATCGTTTCTTTGCTTATCTTGTATTCTTACATCTATTAATTTGTTTGTATAGATCATTTATTCTATTCGCTATTTTTTGTCATTATTATCGCTAATTATAACATTTTAGATGTATTTTTTGTAATAGGTAAGGAATTAATTTTCTTTCTTCTTACGTTTCTTTGGAATCAGTGCAAGTGTTATTTATTAGGTATCTCTATAATTAGATCATTACTATAAACAGCTCCATTTTCTTTTTCAGGGAAAGGATATTTCCCAGTTACATTTATAGGGTCAATAGTTTGGATAGCTTTCTTCTCGTACCTGATGGTGTGGTGGGCGAATGTGGCGGGGGCGACGGCCCACGTGCCCCCTGAGGTGATGGGCCTGACGCTCCTGGCTGCGGGGACTTCAGTACCTGACCTTATCACCTCCGTGATAGTCGCTAGAAAGGGCTTTGGAGACATGGCGGTATCCAGCTCGGTCGGCAGCAATATTTTTGATGTTACTGTTGGGTGAGTAGTATTTTTTTTTATTGTGTAATTTGGATATCATTTGTTAAATGAACTATGACGAGGGCTGAAATCTTGAAGACGAGGATAACACTCTGTTCAAAAATGAAGCTTGACCATCAAAGGAGGTATTTACTCTTCGGTAAAAACGTAGCCATCTAAACAACAGCAATTCAGAAGATTTACAATATAATTATACTAAAACTATTTAGTTTCTAGAAAACAGACAAATATTTGTCTAAAACGAGGTCAAAACAACGCTACACCAAGAACATTAAATTAAACTTAATTCAGCATAACGTTGCACCAAAAACTTGAGATTCCGTTATTTTCTGCACTGCAGCTCTTCGTCCCGAGGGAAATAGAAACTATGTGATAAATAATATTTTAGACATTGCAGTTGAAACTAATATTTTGTGGCCAACATTCCCCTCCCGTCGAATACTTTACCGGGAGCATTCCTTAGTGAAACCACTGCATACTTCATTCCAAATTTTGGGAACACTGAGAGTTACGTCTTTTTGGGGGAGAATTAATAACGCTTTAGTTTATAACATTTACGCTTTGTTTTATAGTTGCATGACTTTGTGGCTGCATTTTATGTGTGGTTTAAAATAATATTGTCTTCGTGCTCATAAACGTTAACAAACTCATCATCATAGAATAGAATTGAATACACTTTATTGTTTACCATACAAAAATACAAATAATATCTAGCTTGAAGAGCTTCATAGGGTGGGACAATGGGCATCAACATCTGCCTTGCCTTTTTCCAACTGTGTTAGGGTTAGCTTCTAGTCTAACCGAAGCTGCTGAATACCAGTGTTTTACATGGAGTGGCTACTTATCTGACCTCCATAACATGGCTTATATGGGTCAATCTCCAAAACGGGCGTATTCATGTGATTGCTCTGGTGCTTTTCAGATATTGATATATAACGGTAATTATGTATCCCATTAAAAAGAATGATATTCAAATAGTACATTTTTATTATTGGCCTTCAATTTACACAAACGGTTATGGAAATATATAAGTTCAAAAAATTTCGCGACCAGAGCAATCATAATTGGTGCCAGAGCGATCATAAATGGTGAAATTAGTAAAACAAAAATAAATAATAATGATAAAATATTATTTATTTAGCCGTTTTAAGTCATGTTCAGTGTACGTGTAACAAGATTATTATATGTAAGAGAAATGTATTATTTTAAAAAAGGTCAAGGCATATTATCAGTCATAAGTACTTCCATATTAAAAATAAATAACAAATTAACAAAATTTTATAGATCAACTTTGGCTTAGTTTCATTTATTTGGACTTAATTAAATCACTTCTAGGTAAATGAGAAAACATTAAAAACTTTTTGAAATCCACCAATATTACATACAGTCTTTTAAAGTTATTAAATGATTTAGACTCAATTTAAAAAAGTTAAATTAAAGAAAACTAACGTTTACAAAGAACAAAATAAAATTCTTAAAAATGGACAATTTATAAACGTAACTATTTGTAATCATAATACTTAATAGTACTTAGAATCATGACTAAAATAACAGTATTGTAAGTGATTTGTAATGATCAAATTTTCCTTAACTAGGTATATCTTTAGTGGAAAGTGAAGAATTAAAAAGAAGAACACAAAGTAAAATGCAATTCAGATGGTCAGATCAGATTAAAGTATTGTTTGCAAATTATAATGATACAAATTTTAACACAAAGTAAAAAAGTACAATTTTTATAAGGCTTAGTTGATCAGGAAACTAAAAATTAAGGTTTATTTTAAGCTCAGATAATTGAATAGTACTCGGAGTCGGAGTCGGGTAAATCTTCTGCTGCAGCAACCTTTGTCAAGGTGTTACTGTTTTCCAACGAAGATAAAACTACCTCGGAAATACTTGGAGTACCTAATTAAATTTTCATAGTCAATAGATCAGTCACTCATTGGTAGTACTGTGCCCCGAGCTTTTTGCCTTTGGTAACTTTCTCTTGACTTTACAAGCCATTGTGCGTCTTAGATATGGATCATATTTTATCTTGGCTATTCTACGACGCTCAGCCAATTTCTTCCTAAGACGTTTTTCTTCAATACTCGTAAATAATTTATTTCGAGGCATGATTTCAACCTACAAAAATAGTTGCCATTCAATTTTAGAGAAGAAAGGGTTACAGTTGTGGTTAGTTAAATGCCATTACCAAAATATCATCAAGGTAAAATACGTCAATATCTGTTTATGGGTTTAGGTTACCCAAAGAAATCCCCCAGGAATGGTTGTAAATTAAAGGTCATATATATAGTTCATCGTTTGTCATTGTTTCTACTACTTTCAATAGATTTATAACGTACAATTAATGCAAAATATCATTGCTCTGTACTTTTTGAACAGAGCAATCACAGCCATAGCGATCAGAAAAAGTCACAAAATCATAAATATAGCCGAATTTAAAAGCAGTAGAAAGTTATGATGACGTCTCATAAAAAACATCACAGCGATCACTTAATTTACATAACAGACACATTCATAAGCTTATTATTTAATTTAAATAACGTGCCATAGCAATCATAAAATTCGAGAACCAAATCCAGAGTAATCATAAACTTACCTTCGTAATGTTGGAGTGCTGGTTCGTGGCACACAGGTTTCCTCCTCGGCGGTTAGACTACTGCCAGGGTTACCCCGCGGGAGGGGAATAGAGTGTCTATAACGCGTAACTAGGTGTTGGTGCGATGTTTTACCTCAGCGCAGAGCGATGAGATAAAATGCCCGGTCACGATTTCAAATTCAAATTGTGGCAAAAGTATTGTTTATATAACTTAAAATAATTTATTACGATGTAGATTAACTATTTGTTATGTAATGTAACCAAGTTGTTTCATATGAACCTCCCTAATAAAAAGTTAAAGAATATTTTATTCATTCAATCGGGAGTCGGGTCAACCCAGAGCGATCAGAATTTTAGGGTTTAAGATTTTTTTTTTAATATTTAGAATAAACTTATTCATAATATTAGTCTTGTACCATGTAGATTGGACACCAAACTGTATATTAAAAAATATTTTATAAACGTTTTTCGATTTTAAAGTGGGTTTATCCAGCCCGACACGAAAAAAAATGCCTCTGGAGATCTACCCATATGATACCCCTTGTGAGGACTGTCAAAAAGTCTACAAATGATAGCCGCGACCAATAGCTTAACGTGATATGCAAGTATGCAAGATACAGAAGAAGTTAGATCTGTTATAGTCAAAGACATTCAATACCTATAGACCGGACATCACGGACAAAATTTTCGTCCGACTAAGTGTGTCCTGCTGGATACAAGTCTATGAGTTTTTTGTAGTACGCTCCGCTGCCGCTCCAATATTCATATATTATTCTAGATGGCGTTACTGAGACATGAGATCAAAGTTTTTCTATGACATTTCCTTGACATGCCCGCTCTATAGTATTTTAAATCTCTTTGGTTATAGTCAATGCCTAAGTGGTAAAAAAATACTTCACAACAACCAATTGAATCACTTAGAAATATGTGTCTGTCATTTATGATTGGTCTAACATATCCGCCATGGCGAAACAGTTCCGTACCGAAACATGTCGTGACTGACAGACAGCTATGCGTTATTATAGACTCAGTTATATTCCCATTAGCACCTTTCTGTCCACGGAAACCTAATAAATTGTGGGCTTTATTAGAAAGCATCTACTGAACAACCGAACACAAAAACGAACGCGTTCATTATAATTGAGGAAAATAGTTTTGTTAATTAGATTTCAATTCCCGACGGCCATGGCGTGATTATAATATAATATTTCTTGATTGGACACGGGAATAGTCCGGATGTTATAACTAAATCTCATAAGCATTTTAATATTTAAATGCACTAACCGAAGAAAAAAATATTTATTAATGTTTTTTGTTTATCTATCTAAAACTGTCTGCACTAATTACACTAAAGCTGAAGAGTTTGTTTGAATGCGATAATGGAACTAAGTACCAGTTGGATTGGAAACAATATTTTTGCACTAGATAGTCCAAATCTTAAAGATGAGGTACCGCTGTCGAGGACACGGCTTGTGTTCTGATAGTAGGCGGCGGAGTTTAGTAATGTACTCATGGACTGACAGATTATCATCTGCCGAGCATTTTCCCAACTAAGTTGGGCCGGCTTCCAGTTTAACCGCATGCTGTTGAAAACCAGTGTTTGACATGGAGCGACTGCCTGTCTGATCTCCACAACCCAGTTACTGGGTAACACGATACCCTTTGATTAAACTGGTCGTCTGACTGGCGGGATTTTGAGTACTAGTAATGACTGTCAAAAATCTACAAATAACAGCCGGGACCAACGGCAGAACGTGTGAGACACGTGAAGTGTTGGTACGTAATGAATTGTCACCCATCTTCGGACCAAACTCGACAAGCGTAGCTTAGCGTACCTTCTATCGACCCGTGAGGCTATTAATATTTAGCCACAAGGTTCTCAGTAACCTGACTGACAGATACAGATTGAAAAGAGACTTTTTAAGTTGACGAAATCGTCGTTAAAATCTGAAATATGTATGCTAACGGAACGAAGCATCAAAAAAAACTTTTTGCATTAGATAGTCCGAATCTTGACGACCAGTCACCACTATCCAGGAAAAAGCTTGTGTTTGATAGTATAGTAGGTAGAGGACTTTAGTGAATATTGAGACAAAAACTCTTAACATTGATAGGAAAAAGACATCTTGAGACGACTATAAAAGAATGGAATTTAATAATTACTATTAAATTAACTATGATCATTTGTTCTGTGTCTGGGTGTAATTTATCTATAATATGTTTGTATTTAGAAATATATAAGTATGTGTATGTGTATCAGCTGTTTAGTACCCACAACACAAGCTCTCAAGCTTAACTTGGGACTAAATGACGTTGCGTGAAAAGTTGTGGAATATTTATTTATTTATTTAACTATGACAAAACGTTTAACTATGGGGTACCATGTTACCCAGTCGGGTTGTGGGGGTCATCGAGGCAGTCACTACATGTTAAACACCGGTATTCTGCTACATGTGGTTAGACTGGAAGTTGACCCTAACATACATAGTTATGAAAGGCTAGGCAAAAGATAATGATAAATAGTTAAGAAGGCATCTTCAAAATCCAAACAGTCTTTAAGAAAATGTTACTCTTAAAATGTTACATAACTATTTAAGTTTGCCACATCTGGTAACCAAAAACATAAATAAGGTTATCAAATGAGCTTTCCCAAACTGTACCGTAAGATAAGAAAATTCTTAACTATGTAGACCTTAAATAACGGACGCCATCTTAAGTGCTTACCTACTCAGCTTGGAGCGGCGCCAAAAATGAGGGTAGATGTGAAATTGCGCGCTTTTTTCTGCATACGTATATCAGATGGCGGGGCTTGCAGGAAGTGTTGCGATATTCGATTCTTTTTACAGTAAAAACGTACCTCTACATAAATATTCATATGTATTTATAAACATGAGCAACATATTGCATGAAAATAGATATATCCGAATATGATTGTGGATATAAGAACAGTTCAACATTTATTAGCGTACAAATTAACTCCCCTTTTTGGGATTATTTTCTGACATTTCTTTACTTTTCGACATTCTTTATTTGAAAATTAATTTTGAATTCTAAGGCAGGCAGGCAAGGTGCTTTTTGAGGCATAGAGAGGAGTCTATATATTGAATGGTCACCAATACATGTAACTTAACCTTCGATCGAACCATGGGGCTGTAATTATTTAGCCACAAACTCCTTACATAGGTACGTGTAGTAGATATTTCCTGAACAATACGGATTGCCCTCCTGCCCTTGACTGAGCACCTACTCTTGAACTTTGTAGACTCGAACCTACCTGACACCATCGGCCTTGCAATAATCATTTTATAACAAAACTCTTTGCTAAAACAAAAGGTTGCTTTGTATGGTGACAAATATAACTATAATACATACACCACACATCAAGCAACGTCAAACTGTAAAATATTTACAATAGGCTATTTGACAAAATTTTAGTTTTAAGTCCCTCATCTAGATTACAAGAAAATATTCGACACATATTTTTTCTTTAATCACGTAACCAAATAATAAAAGCGGTACATCGAGTCAAAATGTCGCATGATGCCACTAGCCAGTACCACAGTCTAAAAACATATAAAAAAACATATACAGTGGTCCGACGAAGCCGTCTAGACAGGGCAATCGTGCGGGATGTGAGGGGCGAGAAGCGGGAAAGCCGCTCCCGCACTGCGAACAAACCGATGTTCGTAGTGCGGGAGGTATTATTCAAGTCTAACGCGTGTAAAAGTTGTCGGCATTTTTCCAGAGATCAAAGGCGTCGTCCTACTGTATTAATATTTATACTGTGCCAGTACAGATTATACTAGATAATGACGTTACAATCCCCCTCTCCGCAACTTTAATGCGCTTAATCTCAGCAGTTATCCATTAATTTGAAAAAGAAAAAAAATACTAGTGTACCTACAATTTTTTTATAATCTAAATGATGGACTAATTATATTTTGATGTTCGTATTCTGTCAAGTACCGAATTGAACATGAAACTTATTCTGTATGCAATAAAGTTGATAAAGTATCAAAGAAATTTGACACATTGGAGTAAGATGTGCGTCCTTGGTGCGCAGGGTGATAGACTGGACTCCTCTGTCTTAAATCGTTGCTCCAGTACCTATATCTGCTGCGGAATGCTGAAGTTAAGATTCTTTTGTTGTGTGTGTTATATTAAATGTGTCACTAACATAGTTGTAAGTTTATTTATTGTTAGATACTAATAGGTACTTTGTTTATATGATTGTTTGTTTGTCATTTTTTTGTCACCTTTTGTTGTCCAAAGAATAAATAAATTATTGTTATGTGCTGGCCTCTCTAAAACCACGATAAAAACGTGTAATCACTGTTAATTCAAATATCGTCTTTAATAGCATGACATTTGAGTTGATTAGGGATACAGATAGAAACAATAAAAACGTCATAAGCGAATTTCAGTGCCAATTGAAACTGAGCTATATACAATTACGTTAATGTTCTATTTTCTGAAGCGTGGAGGCACTTGTTTTAACCGCTCTATGCTCTAAGAAAAGTCTCGCATGTTGCTAGATATTATGTTGAAGTAAATCAAGTAATTTGGGACGAACGCATACCTATTGACATATTCATCAAAGATAATTATTTCTTACAAGCAAACTGAAAGTTGGTTTTGAACTCGGGTCTAATTATAAACTAAACCATTCAGAGACCAACACAAATACAACAAAAAATATCCAAATTGGGGCAGTCGTTAGGTGGTTTACGCCCGTACACACATACATTTCGGCGATCCACTTTTATTTTTAAAACTAGCAGACGTCACGTGTTTAACCCGCGTAGGTTCCGTTCTCGTGGGAATATCGGGATAAAAAGTAGCCTATGTGTTAATCCAGGGTGTCAGCTAACTCCATACAAAATTTTATTAAAATGCATTCAGTAGTTTTTACGTGAAAGAGTAACAAACATCCATCCATCTTCACAAACTTTCACGTTTATATTAGTAGGATAGGATTGTTTTTCTGCCTATCAGCCAAAAAGTACTAAAAAGAAATAAAAATTGACTTACGTCACCATAACACTATAATATCGGAAGCCAACCTCCATGCTTACAAACTGAACGAGGTCAAAGGATACGACCTCTGACCCAATTTTGTGAGCGGTTGAAGAGCGGATCACCCTTGAGACTCGAAATAATACAATCGCTTTAAACAACCCTTGTTTGAGTATGGATGCCAATAACCAGCTGGCTTTCCTTATTTGATGTCGTGCTAGGCAACTGGGCCTATCCCAGTGGAAACGTCCCTTTGCGCCTATAGTGACAACTATAGGCTCCAAGCAGGAGCTGTCGCAGCCAAAGACTATGGGTAGATCATAGACTATTGACTTCCTACTATCCTATCTATTGACTGCCTACTCATCTTTTCTCCTCCCCTATCAAGTCCATCCAAAGGTTATCTGAAAGAGATCGCTTTTAGCGATAAGGCCGCCCATTGTAACACCCTATGTAGCCCTTAAAGTTATAATTTGATTTTTTTATGGTTTTATAAAGAGTATTCTATTCATAGGGAAGATTGGAGGATACGAGAAAGTAGAGGTCATATAGAGAAGATAAGATGATAGGGAAAGTTGGGGTCACAGGGAAGATGGGGGTCATCGTTAAATTAATATTAATTACATTAAATAAGTTAAAACTAATAAGTAGAGATCACTTATCTTATGAAAGTCTTCTAGTCTTATGGTTTTTTGTGGTAGGCTCATGACCACTACAAACCCCCTCTCAGAATGTCACTGAGTGAAAAAGACATAAACTTACAACCTATACCATGAGCAGGTAAATGATGCTGGATCCCAAAGCGATGAAATTTCCCGAAGGCTTTTTACATTTTCTTCCAAAAAAAATATGTTATTAAACTGTAAGAAAATGTTACAATACACTTTCCTAATAATACCTTTGAACTTGTTGTTGGTGAATGGAAAAAGCCTTTTTGCCATTTTCTAACGTTAAAACACTATACAGTTATGTGGAAAATATACAATTTACTAGAACACTTACCTAATTAAATCTCGTAATACAATCATGTCTCTTTACCTGAAGTATGTGTTTCCGAACGCATTCAACCCTAATCTTTTAAAATTTAGAGAGAACAGACTTCTTCTGGATAAGTTCCCTCTATCGTCGACTTTGTCTCTAGCACCTAGCCTACATTCAAGAGTGAACCTTTTAAAAGAAAAAACATATCAAATCTAAATCACTTCCACGGCATGCCTTTTTTTGTTGCCTGTCTGTCTGTCCGATTATGCTTATCTCCAAAGCGACTGAATCGATTTTGACGGGATTTTCACTGTCAGATAGCTGACCGTAAGGGACTAACTTAGCTAGAAATAGATAGGGAATCCACGCAAACAACTAAATCGTTGAATTTTGCGTTGACGTAATTCGGGTACGTACACACAGTAGCTGGCCGATTCAGTAAAAGTCACGCCGTGAAAACTTGAGTGAAGTGAACCGTCAATGCCAAGCATTAGTATGGAATGACAGCTCAATTCGCCCTCACTACGCCTACATTTTCACGCGGTGATTTGACCAGAATCACAGTGCCGGTATTTTTATTAAAGTTAAAAAGTTAATTTTTTATAAAAGTTAAAAAGTTAAATTTTTCATTAAAGTTAAAAAGTTAATTTTTTTATTAAAGTTAAAAAGTTAAATTTTTATAAAAGTTAAAACGTTAAATTTTTATAAATGTTAAAAAGTTATTTTTTTATAAAACTAGGATGTCGTTATATGCGGGCGTTTGGGTGACCGTCTTATATGCCTACCTAATTTTTGACCGAGATTGTTTTTTTAATAAGTTTGAGTTTTACTTTTATGCGAATTATATGAATCTCCCACGGTAAAACTAAAAGTTACAATCAACTTGTAAATATTATTACTACAGAACTAATTACATTTATAATTAAAATAACAGCATCATCATCTATGAACGTAACCGCAGCACCTAACCTAACCACGAACGACAGTGAATAATTACACCACAAATCTAGTTTTCTGGCAGTTTGGCATTTGGCAAAACCCATCATAATGCAGTTGGCACTAGCCTTATTTGACTTTGCCAAAACGTAAATTGAACTAAACTATTGGCATAGGTGTTTTCGCTGAAGTACTTGCGTATTATAAACCTATTTGAGTTAATAATGTGTGAGTTAGTAGGGTTTTACTGTCATGCTCTGCCACAGAGCCACCAGTCAATTGTATCTTAAAACAATGTAAATGAAACGTTCATAATGTAGGTATGTTTTTTTTTAATATTTTAAACTAGTGCTTGACTGCAATCCCACCGGATGGTAAGCAGTGATGCAATCAATGATGGTGTAGCGCAATAGTTTATTAAGAGTCTGTTCACTCTAGCCTTGAAGACACCTAAATTATAATCGGACGGGAAGACCGTAGCAGGCAGGTTGTTCCAGTCCTTCGACGTACGCGGTATAAACGACGAGGCGAAACGCTTTGTCCAGATCGTTGGGGCGCCAATGTGTTAACATTATCGATAAATGATAGAATCTGAATAGAATAAAATAGAATATGATTGTGGCTCTGCTGCAGAGCATACTCTCTAGCAGACCCACAAAGAACGTGTACTCAGGAGAGATACACGCTACTACACGCCAACCGACGCGTCAGACTTTTTGTAGTACCTATGATCGGATCCATCGCAACGTACCATTTTATTTCTGACCGACTTCTTGTAAGACGTGCGCGTTGTTATTTACAACAGTTGGATACACGCACAGTAAAAAACATAACAAAAAAAAAGAGACCCAAAAATGGCATGTCTCACGGCTGCATTGACATCAGTATGAGAACATACTGATGTCAATGCAGCCGTGAGACATTGTAGGAGTAGGTAAATAGAAATTTACCTACTCCTACAATAAGTCAGTTACCGATTATTGGAACTGGACGGGCAGTCTTAGAAGGTGCTTAGAGTTTAAAACAAGTTAGTTTAGTTATGTATGTTTTGTGGTCAGAGTTTTTCCACGATCTACTATTTCTTAGTAGTAGCCCGGAGTCTGGAACCAACGATCAACGAAATCTTACAAGGGGTGACTGTTAATTGACCACCACTTCCATTCAGTGGTAATACGTTAAAATTGGTCATCAGACTTTTAGGGTTCTAAATACTCATAATGAATGTCAAAGATACAATTCTCGTCTATTAAAGACAGCCAGAACCAACGATTTAAACTTTTTTATCTAGCTGCAGGCCTGTTGGTCTAGTAGTTGTCCCTTCCGCCGTCCCCCATGTACATGGACCCGAGGTGGCGGCGCGTCGTGTTCACGCGCGCCCCTCTTAGACGTCGCGAGTCTGACACCTAATTCCCCCGCCGACTTGGCGAGGCAATCGGGGCTGGCACCAGTCGGGGGTCGCGGAAGTATTTTCCGTTCCCTTGACCCCCAGCGCAGGTGTGAGAAGGAACACGGGGTGGTTTTTAGTCAGTAAGAGGCTGACAGACCCCTCGCCCTCCCCGGGGCGGAGGACATACATGAGGATTTTCCACCCATCAAAAAAATTTAAAAAAGTAGTTGTCCCTGACTGCTATGCCGGAGGTCGTGAGTTCGATTCCCACCCAGGTTAAATGTTTGTGCGATGAGCACGATCACTTGTTCTGTGTCTGGATGTAATTTATCTATAATACGTATGTATTTAGAAGTATATACTTAAGTATGTTTATCAGCTGTTTAATACCCAAAACACAAGCTCTTAGCTTAGCTTGGGACTAGATGGCGTTGTGTGAAAAAGTTGTGAATTATTTAAATATTTATATTTATTTTTCAGTGTGATTATTGACCAATCTGGTGTCAGACTTTATATGCAGTCCATGGACCTCTAACTTGGGATTACATACCGATGAGAAATATCTTTAAGCCATACCGGTTTCCTTACGATGTTTTTTTTTACCATTTTATGAAGCAAGTGATAGTAATATTATACAATGCAATGCACACATGAATCTTAAAAGTCAGAGGTGCGTGTATTGTGTTCAAAATCAAAATCAAAAGTCTTTATTCAAACTAGGCTGAGAATCAGCACTTTTTGAACATTAAAAAAAAATACATAAAGACAGTCCCCCAAAAACGGCCCACCCTTCGCCACTTCCTAGTGTTTTTGCTGGGAAGAAGAAGTGGCGGAACAAACTCTCCAGCAACACATTTGTCTGATTCGTTTGGAGAACTATACAAAGAATCTATACCTACCTATAATGAAATGCTCAATAAATAGCACTAAGGTTTATACACTTTGTAATATTACACTTTGTAATATTACATTTCAGAAGTTTTAAGTTCGAAATCGAGATCTATGAAGCACGGTAATTTTCTGTAATAACGGTCACCCATCTAGGGATCCACCTCGGCAAGCGTTGCCGTCCGTGCAGCCGTATTTATTTATTTCAGCCATGATCTCCCTATGTATACTTACCCCAATAGTTGTAACCAATTAATCTGTCTTATTCTACCCGACCTCAACCCTCAGCAATTGTAGATCAAGAAACCGCAACATAAATCCTAGACTCGAACGTGTTTGGAATACCAAACCATCTCAAATAACAATAAAGCTTACTGCTAAAGACATAAAGTCGTCATTTCAACTACATTACGGCTATACATATATCAGAAAAATAAAACTTATGTCGTAAAACGGCGAGGACTTATACAGGAGTCCTCCTAATAGTTAAGGGGGTGACGGGGTAAAGGGGGCGGGAATATCGCAATGCAGTTTGGAACAATTTGCAATTTATCTTGGAAACGTATTTGTATTTAGGTCATGCTTGAGAATTGTCGAGAATTTTAAAATTTATTTTTCTCCTTTGTTTGTTAGTGACCTCGTTGTTTATGTGTGTTTATGTGACACTATGTACATTTGTATAATGTATAAGAATTATAACTTTCATTGAAGAAACTTTTCTGTTTTTCTTTTGATAGTGTACATTCTCATCGTCATACAAGTGGTTTATGAACCACTTGTATGACACATTACAATCACACCTTTATTTTTTTTTATAAATATAAATATTCTACAACTTTTCACACAACGCCATGTAGTTCCAAGTTAAGCTTGAGAGCTTGTGTTATGGGTACTAAACAGCTGATAAACATACTTATATATTTCTAAATACATACATATCCTATACTATCCTACTAATATTATAAACGCGTTGGTTTGTGAGGATGTTTGTTACTCTTTCACGTAAAAACTACTGAATGGATTTTAATAAAATTTAGTACGGAGTTAGCCTGGACCCTGGATTAACACATAGGTTACTTTTTATCCCTGTATTCCAACGGGAACGGGACCTACGTAGGTGAAACTGCGGGACGTCTGCTAGTTATAGATAAATTACACCCAGACACAAACAAATGATCGTGCTCATCACACAAACATTTGCCCTGGGTGGAAGTCGAACTCACAACCTCCGGCATAGCAGTCAGGGCCACTAACTACTAGACCAACAGGCCAACAGACCTGTATTTCTTAAGGGTTAGTACCTATACAACCTGTTTTTTTTTATCCCACAACTCGAGGTTTATATTCTACTAGCAGACGTCACGCAGTTTCACCCGCGTAGGTCCCGTTCCCGTGGGAATAGAGGAATAAAAAGTAGCCTATGTGTTAATCCAGGGTGTCAGCTAACTCTATACCAAATTTTATTAAAATCGCTCCAGCCGTTTAGACGTGAAGAAGTAACAAACGTACACACTCACACGCTCACAAACTTTTGCCTTTATAATATTAGTGTGATAAGTAAAAATAATACAAAAGTCCTTAAATATGTGGTTCAAAAATGCATCGATACCTTTCGAAGATATCATCAATCATAATTAATTTAGGTCAAAGTAAGTTTCGTTGATAAATAATACGAGTAATTCATTTTCGTTCTAACCAATCATTCATATTTTAAACTAAGAAAATGCGACGTCATATTTTACGTAAGGGTGTTTTACATTAGAAAATAATCGTAACTTAATCAAATTCCGTATAGGTACCTACATGAAAAATAAAAACAAAAAAATCAATGAATAAAAAAATTAATAATTGAAAAATAATTCATAAGCCAGTTCATTCTTTGATATGCTCTCATTTGTACCCTAGTGTTATTGGACAGCAAAAGAACGGGTTGTTTAATTGGGCACACCTTCATCTTGCTAGTTATGCTAAAATTCCACGCAATAAGGACCAGTCTATTTCCATCTCCTAAGTACTAAGCCAGACTTCAGGGTGTTATCCAAAAAAACTGTATGTAGAGACCCAATAAAACTTTGACCAAACCGGGAATAAAACCCATGATCTTGCTCAGCAGTTGCGCCCTCAAACGCTAGCCCAGTACACACCTTTTTCCTATATCATTGCAGTGGTGTTTGATATAAACTAACAAAATAAATATATTATGAACACGCAAACTCAAGCAATATAGATGACGCCTCAATCTCTAGACTATCAGAAGTAATCAGAACAATCATTGTTATTAACTTTTCTAATATCGGTAAAACGGGGTAAATAGAAACTCAAGGGTGAATAGAACCAAAACTTTGAGTAAGATATTCACGTAAGTTAAAAGCAATTTGTTACATACGAGGACTCTAATGCTTCTGCATTAATTGAAATAAAAAATTCGGAACCTCATTAGTGGCAAATAAAAATAAACTAGCGAAGAAACTCTGCTCAAAGTTTAGTTTCTATTCACCCTTGAGTTTCAATTCACCCCGTTTTACGGTACGTAGTTTAATTTATCATTAGTGTAATAATTATGGTAACTGCCTCACTGTCCCTTATCAAAAAAACATAATTTTGGTATTTTATAGGTGTGTCAGAACTAGCAACCGCTGTTTATTTTTCATAACAATAAACACGAATTCGCCATAAATGTAAGTCGGCCATTTTAAATGCGATTTAAAATATGAACGTTCGTGTCCATATTCCATTTTTAAAAATATTTGTGTTTTACTTAAAAATTGGCACGCGAATAAAAGTACAGACGCCAGCACGTCAAGTTACCCCAATGTGCCTTTAATCTTTTTTCAACTTTATGTCCAAAAAGAATAAGGTTCATATTCAATTGGGAAAATTTGACACACTGGGGTAACTAATGTGCTGGCGTCTGTACAAGGCTTCGAAAGTCCCATGAACTAACGCGACGTTTACAAAATATGCAGGTTTTCGTTTCAGTCAAAGATATTCATACATTACGAACAAAATTTTCATCCGTTTCTAGTGGACACAGGTCGATTAGTCTAGTTTAGTACGCTCCGCTGCCTTGCTATATTAGTTAGATGACGTTACTGAAACCTGCAGGCCTAGCCATATTACAAATTCTATTTCTATTCTATTGCGACAATAGAAAGAAAATGGCGTATATGGAATCAGCTGTCTGTCAACTGTCAAGTGTTAACGAGTAGAATTTGTAACATGGCTGAAAATTAAATACATTTGACAGTTGACAAACAGCTGATTACATACACGCCATTTTCTTTCTATTATCGCCATCGATCACGATAATAGAAATAGAATTTGTAATTAGGCTAGGCCTGCTGGGAACACAGTTTTGCTATCACATTTCTTCACATGTCCTCTCTATACCTACTTAGTACTTATCTTAAATCTCTTTGGATCCAGTCGAAGTCATTCCGTGAAAACGTGAGTGAAGTAAACCGTCAATATAGCATTAGTATCAAAGACGTTAAATACTAACCTACTATACTTACAGGGTTATTTTTTAATGACCGGCCAAATGTTCACAGGGTGTTCTACCCATTAATATGAGCAACTTTCCCTATGGGACCAACTCTGAAATCACGAAAAAGAAATCAGCTGTTTCATACAAAAGTTACACCTGTTTTATACCTACTCGACTAAAATGTATGAAACAGCTGATTTTTTTTCGTGATTTCAGAGTCGGTCCCATAGTGAAAGTTGTTCATATTCATGGGTAGAAAGAACACCCAGTGAAAATTTGGACGGTCATTGAAAAATAACCCTGTAGACTGGACAAAACAAACAATTTTTTTATCCAAAACCTTATGCCCTAGTGGACTCACAACCGTTTGTGTGATGAGCACGATCATTTGTTCTGTGTCTGGGTGTAATTTATCTACAATAATATGTATGTATTTAGAAATATATAGGTATGTTTGTCAGCTGTTACAGCTGTACAAGCTCTCAAGCTAACTTGGGACTAAATGGCGTTGTGTGAAAATTTGTGAAATATTTATTTTATTTATTTATATATTATTCTAGATGGCGTTACTGAGACATAGGATCAAAGTTTATCTATAACATTTCCTTGACATGCCCGCTCTATAGATAGTATTTTAAATCTCTTTGATTTTAGACATATAATGACAGCGCAATTCGCCTTCACTTTACCCACATTGTCATCATGTCGTTTCAATAGAAATGCACTGCCACTCGAGTCGATCGAGGGTTCAGCTACGCCTTATGAGGTCGGTCCCCGAATGGGCGACCATTAATTACATACCAAGACTCTCTGTGCCTCTACAAGCACGTTAAGCCGTTGGTCCCAGATGGTATTGAAGATCAAAATGGGAAGTCAGAAGCCCATAAGTTTAGTTTAACAACCAAATGCCATGATACCCAGTTACTGGGCCGTGGAGGTCGTAGACGCAGTCGCTCCATGTTAAAACACTGGTATTCAGCTGCATCCTCTTAGCCTGGAAACCGATTCCAACATAGTTTGGACAAGACTAGGCAGATGATGGAGTAGCCTGCCGGTATCGGGAACAGGGTCCAAGCTATCGGTCAGAGCTCCAGGGACGGGATTTGTCTAACAAAGTCAGCCGTGTCTAGAAGTATTGCTTTCTGAATCAAATTTTAATCTAGCTGCCTAACCAGGGTCTTGGCAAATGTTGGTCGAGGCTCTTGGCTGACAGGACTTTTGGCACAATGACTGCTGAATCCACATCCTACATGTTAACTACCTATGATACTTAAGACAAACACATTACCAGCAAACTGTGCAAAGTGCTGGATGTAGGAAACCCCTTATGAGTGCCACAGCACCCTGCCTTCAGCTTGCCTCATCTAGAATTCGCCAGCAGTCTTTCGCAGTTCATCATCCCACTTAGCCGGATGGCCCTACACTCCGTTTTCCAAGTCGCGGTCTCCACTCTAGAACACGTGTACACCAGCGGTGGGCGTAAATGATAAATGACGTTTATTTTGCAAATAGGTTTTCACAAATACTTTTACACGTCATTTTTCAACTGATAGATGAAATCGGAGTTTCACTAACTGACTACTCTGAGAAGAAACACCGAAAGAAACTCAGAGGTCATAGTCTCTTTTAAAGTCCAGACATTATCTTGGTCAAATCATGCATGCAGATTAGTGTCTGAGATGGTCTTTTGAGGAAAGAACCACACAGATATGAGGGGACCAGATCAGTCAGTGCAAGCATTTGTCAGTAATCGTGAGCTCAATTCGGAACTTGAGGAGCTCCACGTGCTGACTCCACTGTATCTTCGCAATATATGGCCGACCTACTGCCACTTCAGCTTTGTATCAAACTTTCCTACGCGAAACTAAAGAAATGTGTGACCTCAGTTAAACCAGCCCTATGACCGAAAACACGATAAAAAAATAACACCATGATATTTATCAATGTAATTTGGCTCGGCCTTGCTCCAAATATCACCGAAACAAATGCCAACTATAGTTACAACTCATAACTAAATGTTGAACACAACCGTGTTTATGTTACAACATTGATTTTAGTGCCATTATTGCTGTACCTACAATGTTGTATTAGTTACCTTTGATTTATGAGTAAATTGGATACTTACATTGTGGTTAAATGTTTTAAATAACCGTAGTGGTACTTAAATATTGGTAGCGGGTATTTTCAAAAGATGAATTGAATATTATAGCGTAGAATGTCCTTACACCAACTATATTTTTTAATGAACGTAGGTTTTATAATTTGATGTGCAAACAATATGATTTTACACGATTTGAAACTTACTATAATTATTAAAAAAAAAACACTTAACGTGGCAATGTTTCCAGCGTTATGGGCATTCCCCATTGCCATTTAAATACTCTACTATACGGGGTGTATCAAGCCAGTATCTTGGTCTGAGGCCGGTATAAATAAATTGCGATGATTTCTAATTTGACTAAATTTTGGCAAGTGTACCAAACGAGTACGTATGTTTTTGCTGTTAAAAGTAATTTTCGGCTGATGACTTTACTCACAAAATATATAGGTAGTTAGCTCGACAGTAATATGCTATGCTTAATTATATTTGAATAAAAACTTTGTTTAGAAATACTCTTAATAATTAAATTAGGATAGAATATTGATATTGCATCATTTAAATTTATTTTTAATGTTAATGTGTGTTAATTTCAAAAGCTACTTAAGCATTACAACGGCGTTTGTTTTTTTTACGATATCTTATAATCTACCGTTACGAACTCCACTTTTCTTCTCTATTTGACCAAGTAAATAACCCAGCACGAGTATCTTTGTGTTACCTAGCTGTATTCCTTTCAAAAGTTTAATTTTCCCCTATTATAAAACAAGAAACTACGATCGCAAAACAATAAATAATCGAAATTATGAGTAATTCGTTTTAATGACGTCTCAACCTTAGCCTGCAACTAACCATAACCTACTTATAAGAGTTATAAAACTTTCAACTAATATTTTTTACTACTGACATGACCTAGTTGAGAACTACACTACCTACTTTGGACGACAATAACTAGGAATTACTAGCGGAGCTCGCAGTTCGGCCCGCATGAAAAGTTTTAATTTTCCGGAATTTGTTACTGTTCACTACTGAATGTGCTACCACGAGTGGTCAAACGATACTCAAAGATACTAAACTAGACAGTCTCCTTTATGCCTCTTTTAAGAGACTGGGTTTTATTTTCCACTGTCTTTATTGCACACACAGCCATTATACCAGTAGGGGCTTGTTGCTAAATAATAGCAGCTGCACGGGTCGGTCGAAGGTTAAACTACGCTTACCGAGGTCGATCCGTGGTTGGGTGACCATTTATTACATATCAGCAGGCCTAACCATATTACAAATTCTATTTCTATTATAGAAAGAAAATGGCGTTTATGGATTCAGCTGTTTGTCAACTGTCAGGTGTATTGATTTTCAGTCATATTACAAATTCTACTCGTTAATACTTGACAGTTGACAAACAGCTGATTCCATATAACGCCATATTCTGTCTATAATTGAAATAGAATAGAAATAGAATTTGTGATATGGCTAGGCCTGCAGGTTTCATAGACATATTTTCCGAAGGATTAAGCAGAGTTGTTCCTGCAATTCACCCACGTTTCACCAGTTATGTTTAAGTACCATGCAATGGGGCAACCCTATTGCTATTAACGTTACCTTTTCCGAACTAGGCAAAGGTTAGACAGATGATAACGATAGCTTTCTCACGGTTTCTATTGTACCAGTTTGTTGTGTACTAAAATAAATACTTATTAGGTAAGGTTATTTAAATGCTAAATCACAAACTATTTAGAACAAGACGTAATTTACCTACAGCATACTGAAATAAAACTATCTATTTTCGTAGCCTTTTGCTGTAATGAATTATTTCTATAAATTGGTTTTCACAAAATTAGTTTTTTTTTAATCTAAAGAAGATTGGTGTGTCACTATCTGACTACTCTAAGAAGAAACACTGCAAGAAATTTTTAGCCCCGCAGAGTCTATAATACTTAATGGTCTCATTTATACACCACTAAATTTTAATTGTACAAATACTTAAAGGGCTTATTCTAGACGGTCTTCTCATTATATTTGTAAAGTATCAATTAATAATATTCATAAACAACAAAGTTATTAGCGTTTTTTTATATCCCAAAAAGTCACACAATTTATGGAAATATTGTACAGGCTATTCATGACATAGTAGAATTCATTAATCGTCATCTCTCGCTCACGTTCGCGAGATCTCGGTCAAGCATGCCCCGCCTCCAACAGCTGTTTTCGTTATTTAAGTTTAACTAAATGGTGCCATATTTAAAAATTGAACTTCTTTTTTTTACTTTTGATTACGCAAAATGATCATACAGGTACGGATACAGCCCATTTTTTTTTGCACTAATTAAAAAAGGGGTGTATAGTCACCACCTAAAAATAAATATATGATTAACAATAAAGATATTGAATATTTAAATTTTACTATTACAGGCTGCCGCTTCCATGGCTCCTATACGGGCTGATATACGGCGAGCCCGTCCAGGTGAACTCCAAAGGCATGGTGTGCAGCATAGTGTTACTGTTCGCCATGCTCATCTTCGTCATCATCAGCATCGCCTGCTTCAGGTGGAAGATGAACAGAGGGCTAGGGTTCACCATGTTCCTCCTCTATTTCGTCTTCGTAGGAGTCAGTTTGGGACTCGAGTACGGGTATCTCCACTGTCCGAGCGAATAGACTGGTCTTTTCGTCATTTCGTCTTCTGAATTATAAAATAAGGTATTGGTGACAAAGATTTTCAATGTTGAACGTTCGATGGTGACTGACTATTCGTTTTAGGAATGATCGGGTTTTAAAGATGAAATAGAAAAGCTGATGAAAAGTTTTTATTGTAGAATCCTATTAGAGGATAATGGAATGCAGAATTTTAAAATAGTTTACGGTAAGTAGTGGAGAGCGCTAGATTGCAGAACTGTTTACCTAAAACAAATAGTCGAAAGTCAAATAGTAACAAGTTGGAACTTCCAGCAATATTGCGACTTGATTGCAGCAAACTACGAAACGAAAAACCTTATAGGGAGTTTGACGTCACTTTGCATAAATAAGTGTATACATCTAAGAGTTGGGAAACGATTGAGTGCTTATTATATGAAAACAGGTCTTGGTTTTATACAAAGTCATGCCGTTAATAAATAGAATATTAGTTTAATTACTTTCTATGAATAATTAAATCTAATAATCTATTTTAACGTGAAATTATTTAATATAGTTTTGCTGCAACCAAGGATATAATTCTATATAATATTTAACGACAATGTTAGTATTGTAAGACAGTTACTTTAGCGTTGTGAATTATTTAGTTTTATATTTTAGTTGTCTAGTTGTCAAAGCACAAGCAGTAAGATGTTGCTCAAATACTCGTTTACTTTTATATTGCTTTGCTATGTAGTTTCGTTTAGGTGTTTTAAATATGGACGCTTGTAATAGATTAAATAATCGAAATGATGAGAGATTATGTGCACCAAATATTCATATAAGAGAAACTTAAGACAGTAGAACGATTAACGAAAATACAATTCCTATAAAATGCAATAATGAAAGCTTCTGATCATAATAATAAGAAATTTTTCATTGTAAATTAAAACGAGGTACAACATTTTTTGTATCCAAAGTAAATATTTAGCCATGATAGAGACTGTAGTTATTTATATGAATGTTAGTTGTTTAACTTGATGGCGCTTTTACGACGTTTTAAGGCTAAGTTCTTATTGTATCGATAAATGTAGGTGTCAGTTGTTTTTGTAAATATTCAACGCGTTGTGTTGGATTTCTGTTTCTACTTTAGTTTAAAATCTGTTCGGTCGCAGACCGTTGGTCCATGTGGTTGGTTTACATTTTAATGTGTCGTTATAATGAAAGCGATTTGATGTAAGTATGTGTGGCGCGCACAAACAGCTAGATTGTACATACACACATAGTGGATGGAAGAGCGGGGCAAATGTAAAAGTTTTAAATTAAAATCTCATTCCATAAAATGTGCCTAAGAGTTTTACGAACTCAAAGTTTTACATTTAGCTTCGATTTTTATAAATTAACAGTAAAAAAAGAAAATGTTTAAAAAAGTCATTTTATCATCTGTTAGCGGACTATGCTTACATAATTTTAGTGTTGTAGACTATACTATCTGAGGGCGCATCTGTCCCGCTCTACGATATATTACGGTAAGTAGTTAGAGTTAACACTATCTCTATGAAGTCTATCTTTATTGTAATGAACCTCCATACTCTTCATTTCATCTATATATTGACTTTCGGCAGAAGTGTTTGGGTAGAGATGTCTGGCTAGTCAATTCTTAATATTACGGCTATGTCTTCAAAAATCTCTTCTTCCTTAACATTTAAAAGGCACGGTTTAGTAAATTTAATAAAAAATTAAAACATCTCGTTAACCGTCCATAGTTTCTGTTTCATATTTACTTTTCGCTTCTGCACGTGATATCACTCTGTTATCTATGTCTCATGAGAAAGTTTAATAAAAAGTGATGGTAAGTTCAATTGTTGATACCCAAAAAGTTTTATATTAATAACCCGCCTATTTGACATAGCAATAAATACTCTAGAATAGATAGTTAAATATTTATATTGTTAAGCTTTAACACTTCAGACCTTAGTGTCGCTCAAATGATGGAGAAAGAATTATTGAACTTCAAAGAAACTCTGGTAAGGAGGAATGACGTGAAAGGGCCACAAAAGAAACTAAAAATCATGACCATGGTCACTTCTCTAGCCATGATCAAAATTGTACTAAATATACGCACAAGTAACCGACACTTCTTAAAGTTCGCTTCATACATCAACCAAAAACTGTTTTAATGGGCTTGAGTCCTTTGTGTAATAAAATTTATAATATCGAAAACTTAAGAACTTAAAACAATGGCGTGAATTTTTTTGGAACATTTGTTTGAAAAAAGAAGTCATGTTGTAGAATGTCATGAATGTACAAAGTCAATTAATTCTACAATTTGACGTTGAGCACTGGATTCTAAAAGGCTATTGAATTGAAAACTTCTATTGTCAGGTGATATTATTGGCTATTTTTATTTATATCAATTACAGCAGCCCACATTAAAGTCAGCTGACCACTAGTTTCACTGGCCTTTTAGAAACGCGGAAAGGTAAGTTTCTGACTTTACGGTGGTAATATTTTTACTTGTTCTACAAATATTCCAAAACTTTTTGCGCTTCTTCTTTGTAAACAACATGTTATTATACATAGCAGTACGAGCGCTGCTCAGAGTTAAAGAAAAATGTGTGCAATGAGGATGGCATATTATTTAGAAGATCGAAATTCCCCTCTGCCAATCTATTGACGGAAATTAAAGTTATAAATGTAGAATGAACATAAGAAATTTAACCTTTTACTCTGAACAACGTATCTGGTACCAATAGGAATATCATGGCTACACTCAAATATAAAAACGTTAATACAAATGATGTTGCAATAAGTAACGACATATCGGTAGCAACCGGACATCGTTTAGGTCATAATCTGTGATAAAGGCATGCTTATGACGTATACACTTAATATTTATATGGACATCATCTCTCTTCAAATTCTCACATAGTATTATGTATGTATAAGCTTGGATTTGATAGCCTTCTGTAGTTCGCTTAGCGACGCCACTACTAGACAGTGCCTAATTTCAAAATAAATTCAAAAACAAAAAAATTATCCCTCCCTGCGAGAGGGCTGTTGTAATCTACAATATTAATCAATGAAATGTTATACTTTAATAACCTGATATACCCAATAATACTATAATAATTTAAATATAATGATAATTCAAATGTAATCATTTTATACTATAATTTAATTATAATATGGATCATAAATGAAGGAACGGACGTGGTCAATAAGGTCGGCCCTGCAATTGAATGCTTTGGCAGTCGCCATCTAGCTGTCATTACATCATTTACAACATCATTAATTTTGGGGTTTAAACCTGTTTGCAACAGCCCAAATAGCTTTTTCACGTGTGACAGAAACCACTTCACTGAAACATAAATGCTTGAAAGTATAATTAATTGCAGACAGACAGACAGTTTAGCTCTTGAACTTGACGTGTTTTTATATCCAATACTCAAAATAACATCTAAAATATACAAAAAACTGTACGAAGTAGTGGCCACTCTATAAAAATTTAAGAATTTGACTCTTATAAAGTAACTTAATTCGATTTGAATAAAATTTTCTTTACGATGATACAAGCTAGTTGTAGTTATCAAAAATATCCTTAAAATTATTATCTGACGCACCAAGTACCAAAAGTACGATATGCCTATGCTGAAATGTCTCAAAAATTACCTGTTTTAGGTGATCATTCAAAAACGTCAACGAAAACGACGAAGTACTTAATAAACTATAAATTTGTATCAAAATAGTCCCCAAATTATAACGGACAAAAAATACTTAGACAGTAAATTTTTGAGACTCTCACAAATATTCTATATGCTATTAAATTATATAACTATATACACTAGATTTCTATCGTATCTATCTCTTGTATGATGTACTTAATTAGGCTTTGTAAATTAACCATCCTTCCATTTGTTTAAAGCGGTTAATTATTGAACTGATAAAGAATATTTATAATCATATCACGAGGTTCTATATTTTGACGTCAGAATGTAGAAAAAGTTTCGCTGTGGGACGTCAGACTTTGCACTTTCTACATTTTGAAATCAGAATGTCATAGTTAAAACTCGCCTTTATGCATGTCAAATCACGTAGTTACATTAAAATTGCATTTGTTCAGTACCAAATAGCACGAGCCGAGCTAGAATTCATTAAATTCCAAAATTCGTAATACTACTAGAGTCTGTAAGAGTTACAAATTTATCGGTATCGATTACAGATACCGATTGAACACATAAAAATATCCTTTATAACCTCTTCGTAGTCTAAGATCTAGGCTTAAACGCTATCATTATTATTAAACAACATGTTTATTAATAAAAAAAAAATTGAAATATGATATCCAGGTAGAGATTGTTACTAGAAATGATGGTTTTTATATAAAATTATAAAGTAAATTATTGCAGATAATAAAAAATATTTTTCATTCCACTTTTTTGTTACGACAATAAATTATACATAGATAATTAAAAGTTTAACATGAACACCAAATTTATTATTTAGTGGAAATAAGTAAGTAATTATTCCTTCTGTTACTATTTCAGCTTTAATGATTCAACGTAAAGGAAAAAGTGGAGTGACTTAAAATAGTCATCGGTTTCGTTTATTGCTGACGAGTCTCGATTTCGAATGACGATCGATATTAATATATTATGTACAATTATAATAGTTTGCACTTGTTATGTCAATTTATTTCACAGCTTTAAAAATTTACAAAAATCAAATGTCAACATTAAATTGTGTTACAATGTTGACGTTGGCAGACGTCAATGTAAAATGACGTCAAATCACGTCATTATGATATTGTAACTGGAAAACTGATAATTAGAAAGTAATGTCATGAAGTCGTCGAAATCGAGACGACAGCGTAGGTTGTTAATAGTGATATTACAAATTAGGTAAAAGTAAAAAAAAAATGTTATTAATTTTAAAAAACTGTAGATAAGTTTTAGGAATTTTCATCATGTTGTAACGAGTAAACGGGAAGGAGAAAAGCTCTTGTTGGATTAATTATTTCCATTCAAATGGTATGTGATTGTGGTTTTTTATAAAATGTTAAGCAGTATTATGACTTCCGTAGTTTATTTGAGCAAGTTCATTTCTTCGAATTTTTGCTGTGAATCTCGGTCGGAAAATTAAAAGAAAAGAAATCATACATATTACTAGAATGTTTGAATATAAAATATTATTTTTATCATATACAAAAGCTGAAAAGGGGTTATTTGGAACAACTTTTACAATGGGACTAATCTGTACAAAAACTGCCGTTCCATATATTTCGATGAGTTATGTGTATATAAATGTCTGGAATAGTTTTTTTTGCCATTTCTAGATTTTATTCCATAGTGTAACTTGTTGACAATCACAGCGCCTTTTC
Source organism: Euplexia lucipara (assembly GCA_921972225.1). Lineage (NCBI taxonomy): Eukaryota > Metazoa > Arthropoda > Insecta > Lepidoptera > Noctuidae > Euplexia > Euplexia lucipara. Next base: position 17,555,525 of record OV179159.1, on the reverse strand, counting down.
GGCGTTTGTATAAATACTAAAACAATGTTGTATACATAGTTACCATAGAAAACTTATTTAAATATATTTTTATATAGATCATAAAATACACTGCGTTCAAAAATAGTGACTTAAAAATATTATTTGATCTTCTAGTACTCCTTTTTTTCATACAATGGTAGTTGAAACAAAAATACTTAAGTGATGCACACAGTTATATGTTACTAGATAAATATTTAAGTAATAATAAATATTTACTCCGATCGAGTGATTGTTGTTCTATTAAAAGCTTCTATTGATTGTTGACTATTTAAAGATTGTGATAGTTTTAATATTTCACTAGTTTATTGCGTATATTGTGAAATAATTTGTTACGTTCCTATCATTGTTTATGATTAGTTGACGTAAAAAGAGCATGGCGTACCCAAGCGTCGGCTGTCGACGGTATTATGAAAAATTACAATAAAAATAATAAAATAGTGAGTGAAAAAAAATAATATGGTTTTTTATTACTTTTGAAACTCCTTTCCCACCACATTATGTTATCAATTTATTTGTTTTATTTAGTTACTATCAGTGTATGCCCCATTCTCAAACCTACCGAATATACAAACAAAATTTCATAAGAATCGAGCAAGCCATTTAGGAGGAGCACCACGCTTGCTCAAAAAGATGATTTTTGAAATACCCAGTATGGGGCTTAGATTTTTCGTAAAAACAATAAAGAAATAAGTTTTTTCATGACAATGAAATAACATTGGAATGAAATTAAGATTAAGAAGGAATATCAAAGCAATGAAAGTTAAGGAGGAGCTTGTGACTAAATAATAACAGCATCACAGCACGGGTCGATCGAAGGTTAAGCTACGCTTGACGAGGTTAGTCCGTGGATGGGTGACCATTCATTACATATCAAGACTCCTCCGTGCCTCGGGAAGCACGTTAAGCTGTTGGTCCCGGCTGTCAATTGAAGATCTTTGACAGTCGTTACAGGAAGTCAGAAGCCCGAATGTCTGACCACCAGTTTAATCGAGCTCTGACAGGCAGTCGATCCATGTAAAACACTGGTATTCAGCTGAATCCGGTTTAAACTGGAAGCCGACCATAGTTGGGAAAAGGCTAGATAGAAGAAGATGTGTTGATCGAAGTGATGATCAAAGCAATGAAAGTTAAAAAGAGGTTATTGGATCTATCTTGCAATAAGTACCTACTTCTGAAATAAAAATATAAATAAATAAATATTCCAGAACTTTTCACACAACGCCTGTTGAACCCGGAACCCTCGGGCTTCGTGAGGGTTCTGTTGATGCTCGCTCACGTTGCGAGCTGTTAGATAGACTGCTGAAACTAGCTCAATGCGAACCCCCGGGCTTAGTGAGGGTCGCAATGAGACTATGGTTCCCTACGGCGCTAGGTTGTGGAAAAAGGAAACGTAGGGTACCAATCACCTCCATTGTTTAATCTACCATGTTGATTGGTAACATTACATTATAGAAATGCACGAAATACAGTTTTTCAACCCAGATGTCTTATAGTATTCGCGGAGAATCTTAACACCGCGATCTAACTTTTGGTCTCAAATGAACAGCGCTATCTATCGGTCCCGAAAGTAACTAAAATTACAAAGGCTGTTGGAGCGCGACATTGATTGGCCGATAGATGGTTGTACAACGCCATTTAGTCCCAAGTTAAGCTTGAGAGCTTGTGTTATGGATACTAAACAGCTGATAAACATACCTACTTATATATTTCTAAATACATTCATATTATAGAAAAATTACACCCAGACACAGACAAATGATCATGCTAATCACACAAACATTTGTCCTGGGTGGGAATCGAACCCACGACATCCAGCATAGCAGTCAGGGTCACTAACTACTAGACCAACAGGCCAGTCAATAAAAATGGCAATAATATATAAAAATAAACACACATTTCCAATCAAAATATTTTAATAATAGTCAAGAATTGGTTTAAGAAAATTACCTAACACAGAATACAATAACGAACTAAACTAAACATTTAATACATATAGCTTTAAACTAATTTGTGGCACACAATCTTTACTATAGATACATACAGATGCCAGCACATCACTCTACCCCAACCAAACTGCCAAATTTTCCCTATTGAACATGAACCTTATTTTGTTAAGAATAAAGTTGAAAACCTATCAAAGAAATTTGACACATTGGGGTAGGTTGATGTGCTGGCGTCTGTACATAGGTTTGGTTAGGTTTATCATGCTATCTTTTCATAGCCAGTAACTTGCAAAAAAATTGTAGGTATTGCACTTGAAGTAGACTTTAAGTTCGTCACATCTCTGCAAATGCGCATGACATCATCCTTGATACACACTGATGATAGCCAATACGGAACTAGCTGTTTGACAGCTAATCATTGAACACTAGGCCTAGTGAGCTATTCACTGTCAACGTAGGTATAGGTCAACACACTGTTTGCCTGGTAATGTCGTATGACCTTCCCGAAGAACGTCACCAATAAGGTCAAAATATGTCCTTCTAGGACGTCCTCTCCCGGCGTTTCCACTTACTCAATATATATATTTTAAACACATATATAAAAAATATAAGAAATTATTAATAGGAATCACGATCACATTTACATAACTTGGACATCGATACGTATTAAGTATTAATTTCTAAATAATCTAACAGAACTAAAGTAATATTAAGAGCCGAACAGAAATATAGCACTCGTTTTTTATGCCTTTGCATTTTTTCGCAAGCAACATAAAAAATAATTGCGCACTGTGTATGAAACGTAACAAATAACTTGAGAAATAGACGTATTTGATGTTATGCTCCCATTCTCCTCTGCTTGACAATATCCATATATCACAGATTAAAAATCATAAAAAAACTTATCAAGTTATACATTTTATACACAACAGAACTTTAAGTGAAAAATAAGTATGACACAAGACTAAGGGTTTGGATCAGGGCAAAAACAAATGGTCGTAACTACACATCTTAAAAAATCTAACCCTTAAAGGTGTTTACCAAAATAATAATAAAGTTGTGCCAAAAAACTGCTATAAATCACATTTAGACTTAATTAGTATTATGTTAACAATAAAGGTACTAAGTACGTTATATTACTGCCGATTTAATACAAACATTCTGAGACATATTCTTACAATAGCCACCTTCTCCATACCCAGGACTTGAAGCGTTTAGTAAGACCACGGACACTTAAAAATGTCGTTCTGATCCACCATCAGATTAATCTCCAAGTTGGGATGCTTTCTTTAACCAGATCCAGCAGAATACTGATATTCCAGCATTTAACCGCTTAAAGCGATTCAACTGATCCCAAGAGTTTGCGAGGGTAGTTTTACAAAAGCGCAGAGCGCAGGCGCGCGCGACAGAACAGCAAAAACGCCAGTAGAGCGGCGAGCGCCGCGCCCGCCAGTAGTGTGGTCTCGTCGCGCCGAGCGCCTCCTGCTCGCTCGACCACTGAGCTCTAAAACCATAAATAAATCCATTTAGGTAAATACAAACTAAAATACAATCCCTGCAAAGTATACAATGTACGCGCATTTCTTCCGAGTGCCTGGGATACTTATTTTTTGTTATACCTATATTTTATGGACCCCGGATTGTTTGGAATTCATTTGGACCCGGTAGGTGGAGCTGCTATCGGATCCGAAACCAACGTACGGGCAACATAACGTCTGTGGGGCTCGCTAGTGCGACATATATGTAAGTACTAAAAATCACCTTCTAAATTATAAATCCATCGCTTCACATTCTCCTAAAGACGAAGCACTGTCCGAAAAGCTTAACGATTTGAACTGGTTCCTGGCGGATAGGTTGTAAAAGATAAATAATAAAAAAAAACATTGAGACGTCTTTTCCTGGCTATGTGAAAATTATATGTAGGTTGATTAAAAAATATAGTGAAATAATCGTGATATTTATATGGACTGCTTGGCGTTGTGTCGTGGATATTTTATTATTTATTTAATTAAACATAGTATTATTGCGCTTCCTTACCCATCCGCCATGCCTGATGGCCCATGGTGTGGCACACTGAGCCACGTGCTTCGCTGCCCAGTCCACTGCTCTGCACCAGCCTCCTACTCTGACGGCGCGAGCGCAGACTTCACATAGAAACGCCAGTACTACCAGCGCTCTGTGTTCTGTGTGGACACATGCCTGGAATGCCATTGTTAGATTTAAATATCGAACACTTGATCATAAAGTACAGATGATGTTACGTTGTTAATTGGGCGTCAAGATTTATTAAATAAATAAGTTCACACTTCAACAACATCATCATTCACAAGAGAAACCGAGTGAACGAGTTGTGTTGTGTTGTGTTGTGTAGTGTTGTGTGTGTTGTGTTGTATTGTGTTGATGAAAATATATTCATCATCTTAATTTATGGTGAAACCTACGACCTGCTGTCGGCCATTTTCCCTTTTATTGGCGCTGAATTCAATATTTTTAGTTTATTTTATGTGTAATTGGCACATTAGCAAGTCATAGGACGTTACACTTTGAAACTGTCAGTATTTAATGGCAGACTTTCATTAATTAAATCTGCGATTAATAATGTGCCAATTACACATAAAGTAAAATCTTCTCAGGTTTTTTTACTTTCATAAAATCAACGTAAAGTTACCAGCGCGTTCGGGATTTGACGTTGTTCGTGGACTGGTCCTCCACAGAGCTAAAACTGTATATAATTGGGCAACCTTTGTGAGTGTTTATTTTTCTTTTACCTGACACAACTCCTGCATAATATCTTCAAACTCGACCTCATCGAGACACAGCAGAGAGATGTGTTCCGCCTCAGCTGCCAGTCGAGCTCGTGCCTTCGTCTCCCTGAACCTTCGGGAGGCCCGCTCCAGCGACCGCCAGTCACGCCAATACATCCACCATCCTCTGGAACAAAAAGTAGGACGAATTGTATATCATGGATACTTCTACTAACAGTAGTTCTCACCGCTCGGGTCAATCATAAGGTAAAACCATACTTGGCGAGATTGGTCAGTGGATTGGTGACATATTAGGACTTGTCCAAGCCTCGAAAAGCACGTTAAGGCTTTGGTCCCGGCTATCATGTGTGGATCTTTGACAGTCGTTACGAGTCAGAACCCCGAAAGTCTGACAACCAGTTTGACCAAACCAGCTGAAATTTCTATAAATAAACGCTGGAAATTTAGTAAACAAGATTACTTAGACCTTTCAACAAGAAAAGGGTACGTTATATTTTTCTTATAACTCTAATATGCAAAAATATTCTATTAAGTGCACGCTCGGTAATTTATATCTAAGAAGCAAGTTCTGTTCAAAACTGTAAACCAAATTTTCAATTGACACCTAAGCGAACCTAACCTGAGTGATTTCAAATCACCATCCGCCTTTTAAAGAACCAGCTATAGGCATGAAAATCGGTTAATGGTAATAATAACTCCATGCACATTTCTTTCTTTTCAGACTTTTCAGTTTTTTAGACGAGGCGTTGTGAATCACAACGCCTCGTCTAAAAAACTTGTCTTTGCGGGTTTTTGGCGTTGGGTTATTTTTTTTTTTTAGTTTGGTGTTACATAAATGTTTGTAAGTAAAGTTAATACCCATAGGCGACTAAAATCGTAACAGCATTTAACACACAAGAACTGGTAAATCGGTTTAAGCGCTACGGTGACACAGACAGACAAACACACTCACACACATACACACACATAGCGGTCAAACTAATAACACCCCTCTTTTTACGTCGGGGGTTAAAAAAGAAATGTGAAGAATTTCATTCATGACTTTTACTAAACATACAAAATGGAAAGTCATGTTACCTCTGATCAGGTTTTGCTGGTGCCACGAAGCAAGGCGGTGGCCTCAAATGCTCCAATCTCAAATGCTGCAGCAACAGCGCTCGGAACAGCCTCACTCCCCTCTCTTCCTCCTCCCCCTGTAAGTCAGGCCCTCGCCAGTGTCCCTGGCACTCATCTCTTCGCTCTTCGTCAAGGGAGACCTGGCGTAGGAGTGGGGCACGAGGAGTGTCGTAGTCTTCCAGACCTTGGACGCTGCATGCTGGGAAAAATATTTTTAATAAGGTGTCATGCCAAAAAGTCGTGTTGGCCCTAAAGTTAAGACGCCTCTAGCTACCTCTCATGCACCAGGTTGTGATTTAAATCTGGGTAAGGACCAATGTCACTTTTTCAATTCATATCTATCTATATCTATACTTATAATAAATCTGTAGAAGTAAAATTTCTGTACATTGAAAATATCAAAAAAATAAATAGCAGGGGGTGTTACTAGACTGACACCGAACCCAAAAATATGATTAAAAAAATTTTTGTCTGTCTGTCTGTCTGTCTGTCTGTCTGTCTGTCTGTCTGTATGTTCAGGTATCACGCAAAAACTACCGGTTCGATTACGATGAAACTTAGTATACTTATTCTTTGCGCCAGGTGGCGCTGTTAAGTAAACATCTGATCCTGTCAAATCAATCTTTAAATATTTCATATAAATAAAATCGTGTGAACTCAGTGATTTCGAATGTTTATAAGTGACTGTGGTGTTGAATTCTCTGCGTGAAAGTGTTATCTCTGCGAAAAAACCCTCCGTGAATTGAATTACTATTAGATGTGTGGAGTTGACAAATTATTGATTTATAGACTAGATTATTGAAGATATTGACTGTGTTTCAAACTTAACAAAGACTACTTCAAATAGAACAATTTCACATGAAAATAAGTGAAAGTAATCTGCTCATAATCTGAAATTTAACAAAACACGTGTACGTACTGTGCTGCCTCTAGTAACGAAAAGCCGCAGTAATCTAACTTTTCAAATATCTAACCGTTACACGAAATGTTGCATGAATGGTAATCATAGATAGCAGCACTTTCTCTGTAGCTTCACATTAAACGCTTGAAGCGACACCTATCATCGAATAGCTGAACCCTGATACCACCTGCCAAACCCAATAGTCGACAGTAACGTTGTTCATTAATAGAGATGTACTATAGCTACTAGCGACACCTATCGACCAATAGCAGAATTATCTCAGTCATAACTTACTACTATATCTGCGCCATACAATCTACCTAATTAGGATACGAGATAATTACTCTTGCAAATATAGAGGGAGCTAGTGGAAGATTAACTGGCAATATAACAAATTTATATTTTCTTTGTTCTCTGCTGATAATAATAAATAAATATGAATTTCTTGGAGAACATCACTTTCCGTCGCACCCGCACACGATCGGATCATTCCGAACCAAATGATAGTGACATAATATCACAAACAATGAATTGTACTTCAAACAGTTTGCCGGGGATGTCAGAAGACGACGAAAGTGATCAGCGAATAAAGGTATTGATGGATAAGATCGAGGAATTAACATCACAACTAAGTAGCGCTCATTATGAAATTGAATTATTGACATTGGAAAATAATAAATTGAAGAAAAACAATGAAGATTTAGTACGAAAAAATGAGATGTTTAAAAAAATTACTAGCAGTCCTATTAAACGCAAAAATACACCAAAGAAAACCACGAAAAAGGATACCTACGAAAAACAGGAAAACTTGCAAACATCAGAAAGTATTCCATTGCATAATATCCAACCAGAAAGCGAAGATGCTGTCTCCACAAAAACAACAGACACCAATCAAAACATTCGTAAAACCACAATCTCGGATACTCCATCCTTGTCATCGCCCGCGAAGCACAAAATATGCCTTATCAGTAATGAAACTTCCAACGGACTCAATACTTTAATTGAAAGGACACTATTGTGTAATTATTATGAAATTTGTCACTACCGCACACCTAAATGTGGAATAGAATATTTGATTAGTAATATTTATGGGAAAGTCCGTGATTTAACTAAATCTGATTTCTGTATTATTTATATTGGCGAGGAAGACTTCCGGAGAACGTATAACTATAGGAAACTCGTTACGTCCATTCATGAAAAACTAGCACCTTTAAGCCACACTAATTTCATAATCTGTCTACCAACATTCAAATACATGAATAACATAAATGTTATGTATAATTGCCGAGTAGAAGCATTCAATAACTTACTCTACTTGGATGCCGAGACCTATAAGTATGCCTTTATCCTAGACTCAAACCTTAATTTGCCATATACTAGCGATACATATAGACAACATTCCGGGGCTCTAAACTACAAAGGTCATGAAATTGTTATGTCCGATCTACAAGATCTCATTCAAGGCCTAAGCGTACTGAATACCGTTCGGCTAGAGGTTGATAGTTTCCGAAAGAAACAACAACTAACCCTATCAGACACAGAAACGCAAAATAATTCCCAGTTTTTTCTTTAGAAATCTTAATATCCTTCACCAAAATATAGCGGGGCTACTAAACAAATTAGATATTCTTATAGTAAAATTAGAAGAACTCTTTAATAAAGGAATAATTATTGATATAATCTGTATAACAGAGCATTTTATAGAATTAGGATATGAAGATTTACTACAAATACCGAACTTCTATCTAGCTGCATGCTTTTCAAGAAAAGTCAAACGAGGGGGGACCTGTATCCTTGTAAGACTAGGACTACAGCATAGGGATATACCAGAAGTTGCAAAACAATCCGTGCCAAATGTCTTCGAGTGCTGTGCCATCGAACTTGTATCACACAACATTATTATCGTGTGCGTATACAGAATACCAAAACACAACTACACAGTATTTTATGAGAGGCTAGATAATATATTAAAAAAACTTAGCTCTCACTCAAATAAAAAAATTGTTTTATGTGGAGATTTTAACATTGATGTCCTGAAGAGAAACAAAATGACGACAGAACTTGAATATTTTCTTCAACAATATAATCTAAAATTAGCCTTGTATACACCCACTAGATTAAGTAGCAACACGTGTATTGATAACTTTGCACACAACTATCGCATCGCGTATTCCCTAATGGTCTCAAAAAAGTTATTATAAAACCCATATTCAAAAAGAATGACAAAACCGACGTTAAAAATTATAGACCTATCGCTAAAATTCCCATCTTTTCTAAAATTATAGAGAAGGTAATCTATAATGCTATCAACAACTACTTCGAAAAACATCATTTATTCTGCAATGAACAAAAAGGGTTTAGGAAGAACACAACAATAAATATGGCACTCTTTGACCTAATATCTAAAATAATGACATCCGTAGACAAAAAGAATCCTATATGTGCTATATACACTGACATGACAAAAGCTTTTGACTATGTAAATCACAAGACTTTGTTGCAAAAACTGCAAGGCTATGGCATAAGAGGAAATGTTCTCAAACTCATAGAATCTTACCTAAGTGATAGGTCTCAGTGCACAGAAATCTCAAGAATATGCCAAAACACTAAATTAGAAACTGTCTATACGTCTGCATCAAAACATGTAAAGTATGGTGTGCCTCAAGGCAGTGTGCTTGGACCGCTATTATTCTTAATATACATTAATGATCTCCCAAAAGCTATAGCACATAAAATGATCCTTTTTGCTGATGATAGCACAGCAGTTGTCGAGTATACTAATTCTGGTAATTATGAAATTGACATCAAAAGTTGTTTAAACGACATTATAAAATGGCTCAATAACAATAATCTAGTTATAAATTTAAACAAAACTAAAATAATGCATTTTCATCAACGTCGTGAAAACCCAAATATTTCTGTTACCTTCAACAACTGTTTAATAGAAGAGGTTACTGATACCAAGTTCTTAGGTATAACTATAGACAATAAACTCACTTGGAAATTGCATGTGGAAGATGTATGTAAGCGCCTAAGTAAATCCGCATATCTACTCTTTCAAATATCAAAAAAAGTAAATAAAGAGACACTTTTAATGGCGTACCATGGACTTGTCGGCTCATGTCTTCGATATGGTTTAATATTTTGGGGGCAATCAACTGACAGAGAGACGGTATTCAGGATGCAAAAGCGATGTATTAGATCAATGTGTGGTCTAAAGACTACAGATACCTGTATACCTCATTTTAAGGCACTAAAACTTCTGACATTACCGTCGCTGTACATACTAGAAACAGCACTGTTTGTCAAAGCAAACCTGCATCTTTTCCCCAAGCTGTCATCAGTAAAGAAAAATCCCATACGCTCTCAATATGTGAATCAATTATGCAATGTCAAGTGTAAGACAGCACTGATGAATAAAAGTTTCTTTGGAATAGCTCCTAAAATATATAATAAAATTCCCGAATCTGTCAAAATATTGCCATTGACAAAGTTTAAAGCTGCCTTCAAAATAATTCTAATTGACAAATGCTACTATACAATAGACGAGTTTTTAAACGATAAATTATAACAATACAATATATTTTAATTGAACAATATTTTAACTTAATAAAAGAGACATTTAAATTTTTCACAGTAAGTAATGATACATTTAGAATATTAAAGCTTCTTAGTGCTCTGAACCTTAGAGAGTTAGATAATATTTGTATGTCATACTGGCAAAACATAGAGATTTAATTAACCCTGCATATGTGACCATCAGCTTGTATACCTATGTTTTACAAATAAACTATTTGATTTGATTTGATTTGATTTGATTTGATTTGATATCCTGGGCACCACACTGGGTACTTTTTATCCCGGAAAAGTATATACAATAAAAAACAAACTTAATTTTGCGGTTCGATCCCTAGACCCGACTACTGTACCAACCGCAAATAATAAGTTTGTCGTAGGTTACGTCAGCTGCAGCGGAGTTCACCGAAGGGCGCTGCACACGGCTAAGATATTATAATATTTAATCTTAAGATACAATATCGCTCGCCATACAATTCAATGGACTATCACACACTACGAAGATAATTATGCACATTGAATATCTATTCAAAATTAATATTGGAGGATGATTGGTGATCGATACTGATGCCAAAAATGCAATTAGTGAATGTTTTGTCTTTCTGTCTGTATGTACACGCATAGTTCAAAAACTATTATAGGGATTTTAACCATACTTGGTACGGTTGTAGGTAATCAATACGCCTGGGCAGGTTGATCTTAGTATCAGTTGTTTTACACATGGTCAGTTGTACAGCGCTCTTTCCCGGGTCAGTAGTTCCAGAAATCTTTATGCATACATATCGGAAGGATCAACTTTGAAAGTAGTCTATCCGGAAGTATTATGCTAAAATTATTACGTTTATATATCAACGCACAGCCCCAACCCGCTGGTATTAGAGACATGAAACTTGAAGAGGTGTTCTTAGTGAAGAGTAAGTCTTCCATAGAAACGATTTTTGAAAATTCAACCCTTAAAGGGAAAACATAGGGGACGGAAGTTCGACATCCACGCGGGCGAAGCCGCGGGCAAAAGCTAGTTTAAAAAATAATTTTCTAAGGACATCATTGACATCGGTGGAGGAAACCTGGACTTATAGTTATTATAAGTTTGAAATCGCTAACCCGCCTTGAGCAAGCGTGGTGATCAATTCTCGTGCCTTCCCTGTATGAGAAGTCGCCTTTGCCTTGCAGTGGGTCAGTAACAGGCTGCTATGATTAGGGTGTTAAGATTTGAGAGGAATATACATACACACATCAAAAGTGTCTAGGGATCAACATATATTTTTGCAATAACTTTTCTCCTGATTGATATTAATTTAAATTTTCTTTAAGATAAACCAAGTCACCTTTGCATTAATAAAGAAATTTGCCATTTTCCTAATAAAGGGATTTTTGACATTTGAACCACTAACATTAAAGTTCGAAAAAAAGACTGAAGTAACAGTTTTCTTTAAATTTTTATTGGGTAACTTAAACAATTAATAATCCGTGTTTCTACCGCGAACACTAACAACACAAGAACACCGGTTTGGCATACGACATACCTATAACGACAGATCTATAAAAGAAAATCCTAAACACTTTTGGTCTTTTGTTAAAAATCGTTATAATTGTAATACTATACCTAATACATTAAATTATAAAGACGAATCATTACTCACTGGAATTTCTATTTGCGAGGCTTTTTCGTCTTATTTTGCGTCAACTTTTCTTAACCCTTCTTTATACAATAATCCCAGTGCACCTCCTGTTAGCCCGTCTGGTACTAGTAAAATGTCATCAGACATCTGTCACATTGAAGTAAATGCTGATGTTGTGACCGGTTTACTTCGTAAACTGGATCCTTCTAAAGGTCCTGGGCCTGATAACATATCTTCAAAATTTCTTATCAAATGTGCGTCCTCTATTGCCTTACCTATTTCAATTTTGTTTTCCAAGTCTTTGATTCAGGGTGTTGTCCCCAAAGTATGGAAATCTGCTTTTATTACACCCGTACATAAGAAGGGGTCTAAAACTGAGATTACTAATTATAGGCCTATATCTAAGTTGTGCATAATAGCTAAAATATTTGAGAGGATTGTCTATAATCAGTTATATCCCGCCCTTGCTAGTTCATTTAGCTCCTTTCAGCACGGATTTTTGAAAGGACGGTCTACTACATCAAATTTGATTTTATTTAACGACTTTCTTACAGATGCTATGGACAAGGGTAATCAGGTCGATGTGATTTATACTGATTATAGCAAGGCATTTGATCGTATCGACCACGACACCTTAATTAAGAAGCTAAGCTACATGGGCATTCGTGGGGACCTCCTGAGGTGGTTCTCCTCTTACATTGACAACAGATCACAAGCAGTAGTCCTCAATAATTATATGTCTAGTTTCGTAAACGTGCCCAGCGGGGTGCCTCAGGGCTCGTTGCTGGGTCCCTTTCTATTTGTAGTATATGTGAACGACATCGATCAGTGCCTCCATTCATCAAAACTAATATGTTTCGCTGATGACATGAAAATCTTTGCCACTATTTCCACGCTTGAAGATACTTTAGCACTTCAGGCTGACTTGTATCGGCTTGAAGAATATTGTCAAGCTCATAAATTAGATCTTAACCCATCCAAGTGTTCGGTTATCACTTATACAAGAAAACGTGTCATCCTGGCTACTACTTACACTTTGGCGGGTCAGATCTTGCCAAGGTGCAATAATATTCGTGACTTGGGCGTCCATCAAGATAGTAAGTTAGTTTTTGACACACACGTTGATGCAATTGTCAAAAAAGCTTCCAGACTCCTTGGGTTTATAATACGTCTGTCTAAGTGTTTTGCAGATGCTAAAACACTTAAGATTTTGTACTGCACTTTTGTACGAAGTCAACTTGAGTATGCGTCTCAAATATGGAATCCGCGGTATCATAAATACATTGACCGCATTGAAAGCGTCCAAAGACGTTTCATAAAATACCTTTGCTTCCATCAAAAGATCCCTTATCAGTCAACCGATTACCTTAGACTCTGTAAGAAGTACCATCTTCTACCACTGGAAGATCGTCGTAAAATTGCTGACTGTCTATTCTTATTGAAAATCTTCAACAACAATATTGATAACCCTGAGTTATTGTCAAAATTTTATTTTAATGTCCCATGTAAAACATTCCGTTTTAATCCACCCATACGTGTACCTCATTCATCTTCAAACTATAGGCAGAATAGTTATATTGTGCGTGCAAGCAGACATTTTAATGATATGTGCAAGGAGTACGATTTGGATCCTTTCACAATAAGTGTGAATTCGGCCAGAAGGTGCTTAAGCCTCAAATTTTTCGTGTAGCGGCTACTTTGATTGTTTTTGTTTTTTATTTAAGTATAAAGGTAATTTCTTAAAAAAAAAATCGAATAAGTAACGAATAAGGTGTTTTTGTATTGTGCTCACACCATTTAAACATTTAACTTATCACTATACGTGAGGACTTGTAATTGGCTTTCTGGTGACTATGGTTTATTTTTTTTGTTATGTTTGTTTTTATTAGCTGTAAGTCCTCCATGTACTAAATAAATAAATAAATAAATAAATAAATACTCAAAATGAGTTCATCCAAATCACGCTATGGAATGGCCGCCCATGTTCGTTGCAACAACAAAAAAAGGTCTTCTTGCGACTGGATACCCTCCATATTCGGCAGAGCTCTTCTCTGTAGCATATCCCATGCATGCTCAATCGGGTTCAAGTCTGGCGACTGAGCAGGCCAGGGCAGGACATTGATGTTAGCTGCGGCGAGAGTCTGTCTTACAACTCTTGCGGTGTGCGGTAGTGCATTATCATGCATTAACTGAAATAAGGGACCGATTTGCACTTGTAGAGGAAAGATGACGTCTGATACAATCGTCTCAGCATAAATTTGAGCGTTGAGGTTGCCTCTGATCCAAATCAACTCAGTTCTTCCGCCGATCCAAATACCCGCCCATACCATGATGGTTCCACCACTATAAGGATGGACTTCCTGGCAGGATTTTAATCGCTGTTGGCGTCCAGGGGTTCTCCAGTGTCGTATACGTCTTGTATCCGGTCTCATACCAAAACGAGACTCATCAGAAAAGCACACGAAACGCCATTGTTCTTCTGCCCAATTTCTGTGTTCAAGAGCCCATTGATATCGAATCCTACGATTGTGCATTGCTATAGGTGGTACCCGTAGCGGTCTTCGGGAATGAAGGTTCACTTCATGCAAGCGGTTTCTGACTGTTTGGTCGCTAATTAAGTTCCCTGAAGAGTGATGAAGCCTCACGGCTAACATCATGGCGGTTATTGTTGGAGCTCTTCGAGTTAAGATTTGAATGTATCGGTCTTGTCTCCGTGTGGTGCAGCGATACCGTCCTCCATGGCGCTCAGCCACGGTACCAGTGCTTCGGTAACGTGTCCAAAGTCGACTGATAACACTCTGACTTGTATTCAGAGCTAAAGCCACAGTACGTTGCCGGGAACCAGCTTCTATCATTCCCACGGCTCTGAGCATTTCTTCCCTGCTTAAATGACGTCGCCGCTCCATAATAACGTTGGTTTTAATCAGTAGTAGGGACACAGTAGCACTAACTTAGCACTAATAATGTCTTCAATGCGTTGTATGTTTTTATAGGGAAAATATTGACAGCTGATTTTCATCTTTTACTCGAATTTGATTCACAGTTCCTGATTCAAATTATGAAATGCACCAAAAAGGATCCATATAAATTTATAAAATCATAAATTTATTACAAAGCCACATCTCAATCTCAAGAAATCCGCATAAAAATGCTTGATCCCTAGACACTTTTGATGTGTGTAGTATGTTTTTAATCATGGGACAATTTTTTCACAGGGTGTGCTCCCATTAATATGAACCACTTTCACAATGGGACATACTCGGAAATCGCGCAAAAAAAATCAGCTGTTGCATACAAAAGTTAGATGCCTACTCAACCATAATGTATGAATCATTTCGCTCGAGTAGGTATTAAATTTATCATTATTAATTAAATTATCTATTATATAGGTACTCTGATTCAAAGATATGTAAATTATATTGCTTGCATTAATTGATAGAATAGTATGTAGAGCCAGTTACATTATGGTAGTTAAACTACATCTAGAAACACATAGATGTGTTGTAATACTTCCATAAATAAGGAACCTTTTAGATGGTTATTCCATTAATTACATCATCATAATAACTCACTCATTCATAATACGATTGATACAGGTTATTAAATAGGCCACATCGTTAATGGCTAAAAGCCCCGACGCAGAAATCCTTGACATGGCAACATATAATAACAAAAAAAACTTTTTTGCAAAAAAATTAAACCGACTTCAAAAAAAAACACTAAACGGTGTAAAATAACTCTAAATTAGGAAGTCTGTGGCTTTGGTGGTTTTGTCTTATTCATGATGGGCCACCGACTTCCGAATTTAGAGTTATTTTACACCGTTTAGTGTTTTTTTTTGAAGTCGGTTTAATTTTTTTGCAAAAAAGTTTTTTATTTTTTCATTTTTAGTGGTTCCCATACAAATATTTGCTATTATTTTATATTGTTATTGTAACAGTACATGTCATGATAATAGGGTTATCCACTTATCCCTAATAAATGAAAATTAACATACCTAACTGTCGAAATCTAGGTATATTGTACACATCTGCGTACCCCTCAGAGCATACCAGGCGTGATGATACGTCATGATGTTGTATAAACAATAAACATCCAAGCGATTCCAGCAATCACGACAGATTTGCCGTCTATTTTTGAAGAGTTCCGTTGCATATCTCCGAAGATCAGCACCAGATCTTCACCAAATTAAAATGGGACCACCTCGGGAGTATACTCTTTCGAATAAAAAAAGAATTTCGAGAATCGGTCCACAAATGGGGGAGAAATCAGGTAACATACATAAAAAAAAAAAAAAAAAAAAAATACATACACACGAACATAGAACCTCCTCCTTTTTTGAAAGTCGGTTAAAAAGTAGGTAGGCAGGTAGACTACGTAATGATACACGTGTTAATTAAGCCGCTTTGTAAAGCAATCAACATTATAGAGCTCATAGTTTTATACGCACACTTTACACCACGCGAGTTTAAGTCGTAGATAGTTTTTTTTTTTTGCAGTAAATAGGTACATAACAGAGGCCAACACATCCAGCGGGTAGCTTGTAATGTGTCAAATTTTCTTTGATAGCTTAGTTATTCAACTTTATTAGAAACAGAATAAGATTCATGTTCAATTGAGGAAATGTGACAGTTTGGGGTACCTATGTGCTGCCGTATGTACCTACATAGCATTCAGCATGAGTCTAAAGCTCACTCACACAGGAACTCACGGACTGTGTCTAAAAATGGAATTAAACTGACCTCCAAGATACAGGACTTTCCTAGTTTGGAGGTCAGAAGATCCTTGTAAATTGCATTTATAAAAATTGCCTAGTCTATAAGTAGTTTAGTAAATTATTTTTTGAAAATTGTACCTATAGGCTGTCTTTTGAATAAATTATTATTATTAAAAAAAAAAGCTCTATACGAACTATGCGGCTACCCGCATGCAGCAATCGTAGCTTAACTTCGGTCGTCCCCTGCGGCTGTTATTAAAGCTCCAGAAAAAAAAAGAGTGGTAATAGCTACGAGACTAGCAGACGTCACGCGGTTTCACCCGCTTAGTTCCCGTTCCCTTGGGAATACAGGGATAAAACGTAGCCTATGTCATCCGGGGATAGTGTAGCTTCCTAACGGTGAAAGAATCTTTCAAATTGGTCCAGTATTTTTTACTAAGTTTAATCGTTACTTACGAAAATGCAAATTTTTCCTCTTAAAAATTTCATAAAGTATGAGGAACAGGGTGTAAAGATCCTCATCCCTCATAGAAAAGGGAGGATCCTCCGACCAGACGGGTGTTGTGTCTGGTGGGCTAACTACTGCCCGACGGTTGATGTCGGGAACTTGTTTAAGATTTAGGATATCAGTCATTAGTTCTAATGTGGCGACATAGATGTCGCTACATAACATTAGTATAGCTGATGTAAAGTAGTATAGATTGGTATTATGTAAACGAACCAATCTATACATACATACTAAATTAGCCAGCAGTAATTTATTGTCTCGCTGTAGGACTAAGGCTTCGTTTCAATCCCCAAAATAATTTCTCCACATTGTAATCAAAGATGGAGAATGTTTTCAATCAAGAGCTCTATTAATATATTGGATTCGTTATCAATCTTTGGGAGGTTGAACATATCTATATTCTTTCGGGGGTCAATATTAAAAAGAACTTTCGCAATCAGACCAACTCTAAAATTGTGACAAAAACCTTTATTTTTGTCGATCTATCGAACTAAGCGTACTCAACGTGTAATTTATACTCATTAATAAGTACTTTCACGTCCCGAAAGATTGCAAACAAATTCAACATGGCAACAGGCAAAGAAAAGTAAAATAAAAATACCTGTTCTTTATAACTTCCATTTCGACCTAACTTACAATAACATCACGCCTGTACCTACTATATTCTTGTGTGAAGGGTTGGGCAAAGGGGTACCTACATTATAGTACTCCTACATTTTGAACCTTATGTTTTAGACCATTGTAATGGGCCTCTATCAAGCCAGAGAGTCCAAAAACACTTGGGCCGGTAATTGAACCCAAAGCCTCATCCTCATCAGTAGCACTGACGACCAGAAGACTAACGAGGCATTCTATAAACGTATAAAAACAATAGGTCCTAATAATTTCAACATATCTCTTACTAAAGCACAGTTTTGACAGCTTGTTAACGCCAATCAAAAAGTTATAAATTAATTTGCTTCAATAAAAACAAATTTAAAGTAACTTAAATTAATGATGTTTCAGATTCAGTTATACCTACAATAAAACGTGCGTAACCAGTTACCTAATTAACCACTCCCGTTACATCATTTGTTTATCAGTAGCTAAATCTTTAAAAATAAGAAGGTTAAGCAACATTTGCCGAGGTTTTCCCGTGGATAGACATTTATGACGGGCCTGTTGGTCTAGTAGTTAGTGACCCTGACTGCTATGCCGGAGGTCGTGGGTTCGATTCCCACCCAGGACAAATATTTGTGTGATGAGCACGATCATTTGTTCTGTATCTGGGTGTAATTTATCTATAATATGTATGTATTAAGAAATATATAAGTATGCTTATCAGTTGCTTAGTACCCATAACACAAGCTCTTAGCTTAGCTTGGGACTAGGTGGCGTTGTGTGAAAAGTTGTGGAATATTTATATTTATTTATTTTATTACATGTCGAAACTATCGTGCCTCGCAAAGAAAGTTAACCCGTAATTCTCGGCTGTCATTTGAAGATCTTTGGCAGTCGTTAGTGGTCACCACCCAGCAAATCTGACAACCAGTTATCGCGTTACCCAGTACCCAAGTTACAAGATCACACAGGCAGTAGCTATATGTATGACAGCTTCGTCTGGTTAGGCTGGAAGCCAACCCCAACATACTATCAAGAAATAGAATAGAAAAGAACTTAAGATATCATGGCATGTGCCATGACAATTGTCTATGTGGTGACGGTAAAAAAGTACAAAGCATTCTTGTCTACTTACCCCTCAAAAACGATGACTGTGACCGCCCGTTCATTTTTAATGTAACACTGAAAAAAATTATAGCAAAATTAAAATTTTGTTTTTAAAAACTAAGAGGGGGTGGAGGGTATGATAAAGTACAGACGCCAACTCATCAACCCACTTCAATTTGTCAAATTTCTTAAATAAATTTTCAACTTCTTAGTATTTATGTTTTGTTTTTATTTCTTATATTTTTTATTTTTTCTTTTTTACTTATACTAGTTTTATACATCTATTGAGATACATGTATGGTATATATTTATGTAAATAGTACACCACAAACTGCCTACTCATCTTTTCTCCTCCACTATCAAGTCCATCCAAAGGTTGTCTGTTAGAGATCGCTTTTAGCGATAAGGCCGCCCATTGTAACACCCTAAATAGCCGTTAAAGTTATAATTTGTAAGTTTTTAGGGTGTAAAATAAAGCGTATTATATTCAGTTCTATTCTTTATTGCTAAAGCATAAGGTTCAAAATTGATTGGGGAAATTTGACAGTTTCGGGTAGGTTGATGTGCTGGCGTTTGTACCTACGAAATACATGCGGAAAAGGTGACGAGCTAATTGCTAGTGATAAATAAAACAAATATAACTGAACTTAAACTTGCTTTATTAACGATACAATATGTCTGCCTTCTAGCATGGATAGTAAAAGATAATAAAGTAGATTTTCCGATCATAGAATAAACAAGTTTAAGATTTTAAGAAATAACTATCATCTAAACATAACTCTTATTCCACTAGTGGGAACATAACCAAATGTCTATAGGGCCAACCATGCATAACATTATTTTCAATAAACAAATAATTAATAACATCGGTTTAAAAATAACGGAGAACAACAAAAAAAATTGTTTGTAAGCCTTCTTAAAAGTAATAAAATCATACTCATAAATAAAAAATCCTCGCAGCATAATCCTCATTTCTATGCATCACATACTTAATAAAGTATGACAAAAGATTTCCACTTAATTTCTCGGTCATAGGCACCACTTTTAGACTAACTCTTAAACACACATACTCATGATATATGTCCATAATTTATTCTGCTAGGCCGAGTCTTTATTGAAACAGTTATTGTTTCAATAAAGAATCTAGACTATTATAACATATATATATAGTATATATTATACTATATAATATAATATAGACTGGATAATAATTGGAATATCTATGTCTGTTACTGTAACAGACATAGATATTCCAATTATTATCCAGTCTAGACAACAACCAATTTATAAGACTTGGGGACAATTGTGCTCAATCTTAGATTCATTGGTTGTACCAGACAGGCTGTATGTAAATTGATTTACATTGAAAATTGGAGCAGTGAAGTCAACAGCTAAGCATTTGCTTTAGCTGTTTTTTTTTTTAAATTAAAAGCGCCAAAATTAAGTGGCAGAGTGACACATTGCTCACAGAACAGATGATCGTTGGGGCCGTAAAGTTCTGGAGTGGGAACCACGTACTAGAAGACGCAGCGTTGGAAGGCCTCCCACAAGGTGGACCGATGAATGGTGAGAATCCCGGGAACACACACGCACAGAACTGGTCGTTGTGGCGACACTTGGGGTAGGCATATGTCGAGCAGTGATGAATATTTAAATAAAACCATTAACCTTTCAATCGTGTCAATTAGGGACACAAGAAAGACAATAAAGCCCGCAGCACATTTGAAAGTCAATTTTAACAACAACAACAACATAATTATAAGTAGTTCAAAAATCCTTCAAGTGGCTCCAAAAGGTAATTTCGTACAACGATGAATAGACAAGAATACTTCCATACTTAATCTTAGATGTCTGTGCTTGGTCTTAAATGCCCTAGATGAATGTGTTTGCTGTGCCAGGTGAGGTGCATATTGATCGAAATTAGACCCCTAAAGTTCGCATCGAACCAAATTCTTAGAGAAGGAAACTAATAACAAGCCAGCAAGCAAATAAGTAATAAAAAAACACCGATCGAATTGAGAACCTACTCCTGAAGTCGGTTAAATACTATGGGCATAATTGAATCGCCTACTTCACACATTGTATAATTAAATTCCTAGTATAATAGGATTTACTTGCGCTATTTTTCACGTAACGTCTCGCTGGGAACCTACTTTGTAGGAATTTTACACCATTTGAAATCCCTAAGTAATTAAAGGTTTCAATTTATCGAAAAGAAATCCAAAAGGTAAGGTAAGTAAGTAATGCTTTACGTTAAAATAATATTTTGGAAAAAATCACTATTACAGATAAGACAGACCATGATTTTTTAAGTTCCATAATGTAGAACTATAAAACTAAATATTGAGGTCATTAGACTATTAGCAAAATTTCTTCATATTTAAAAGAAACTCGTATCGTTTTTTGTTTGTTTCATAAATCCGTTGCACACACAAACTAACTGCGGACCATTGCAGGCAAAGCCGTTTAAATATTCATATAACCTCTAAGAAGCAAAGGAACCACTATTTCAAAATAAGAACGTCTTTTCCCAAAAAAACAACAAAACTTCACACACACACCCCTAAACAACGCTCGAGCGCTTAGCAACAGCCCAAATTCACAAAAAGAACAACATTTCCATTTTCAAAAAGTCATCACTTGCTTAATGGATAACCGATTCTCCATAACGTACCTGATATCACTTTGGAAGTCTGGAAATCCATTCTGAGGACCTGATTCCAACAGCGTGTGTTTCCAAGAATGTCTGCGGACTGACAGTGAGTTAAACAGTAGCGACCTTGCAGCACGGGTCATGACCCTGACACACATTTGTACGCATGCGCGTGGAACTGGGGGGTTTGTTGGAACTTTGTAGGGGCTGGAGTTCCAAGTATTTCACTCGGTTTTCGTCCTACGTGTTGATTTCATTGTCATGGTACTGCGATTGATGTTGTATTGGCAATGGTTTGTAAACAAATGTATTAAATTAATCGTTGCTTCGTATTTCTTTCATGTAGCGTAGTCTTGCCTCCATCAGGCCATCGGTCGACGTGGACGCCTAAAAGCGGCAAGTGTCAAGCTATCTACGTCTTTCAAACGAAATTACGTAATTTAAAAATAAATATTTGTGAATGAGAAATTAAATAATCTCAAAGATTCTTCACCGTCAATAGTTTAGAACGATGCGAAAAAAAAATTTGTCAATGAAAAGCTTTTTATTTTAACAGCAACTAGTAGAAATATCGAATGTAATATCACGTTTTTAAGCCCCGAAGAGTAAGGCAGAGCTGTACCATAGTACACCTAGCATAAATCGATATAATTGAACTCCTCAGTGATTTACCTCATCGACGAGATTTAAGATACCTACTACTTAGAGAAGACATGCTAAGAAATGTCTTAGAAAAATCGTGATCCCATGTTTCGGTAAGGCCATGTAGCATAATGTAGCAAAATTGAAGCGGCAGCGGAGCTTACTAAAGTAGACTAATCGAATTGTGTCCATTAGGACACAAGTATCGGCGGAAAATTTTGTTCGTGATGTCCTGTATACATATAGTAAGTATTGAATATCTTTTTTCCTGATCAAAGAAAGGAAACTGGAGGTGAGATGAAGCGTAAACAACAGAAGACTGTACTCGTATGATTCTGAAACCTCGGCTTAGCACCGAAAGTTCAAGATCCAATAGCACAACTTTCTTTCGCTTTTCTTTTAGATGTCGCGTGTTGTTAGTGAAGTAGGGCGTATATCTGATGCTGAACAGTATAGATTATTAGCAACCTAGTGTATAGCACATACTCATCAATGTTTTATTTGCGAGAGTTCGTCAATATATGTAGATCTTGTTCAATTTATTTGTCGCTCTTATTGTCTCTGCTGACCATTAATTAGGTACATATCCGTGTCCCGGAAAGCACAAGTATAATGTGATTTTTTTTTAACTAGGTGAGGTCGGTTTATTACTATCTGACTACTCTGGGGAAACTCGGAGAATACTCTCTTTTAAAGTCCAGACATTATCTTGGTTATATCAATAGAGGACCATACCGATTACTTTCTGATATACTCTTCCATTCAAAGAACAACACAGATATGAGTGGACCTGTCCATGCAGTCACTGTACGCATTTGTTAATGAAAATGGTAAACATACGATAAACAGCGGTGTCTCCATCTTTATATTTCTAGTAGTCTCTTCTCAACTGCGAACTCTTTACATAGAGCGACTACCAATAGTTCATAATCCAATAACTAGGATACCCTTTGGTTTTAGTGGTAATCAAACTATCAAAGATCTGTAAATGACAGCCAGTACCTACGACTCATCGTGCTTTCACGTAAGATTGATGAATGATCACCCATCCTGCGTATGACCTCAACAAGCATAACTTCGATCGTACCATGTAGCTGTTAATATTTAGCCAGAAGCCCCCTTCTTCAATATATTGACCACATTCAAACAAAACACTGCGTATACGCCTGTCGATGTCTGATTGAATTAGCTCATTGGTTTAATAGTCCGGGACTCAATTGGTTATCGGCGGGCGTTGTGCAACTACTTGTATCGTGCCGGAAGATCCACATTGGTCAGGATTACTCGTGTAGGGAACACGTGTTCCAAGTTCGAAATTTAAATTCGAAAATGATCGTGAATTGAAAGAAAAAAACCGTTGAAAAAATCTGATGTGTGTTTTTGGGGCTCTGTTTTTGTGTGTATGAAGATGTGTGATCAACCAAAATGAGAAATAGCCCAAAGAGAAAAGTTTCCACGGCTTCAGAACCGTTCTGCTGTAGAAAACTATCTGTTGTTGCTTGTGCTTTCGCTACAGTGTCCTTGTTGGTGCATACTTACAAATATGTAGATAGTGGAGTGAACTTTGATTTAGAAGCTAGAAAGTTAATGAAGAATGTTCTAGATGAGAGGATAGAGGAAAAGATTGACGCGTATCTGATGGAGATCAGTGGAAGCACGTCTCATAGGCTAAAAAGGGAAGCAATGCTGGTAAGTGGAAAATCTTATGGGAGTTTGGGAAAGTGGAGGAAAATATTTAAGTGATTGAAGTGATGGCCGCCTTTAACAAAAATATTGATGAATAAGCAATTAAATTAAAAGTGACTGTTGATTTGAATCTAATTAATCATTGGGATTATAAGAACATAATATGTCTAAATATAGACCCAATTGCGGTTGTAGTACGCGAAAACCCACGTCTGAGCGCCCACGAGAATCGTTTCCTAATTCAATTTAACGACATAGTAAATACCATCTTCGTACAACGGAAATACTATGGTTCTACTGTCCTTAGAATGTTTTCAACTTGCAATTGGCTTGCAAAAACTTTAACATCCCTTGATCCCTTCGTAGTTTTCTAAATATAATAATAGCATATATAACATACACATGATATTTATATTTGTAAGCATAGATCTTCCCAAACACTTTTTTTTTTAACTACATGTCGTGCATTTCCAAAATGACTGAACCTTGAGAAGAAATACCGAAAGAAAGTCAGGTGGCATGGACTCTTATAAAGTCGAGACATACGATTATATTAATATATAATGCAAGTCTAACGATGCAGGGCAAAGTTTGGACAAGCCTTCTGATGAAATAATCAATTCAGACTTGAGATGACCTGACCCGACAGACGGCATGCAAGCTTCAGACTTCATGTAGCCGAAACCTATTTCATAGAGCTTTACGTGACAACGTGACTTTGAATTAGCAAAAGAATTTTCAAAATCGTCTCTGTAGATCTAGAGATTACCCCCTACAACCACACTTACTCTAACTCTTTGTCTTCTTATAATAATTATATAAAATTCTCGGGTCGAAAACGGCTTGACTCAATTCTTATGAAATTTTGTTTGTATATTCAGTAGGTTTGAAAATAGGACGTCATCATCTGCCTAGCCTTTTCCCAACTATATTGTGGTCGGTTTCCAGTTTAACCGAATACAGCTGAATAGCAGTGTTTTACATGGAGCGACTGCCTGTCGGACCTCCACATCCCAGTTACTGGGTAACACGATACCCCTTGGTGATCAGACTTTTGGGCTTCTGACTTCCCGTAACGACTGTCAAAGATCTACAATTGACAGCCGGGACCAACTACTCAACGTGCTTTCCGATGCACGGAGGAGTCATGATAATATTATGTAATGAATGGTCACCCATCCCATCCATGGAGCAACCTCGTCAAGCGTAGCTTAACCTTCGTTCCGAAGTTCCTTTAAACTCATAAAAACAAATAAAAATATTTTTATTTTATTTAAATTATAGAAATTTTCTTACCTTCAGAAACAATCGGTAAACCAGGAAGACAATACAGTGACGCCTCATGTTGAGTTCTTTAACCCTAAAATGCGGCCAGAGCTTGAAGACAAGGATGCCATAGAGATGAGAAGAACAGGCGCTAAGGGTCCTGCTCCTGGTGGCGACACCTGGGTCTGGTTGACCAGCTATTCTAGGGTTCCGGTAAGTTTCTTTAAAATCTCGTCTTACTGAAAATGTGACTTGGAATAGTATAAGTACTGAAAATCCCTCTGAAGATAATATTATTTACTCACATTAAGTCACACCTTTTATTTCCATGGGGGTAGGCAGAAACTACAGCGCGCTATCTGCTACGTATCTTACATATATGAATGTACTTCTTTTACTTCGTTTACGTTCATACATGTGCGAGTACTACGTACCTGACCTTTCTAGAAACCTCACCAATAAGTTCTGTGTACGTCCTTCTATGGCGTCCCCTCCCGGCGTTTCCACTTGCATCTGCCTTTTAAATACCTTTTGTTAGTCGCCATTCATTCTTCATCTCAACGTGACCAAAACATCTTAGCATACCTACTCTTTTTGATTTTTGTCATTCATTACATCATCTTTAAATCATAACGTTGCTTAATTCCATTATTCCTCAATCTGTCATTAATATTGTTACACGTATTGCATTAAATTCATCTTCCATGAGCGTTTTATTGGGTACTGAATAATAATCAGTATGAGAACTAGCCAAAACAGACCGTAGGCTTCAATTAATGATATCTAAGTTGTTATAAAATGTTTTATGTTGCTATAAGTAAATTTCAGGACTGATCATTGAACTTAGCACCCATTAAGATCTCACTTCTTTTGTCGTTGAAGTCAACAACCAAGGCATATGTTATACCTATTGAAGTTGGGTTTCATTTTAAATGTATGTTTTTGATGGGTTTATTTTACTTTAATGTCTCTTTTGCCACGCCCAACATCCAATTAAATGAACAAATTATCTTTAATTTATCCGTATCAATATTTGTGCTATTTATTGAGTCGTTATTCTGGCGATCGTTTTATTAGGTCTGCAAATATGATCGCTATTCGCTAAATATTTTCTGGTCTTGTATAAATATACTATATCGGTGTTTGTTAAGAGTGAGTGCATGAGAGAATATGTGTGAGGTGTGTGTATCTGTGTATGTATGTATGCATGTTTGTGTTGAGAGTTGTGCGTGTGTGCTAGTGAAAGATGTGATATGAATTCAGTTAGTATTAATCATACAAGCCGCTACAAAAATACTATATATTGAAATGAACTACCGTTGTCATAATTTCCAGTACAAAGTGGTGCAAGGTTTCTGCAAAGCGACCCAAGATTACTGTCCACCTGGGGTGCAAGGTCCTAAAGGACCAACGGGCGTGCCCGGACCTAAAGGAGAGAGAGGAGATTCTGGAGCCCCTGGAACACCAGGCCACTCTGGAGGCCGAGGACCTATGGGCCCACCAGGCCCGAAAGGTAAATGAGGAAAGAAATATAATTATCTTTGGAAACTTTAGAAGGAACTTGCTGCTCTATTGGAATAAGAGGCTGGTATGTATTAGTAACAATAATAATAGGTAGAGTAAACGGTTAGCCTGCAAAGTAAAACCTTCGACAAACCGCATAAACATATCATTCATATTCTGCATAAACTTTTTTCTCTCTGTTATGGTTGGCTTCCAATGTAACCAGATATAACTGATTATATATTTTACATAGAACTACCTACTGCCTATCTATGCTCCACAACTCTGTAAGTAACTGGGTAACACACCACCTCTTGGCAAGACTGGTTGTCAGATTTTTGGGCTCCTGATCTTCGAACTCGGTAACTGCTGTTAACGATCTACCATTAGTTGGGACGTACTGCTTGACGTGTGAGGTACGGAGTAGTCTCGGTATACAGTAGATAAATAAAGACAGAAAAGAAAGAAAAATGCGTTAATTGGCATTACAACAAGGATATCCCTTAAAACTATTATAATACCAAAAGGGCCAAGGGTTTAGATGGTCTTGCGTCTACGAACTAACCTCGACAAGCGTAGTTTAACGAAGCGCAGTCGATCGACCCCAAAGACTGCAATTATTTAGCCGAAATTCATACCATGATAACTTTAAATAGTTTGAATTTCGGTTTGTCTGCGAAATTAAAATAGATTTGTGACCAATTAAACTAAATAGATCTGGGACATGAGACTCAGTAATGTTGTCAGCGAAGTTAATTTGAGCGCCAAACAGCACCAGTATTTAAATTTACTTGTGGCTAAATAATAACTGCATGGATCAAAGGTTAAACTACGCTAGTCGAGGTCAGTCCGTAGATTGATGAAGATTCATTACATATCCCTGCCTCAGAAAGTACGTTAAGCAGTTGATCCTGGCTATTATTTGTAGACCTTTGACTGTCGTTAAGCCCGAAATTCTGACAAGCAATTACCTATTACATTATCAATTCATATCCCTCACTCTCTAAATTTATTTTCGACCTATGATTACTTAACTGAGTCTTATCGTATATGAAAATGAAATTTAAATTGGAATTGAAATTGTTTATTGAAATAATAGATGTACATAAATATTTAAACATTAGGTCCTTAAACTAGAGGTATATAATTAGAGGATTCTACCTGAACTAGGATAAACCTGTATCTCAGGTAGACACTCAAGGTTAATATGATAATTATCTTAAATCCCTAAAACAAGTACCAACTAAATATCTTACATACTAACTATAAAATATGATCTTATTCTAAATAAAATATTTTGATTAGGTCACAGCTTTTCTGCATCAACATTTTACAAGTAACCGAGACATATTTTACAATTCAGCATTTTAATGCACCTACAACTAGTTCGCTCGGACAGAATTTGTCAATAAAATTTAAAAATCGCATAATTATTGATGTAAAATGCGAAATGTAAAACTAATGTTATTTTAACGACTTATAACTAGTACAATACAGGACATTATACTTAAGAGTTCAGAATATTACACACATAAAAAGGGCTAACCATGTAGAACATTGGTATTCAACTGCATCTGGTTAAGCTGGAAGCCGACCCCAACACAGTTGGGAAAAGGCTAAGCAGATGATGATGATGATGAATATTATAAGTCAGGAAACTTATTATTACTTAACTACAATTGGTTTAAGTTGACAACCCCCCTTAAGTATATAGAATAGAATAGAATAGAATAGAATAGAATAGAATAGAATAGAATAGAATAGCATGTATTTGCAAATATGGGTTATACATAAGTAGGTAGTAGTAGGTTTTCATCAGAGTTCTGCCATATTTCACCATTCGGCATGCAAAAATTTTCATTATATAAAATTGTTAAAATTTAAATTCTATTGAAACATTAAATTAATTATGTCATTCTCATTAAATAAAATTATTAAAACTCAAATTTTCATTAAAAATATCAACTTAATTACCTATTACACACCTATGTTAAATAAAATTATTAAAATAAAAAAAAATAAAAAATTGTCAGTAACAGTATACAACGTGGCGCTACAATGGTGACATTAACTTAACACACGTATACGTTATCCCAGTTTCGTTTTAAGAAGTAATTTTATTTCCATAAAACGTCATTATTTACTGATTAATTTAAAAAAATAAAAAAATATAGAAATAAGCATCCTGTACAAAAATAATCATAGTGCAGCGGTCATTTGCCGGGGTCACGGATCATAACATCGCGTCAAAGAAATTGAAACGAATAAGCAATACCTCAATCCTTTTGTCGGCGCGCGCGTTCTCCCTTTCACCCCCGCCCGCCGCACCGCGACGTACGTGACGCGTTGCCGCTCTGAGTAAACGTAAACGAGTAACGTGCATCTAGGTAAGTAATTTCATGAATGAATTTTTGCACAGAGTGATCCCAATTGTAGTCACTTTTTTATTATTTAGTTTGTTTGAAAAATGTTTTTGTTCAAATTACCAATTATTTTAACCAATCATAATTTATGTGGTTAATGGCCACTAGCCCTACCCGTGTGTTAAATTAATGTCACCATTGTAGCGCCACGTTGTATACAAGAGAAAAAAACAATAATAGATTAATTAAAAATTTGAGGCAGTTTGATAAAAATTGTCCGTTAAAAACTCAGTAACACTGTAGTATGCTTTATCTATTAATAATTTACGAAGTCTACTTTTGAATTGCATATAATTATACTATAATAATATGCTTGAAAGTTCTTTGTATGAAAAGAGGCCTTTATCCTGCAGTGGGACAGTTACAGGCTGATAGATTTGTTTTAGTAAACTAGCAAAACTACCCGGAAGATCTTTGCCCTCCACTTTGCCATCTTGTTCCATTATATCCTGTATTTTTTCTATTTCCAGGAGAACGAGGCTTCCCCGGTAACCCAGGACTGGATGGCCGGGATGGAGTACCTGGTGAACCAGGTCTCGATGGCATGTCAGGACGAAACGGTGCTGATGGAGCGCCAGGCAAAGATGGGCGGGATGGTGTGCCAGGAAGAGATGGAAGTCCGGGCAAGAATGGAAAAGATGGGAAAGACGGTATAGTGAATAACAAACAGAGTTTTTGAATTGCCTTGCGCCATAAATTAATTTCGAAGTGGCACAAAGGGCTATCCCATTTTAAAGCTAAAACGGATAAAAATAAGAAAGATAAACACTTATCTGGGACTTTTACACGACGGCATCTAGTCCCAAGCTAAGCAGAGCGTGTAGGTACGTGTGGTATTTCTATACAATAACACACTATTGGATTAGGTTATCTCGAACTTCAAAAAGGTCAGCTATGCGTTCGAAAGATGATGAAACTTTACATATCAAACAAAAGGTGTACGTGAGGATCGTAGCGGAGCAAAGTTTCGATAGTTCAAAGCGTCCCACCTCAGACAGATCTGGAGAAGGCTCCCTGGCCGATGGGGCGGCAATAGATCAAAAACAATAATAACTTCTACTTTTTACTTAGCGAGTCTCTAATGTGCTCTTCAAACATTTTGTGTTAGATAAGATTAGAATGGCAACATATATACATATAACCTAACCTAACTTACCATACCTATTATATAGCTAACCTAACTACCTAACCTAACTACCTTACTGAAAAGCTTTGATTTTGAAAGACACAAAATACATAATTTTAAACTGAACTTCAGCGCTGTGTGGCTCTATATTACATACAATACTACTACCATAGTAGGTAGTAGTATTTGAAGTAGTAGCAGTAGGAGGTAATAATTTGACTTTCGAATTTGACTCGATTGGTATATTATGCATACATAAAGTACTACTTTGTCTGGCCTGTTGATGTAGTACCTAGTCGTTTGATTCCCGCCCAAGACAAATGTTTGTGTGATGAGAATCATCATTTATTCTGCCTGACCTCAATTAGGGTTGTGGGCATGCCCACAGTACCCACAACGGTGGATCCACGCTTGTCCTTACCATAATACAACAAATTTTAAAGGTCATCTTTACCCTTATGCAACAAACATACAGTTTATTATTATTTATTACTAGTTGCAACAAACTTAGTTCCGCCTTTTTTTTAATACTTTGCGACTTATTCTCAGACCTCCTAAATGTTTACACAAAATTGTATAATCTACTGATCAAGCCGTTATGAGGTTAGGAACAAACACTGACACGAGAATTTTGTACACACATTAGAAGATTTAAAAACTAAGCTACTTACATATTTGTCTTTCGTCTAAAACACAGGTAAAGCTGGGGCCCCAGGACCACCAGGAATGCGAGGACTGAAGGGTGACAAAGGACCAATGGGAACTAAAGGCCAGCGAGGCAACGACGGCCGTGACGGAGCCCCTGGAAGGCCAGGCCTCTCTATCTACAACTATACCCTAGAGAAGGAACTGTTTATACCACCTACTTTTGCACGTAAGTAATAAATCGATTACTAAAATTATTCTTTGAGAGAGAAGTACTATTCGTTTTAACAGACGTACAAAAAGGAGAATGTAAATGTAATGTGGAAGGTTTGCAATGTTCTTTCCATTATGTGTTGTTGATACCTCATAACTCCGACAATATGGATCGATTTGAAAAATTAGTTGCCAAATAATGAATGAAACAAACTAAAGTACCTACCAAAGCCAGTAATTAAAAAAAAAAAAAATGAAAAAGTGTTTATATGTAACTTAAAGCAAATACATTACATTTTACTTCTGCCAAACTACAGAGCAGTTTGTTGGTAGACGTTGGTGATATTTACTAAGTTGGTTAAAGTTTTTTGTAATAAGGTTTTTCCTCTTATTTTGTATATAGGGGATTTAAATATATGAGAAACAGACTGTAAAGTTCTTCATTCCCATAGAAAAGAGAGGATCCTCCAACCAGACGGTATAGTTTAGTGGACTACTACTACCCGACGGTTATTTTTGAGATCATGTATACCGTACGTTCAATCGCGCGGATAACTTTGACATCGCGATGTAGGACTTCAGTCTTTAGTTCGTTTGTGGCGAGATAGATGTCGCTAATCTCCGATTGAAAAAATCTTTTACTAATAGAAAACTTTATTTTCGACAAGCACTATAAGTTGATTAGGGTTTGTTGGTTAATTTGTATGTAGAGCGTAATCAGGTCTTGCATCTGTTTGTGCCAGCACCAAAGTACCGTCCTAATTCGTTATCCCTCCTCAGAGGACCAAACTCGCGTCATAGTCCGGGAGGGTGACACCATGCGCATCAGCTGCAACCCTATGGGACGCCCGGAGCCTACCGTCGAGTGGAGGAGATACGACGGAACTGCTGTCATACAGGTGAGGAATTATGAAGTAGAGTAGTTTCCCAGCATCATGCTAGTTGACAAAAAAATAGTTTTTACTCCCTCATTTAGATTACCTACTAGAAAATATTCGACAGATATTTTTTTCTTTTTTCACGCAATTAACAATGACGGCGATACATAGATTCAAAATGTTTCATGACGTCACTAGCCAGTACAGTTTATACTAAATAATGACGTTACAAGCCGTATCTTTTCAACTTTAATGCGCTTAATCTATTTAAGCAGTTTTCCATCAATTTGAAAATGCAACTTAATAGTATACTTGTGTATTATTTTTTATAATGTAACAGCTAACTTTTGGACTAATTATATTTCGATGTTCATATTCTGTCAAACACCCTATTATTTTTTCCCTATTTAAATCTAGAAACCAACACATATCCTAACTTGGAAAGGCTAAGATTTAGAGCAAAACATTTGCGTGCAACGCAGAGGTGATATTGATTCCTGGCGCATAATAGTCCTGGCGGATTGCCCGCCACACCCATATGTGCTCAGGGAAATTGTTTACGTAGCCTCTTAATAAGTAAAGCAGGAAACGTACGTTTGTGGCACAATATACAGGGTGTCTCATTCAAATCGGTCAGTATGGGAAAGTCTGAAACTATAAGACGTACGAATATCTGTTCTGAGGAACCATGTCATCGATTTTAATAACAAGAAAAACTGCGTCCATACATTTTAAAAAACATCTGTACTCCGTTCGGGAATCGAACCCGGTTATTTTGAAAAAAAAAACCTACACTATTTCTATTTAGATATCGATAGTGTAGATCTTAAGCAGTAAATGTCTGTATGAAGCATGATGACTAAATTGAATAAAATGCATTGTTTCCACATACTTTAATTTATTTTAGTAGGTGCTCGAAGTGACCACCGCCTTTTTCAATACCGCCTCTGGAGTATTTCTTGTGGGATTACGTTAAGGATAAAGTGCACAAAACAAGCTATGACACCGTTGTAGACCTAAAAGTAGCCATAGAGACAATTTTAACGCAAATTCACCACAAGAAGATACAAAATGCGTTAGATCGTTACCTGAACGTGTTGAATATTGTATTGAAAAAAGCGGTGGTCACTTCGAGCACCTACTAAAATAAATTAAAGTATGTGGAAACAATGCATTTTATTCATTTTAGACATCATGTTTCTTACAGACATTTACTGCTTAAGACCTACACAATCGATATCTAAATAGAAATAGTGTAGGTTTTTTTTTCAAAATAACCAGGTTCGATTCCCGAACAGAGTACAGATGTTTTTTAAAATGTATGTATGCAGTTTTTCTTGTTATTAAAATCGATGACATGGTTTCTCAGAACAGATCTTCGTATGTCTTATAGTTTCAGACTTTCCCATACTGACCGATTTGAATGAGACACCCTGTATAGCGAAATGGGCTATTTGACAAAATTTTAGTTTTTAGTCCCTCATCTTTTTTCACGTAATCAAAAAATAACGGCGATACATCGAATCATCATCAAAATGTCACTTGACGTCACTAGCCAGTACAGTTCATACTAGACTAGCAGACATCCCGCGGCTTCACCCGCGTAGGTCCCGTTCCCGTGGGATTACACGGATAAAAAGTAGCCTATGTGTTAATCCAGGGTGTCAGCTAACTGCATACCAAATTTTATTAAAATCCATTCAGTAGTTTTTACGTGAAAGAGTAACAAACATCCATCCATACTCATAAACTTTCGCGTTTATATTATTAGTAGGATAAACTACACCTATATTATGTAAGAATCGTGATTGATGACGCTCTGTAGTTTCTGGCTACCCCACAGGGAAAAAGGCGTGACTTCATGTATGCCTAGGCCCATGGGGTGCATAAAATCTCTGTAACGACGTTAGTAACTAACAACACGATTAGATGAAGAAGATTCCTTTTAGGTGGATGTCCAGGGCAGGACATGCATGAAAACACATACTTACATGTTATGGTCATATTTTAATAAACACACAACCTGACACAATTTGATTTGATTTGAGATTTTAAGCTACATTCAATTTATTTACGTAAAAACTTTTTGACAAAAAAAACAACCGACTTCTTAAAAAAAACTAACACTCTTCACCAAATGATACTTTCTGAATGAAAATGCTTGATTTGTTACTAAAAATGTTAAAATCGGTGCGTGTGTGCCTATATTTTTTGAGGAGTTCCCTCAATTCCTCGAAGATCCCTCATCAGATATGAGTTTTGATACAAATGGGACCAATTTTTTTTAATAATTTTTTGAAGTCGGTTAAAAATATAATTTATTTATTAAGTATTACCGATATTGATAAATGTTACTCACCCGACACTTGTCCCCAAAGGTTCATTTGAAAATCAGCGCCAGGCAGCATCTCAGCATCTTTCTGGCATTACCGCTGAAATGAGCCTTTTGGCGCAGCCGTGAGACATGCCATTTTTGTGTCTCTTTTTTTTGTTATTATGTTTTTGTACTGTGCGTGTTGCCAAGCTGTTGCCAATAAATGTATTTTCTTTCTTTCTTCTTTTTTTCTTACAATTTAAATTTCGACCTTTACTGGTACATCCACCTTCATTACCAGAACTGTGTCCTCAGGGCTCATGGCGAGACGCTTCAGTCAGTGGTCACGTGCTGAACATCCCTAACGTCTCCCGCTGGCACACCGGCAAGTATGTCTGCTTGGCCAACAACGGAATGCTGCCCTCCGCCAATCAAACCACGGACGTTGAGGTCCACTGTGAGTACACACACTTGTAAAAGACAGTTTAGGCACAGTATAAATATTAATACAGTAGGACGACACCTTTGATCTCTGGAAAAATTCCGACAACGTCTACACGCGTTAGCCCTGAATTTCAGCCCTCCCGAACTACGAAAATCGTTTTGTTCGCAGTTCGGGAGCGGCATTCCCGCGTCTTTCCCCTCACACCCCGCACGATTGCCCTGTCTAGACGGCTTCGTCGGACGTCTATAGGTTTTTAGACTGTGGTTTAGGGGTATGAGGAGCAGGGTGTAAAGTTCCGTATCCCCCATAGAACAACGAGGATCTTCCGATCAGACGGGTGTTGTGTCTGGTGGGCTACTACTGCCTGACGCTCGTCGACTTCTCGATGTTCCTGTCAAGGGACGTGGCAGGCGGTCACTCCGCTACGGGCCCCCTCCGGTGGGAACTGTACACGTAAATACGGGCCCTTCCTTGTTGCCATTTTAAACTTTGCGTTTTGGGACGTACACCAAAATTTATTGCGTGGTGTCCTGCCCAACGACTATTGTCGGGTTCTTTAATTAGGTTCATATCGTGCGGATAACTTTAACATCGCGATGTAGGATATGCCAGTTTGTTGCAAGATAGACGGCGCTACAACAGTAGGTATCTTTTTAGAATTTTTTACCCAAACATCATCCTATTACTCGTACTAACCCAGCGCTGATTATCCGTCTGTCTGACTCTCATCGAATTGTATCTCATGAACCGTAATAGCTAGATGGTTAACATTTTATTGAATTATTTCTATTACCCCTGCAACAAACGTTTGAATAATAGAATCTTTTTTAATTATTTTTTTCTAAACAAAAGACGCGTGTGTTTCTGATTGACATTAGCAATCACTGTATCCTTACTTTTGGGTACTATGTTTCGGAATCCAGTGTGTGCGAGTCCAACTCACAACTGGCCAGCTTTTTTATTGGCTTATGGGTTGTTGATACCCGTTAACTTACATTAAGCGATACCTGAATGAGTTCCAGTACATTATTGCATTTTTAGAATTACAACTCTCCGTGCTGAGCCTAGCGTTTAAAATGTAATGACGCGCTAAAAAACTTATACTTGTTTCAGTCAGTCCTTACATACGGGTGCCAAACAACGTTGTCTATGTCACCAATAAGACCGTGAAGATCGAATGCGAGGTAAGAATATCAACATTAGCAGCACATAAAGCCATCCCAAACTGCCAAGTTTTAAATACTTTTGTAACAAAGTTGAAAAACTATCAAAGAAATCTTTTACAAAACCTGTACGTCTAAAAAATACTATTAATTTAAGCTGATGTAGAAGGAAGAGGAAGGAAGAACCATCAAAAAGGTATTCGATATTACGATCAAAACGAAAAAACTGGGTACTCCCATAAATACATAAGTAAATTATCATTTGACTGTATTTACCTTTCGATTTTTTTGACTGGCCTGGTTGGGTGGGTTCGATTCCCACCCAGTACAAACGATTGTCACGATTAATTGTTCTGTGTCTGGGTTTTATTTATCTATAATATGTATGTATATAAAAATATATAAGTGTGTTTATCAGTTGTCCAGTACTCATAGCACAAGCTCTGCTTAGTTTGGGTCTAGATGACGTTGTGTGAAAGTTATGGAATGTTTATTTTTTTTTTATTTCCAGATCCAAGCTTGGCCAGAACCAGTGTTAGCTTGGGAAGCTAGTGGCCTCACTCTTGAGGGTCTGCGGTACAGAACCGAAGTAGCTCCGACGAGAGACCCATGGCGTTGGATCATGAGACTTGAGATACCAGGAGTCAGGGATCATGACTTGCGGAATTACAGCTGCGTAGCTAAGAATGAGCTTTTTAACCAGACAGTTAAAGGTGCTATTCAGTTGATAAGTGAGTAACGTCTTTTTTAATTAGTAATCCCGTTGTTTAGTGAAATATTATTTTAGTGGTTACCGGCCAATGTGGCTTTTTTTTGCACATCACCGACTTCAGTGCAGCGGAACATCTTAAGGCAACCTGGACTTGTCGTATTAATTTAAGTTGGAAATTGCCAACCTGCGTTGAGTAAGCGTGCGGTCCAATGATCGTGCCGTACCTGTAGGGGAAAAGGCCTTTGCCCTTCAGTTGGGAACTGCTATTATTTTAAATGAATTACCGACACTGATACTGCTAGCCTGCATCATCCCACTGCTGGGCAAAGGCCTCTCTCTCTGACATCCAGTTTCTTCGATCCAGGGCTAAAGTGGGCCACTGGTCGTTTAATATGTCCAAGTCGTCCCGCCATCTTCTTCAGGGTCTGCCGCGACGCCTTCTAGCTGTGTCAGGGCTCCACGTCGTGGTTATTTTGGCCCACAGCTCATTGGGCATACGACAAACGTAGCCAGCCCAGTCCCATTTTAATTTCGCGGCTTTTGGACCAACGTCAGTGATCTGTGTTTTGGAGCGCAGTGCGGTGTTGTGAATGAATGAATTACAATTTTTTATTTTATTTTTTATTTCAAGGAAAAGTTTCATTTTAAAAACTCACAACTAATTTAGTACAAACAATTTTAGTGATAACATAACCCACAACACTGTCCACAGATAAACAAAAACAAAACTTAACTAAACAAAATAAATGCATAACCCCCCAATCACACTGAGCCGGTATGGAGGAGTCCAGCTTTTAAGCAGAGAGAAAGGATGCTCGAGTCCCAACAATGCCAACAAATGACACGCTAATTATATTATAAACAATCCATGATTATCATCCAGATCCAGGACCAAATGACAGAGTCCCAGAGCAGCAACCCGTGGAGTACGGCTCGCGGCCTCCAATCTTGACTTCCTACGAGGAGTTGTGTGAGGTGCAGCGCTGCCCAACGTGTCCTCGTTGTGACCGAGCCCAGCTGCTTATTACTCCCATGAATGGAACAGCTGGGATGAAACCGAGGAGGAATACCAGTGAGTCTTTATATGCTTTACTCACACAGGATTTAGTCGACGGTCTAGCTTCACTTGGCCGTCGAGGGCCGTAACCGGCTTAGGACACTAAATCACTTAATCTAGTATGTGCTTTGAAGTCGACCTAGTAGACTAGGCCTCAAATGACTCAGGGACAGACGACCTAGAGTAAGCGAGCTATTACATACATTACACCGTCATCTTGCTATGCAATCTTCTTTAAATGATAAGGAAACCATCCAGAGTAACCCTGATGTTATTGGTCTCTTTTAGCTTTTTTGAATAAAACGCATACCCGCTTTAGATGATAGTTGAGAAGACTTAAATTGACTAAGTCATTGAATAAATTATCCAATTACATTTCAACGTTCACAGATTGTCAGCTGTATGCGATTGGTAAGCCAGTTTACCATCGCTACAAAGAAGAATTATTTGGAGCTTGGCTCCGAGATTCAAACGGCTCTGATGCTCAGGTAACCTACTCAAAAACTTTTAACTGTACAGTTCTCTTTAGATCCATTGGTAATAGGTACTCTATAAAAACAATTAAGAGTAATCATCAAAAGAATAGAACAAACCTTAACCTCGCAGAATGATAGGACTCATGGTTTAGCGACGATCTGTTAAATATCTCAGGACAACGAATAGTGAAAATCTTTGGAAGAGGACTATCTCCAGCAGTGGTCGTCATTCGGCTCTAATCACAACTTTTTACCACCTTTTTTTAGATGAATGTGCTGTGTCCATAAAAGGGCAGAGGGAAAAACCATCCAAATCCAGTAAGATTTGGGATAGTTTTCCGCTCCGCCCTTCTTAGGTCAGTAGAACGTCTTACATCTGCGCTGGGGGTCTTGGGACGGACGATTTTTTGAAGTTATACTTTTTACTTCTTTTGGCGCGTTAGGGAAAAATTATGAGAATAAATTTTTACGATCGAGCGCACACCCGTTACAAAAAACTGACACCCTGAAGTTAGCAATAGTCAACATTTTAGTTTTGTAGAAAGATATTTTTTTTCTTCTAAAGAAGTATACTTAACTTCTAACGGGTGTACAGACGCCAGCACAGACCCTACTCCAAAATGTCAAATTTTCCCAATTGAACATGAACTTTATTGTGTTAAGATTAACATTGATAACCTATCAAAGAAATTTGACACATTGGGGTAGGTTGATGTGCTGGTGTCTGTACACACACAATTATTTGTATGGCCTAAGAACTCCAATGTGTTGTATTGTAACGTGGGTTCGTTTCATTATTTCAGAGAGAAAAACTGTGGACGACTCAAGAGACAGACGTGGAGAGACTACGAGAGTACAGGACTAAGGCTAGTTTCAAATCAGACCACGTGGACGAGTACCACAAACTACAGAAACCGTTCTTTGTAAGTTTTTTTAATTATTTCCATTATTCTTTAAAACTAATAGGCATGTGAACGGTGTATGAATACCAAAATTATATTTAGTCCATCAATAAAAAAAATAGGTACAAGTTTTTTTTTTGCTTTTTCAAATCTATGGAAAACAAAATTAGTCCGGGGCTCTTTAAGTCATTATTCAGTATAATCTGTACGTACGGAATAGTGACGTTATACGACACGCCGTTATTTTTTTATTACGTGAAAAAGGAAAGAATATGTGTCGAATATTTTTAGGTAATCTATGATGAGGGACTAAAAACCTATTGGACCAGCCAGTCTAGTCTATGCCGGAAAAAATACTGTGCGTAAATGAGAGTAAGGTGAAGACGCAGAGAGATATACAGGGTGTCTCATTCGATTGGGTCAGTATGGGAAAGTCTGAAACTACAGTAAATCTGAAAATACAGACATTTACTGCTTAAGACCTACACAATCGATATCTAAATAGAAATAGTGTAGGTTTTTTTTTTCAAAATAACCGGGTTCGATTCCCGAAAGGAGTACAGATGTTTTTTAAAATGTTTGAATGCAGTTTCTCTTTTTAACCGACTTTCAAAAAAGGAGGAGGTTCTATGTTCGTGTGTATGTATTTTTTTTTTTTTTTTTTTTTTTTTTTTTTTTTTATGTATGTTACCTGATTTCTCCGCCATTTGTGGACCGATTCTCAAAATTCTTTTTTTGTTTGAAAGTGTAGACTCCTGAGGTGGTCCCATTTTAATTTGGTGAAGGTCTGGTGCTGATCTTCGGAGATATACAACGGAACTCTTCAAAAATAAACGGCAAATCTATCGTGATTGCTGGAATCGCTTGGATGTTTATTGTTTATACAACATCATGACGTATCATCATGCCTGTATGCTCAGAGGGGTAGGCAGATGTGTTCAATATACCTAGATTTCGACAGTTAGGTATGTTAAGTTTCATTTACTAGGGTTAGGAAGATAACCCTATTATAATGACATGTATTGTTAACAATTAACAATATAAAATGAATTCATGGCAAATGTTTGTATGGGAACAACTAAAAATGGAAAAATAAAAACTTTTTTACAAAAAATAAAACCGACTTCAAAAATAACACTAAACGGTGTAAAATAACTCTAAATTCGGAAGTCGGTGGCCCATCAAGAATAAGACAAAAGTAACAAAGCCACAGACTTCCTAATTTAGAGTTATTTTACACCGTTTAGTGTTATTTTTGAAGTCGGTTTTATTTTTTGTAAAAAAGTTTTTATTAAAATCGATGACATGGTTCCTCAGAACAGATCTTCGTATGTCTTATAGTTTCAGACTTTCCCATACTGAGCCATTTGAATGAGACAGCCCTGTATAGGTATATGTATCATCCCGAAGTAACGCTAGTAATGCTACGGTCACAACGAGTGATTTTGAGACAATATCACTGCTGCTCTTGACCTCGAGGACCTTCTTATGGATGAGGTCTATAATGCAACAAGCGTGGCCAAAAGATTTAAGCACTCTAATTGAGCTGATGCACAATCTCTATGGTGTGGTTACTTATTTAGTTATGATACAAGAGTTATTGTATTGCAAAATCCTGCTTATTTTCTTTACACTTTGTGAAATGTTTATTTTTCATGTGTCTCCTTTTTTAACTTAAATTCTCCTCTTCACAGGGAAACGGCCATATCGTTTACAGCGGCTCGTTCTTCTATCAAGCCAATGAGTCTGGCAATCCTGGAGACATCATTCGGTACGACCTGACGCAGAGTCGCATCAAGTCTGTGAGGCTGCCAAATGCTGATGGCAGACTGTATGCTGTGCAGCATAATCAGGTAACGATCTTAAAGTTGGCAAAGGCCGGCTTTATTAGTTTATTGACGAGTAGGTAAATGTAACTCACGACATTGTCTGTGAGTGATTTAATAATATTTTAGGCCGTTTTCATTATTTGCGCTAAACCCTATTTTTTTTTTGAACAAAAGTAACCAGTGAATTTCCCGGCAAAATAGTTCCAGCCGTTCTGAAGTTTCTGAGTCGTAACAAACGCTTTCAATCGTGTCAATTAGAGACACAATAGAAAGACAATGATAGCGCTGACACCGGTGTCCTCTTGGGGTTTAATGGATAATTAAT
The DNA here is from genome assembly GCA_921972225.1 of Euplexia lucipara. Lineage (NCBI taxonomy): Eukaryota > Metazoa > Arthropoda > Insecta > Lepidoptera > Noctuidae > Euplexia > Euplexia lucipara. Next base: position 17,514,391 of record OV179159.1, on the reverse strand, counting down.
CAGTGATACGAAACATCGGGGTGGTTTTTTCTTAGTCAGTAAGGCAATTAAAATTATCACACTGCCACGCATGTTGCGTGTCTCTGATCCGAATGAATGCGTGTGGACTGTGGATGCATTTCTGTGTGTTGGACTGTACGTGTTTTTCTATACAAACGGAGATACTTACACGCATGGTGCGTGGCAGTGTGTTTATCACCTTAGTCTAACAGAGCCCTCCGCCCGGTGGACATTCATAAGGATTTTACCACCCCATAAAATAATATCAACTATGATCATAAGTGGGGTTCCAGAAACGTTAATAAAATTATTACACATTGAGGTAAAAATCCCAATCCATTGTTGTTTTCTTAAAGTGCGTATTTAGTCTGTAAACCTTCTTAAAAGTAATATAATAAAATGTTTCAGGTTGATTTCAGTGCTGACGACAATGGACTTTGGGCGATTTACTCAATAGAGTCATCCAATAATACTGCAGTTGCCAAGGTATCTAAAAGAACATCTTCCTTGTTGATCAATCATTTATAAATAGATACTTTTAGAATGACTTCAGAGGTAAAAGGAATAAAATTTCTTATACCTATGGAATATAATTTTTAAGAATTTCTCAAGTTCGCAAACAGTGTTTTGGTGTGTGTGTATGTTTGTAATGAATAAACTCAAAAACTACTGAGCCGATTTCTAAAATTCTTTCATCATTGGAAAGCTACATTCACCCTGAGTAACACAGGCTAGTTTTTATCCCTGTATTCCTACGGGAACAGGACTTACGCGGGTGAAACCGCGTGACGTCTGCTAGTTTGAAATAATGTTGAAATAGGTACTTACCTACTATAAGAAATATGACACGTTGAGGTAGCATGATGTGCTGGCTCCTGTCCCTAGGCCATCTGTGTCACACACTCAGCCTGTAAACAAAAGTCCAGAATACAATTCAATTTTCAACATTTACGTTTTTTTTATTGAAGTTTTCAATTTAAAAAGTTGAAAATATTTAGACGCGTTGGGCATTTTTGAGGTAAGTAGTAAAAATCCATTGAACTCGCGACGCTGTTGCTGTTACCGTAACCAACACCTCTGTAGGATCTCGTAAATTTACGTTTTATGATTGTAATTTTTTGTTCGATAAATTTTCACTCTGTCGATACTCCCAGAGTGCCACTATTTTTGGACTGACCTGTTGGTCTAATAGTTACCCTGACTGCTATGCTGGAGGTCGTGGGTTCGATTCCCACCCAGGACAAATGTTTTGTGTTGAGCACGATCATTTGTTCTGTGTCTATGTGTAATTTATCTATAATATGTATGTATTTAGACACATATAAGCTTAGCTTGGGACTAAATTGCGTTGTGTGAAAAAGTTGTGGAATATATTATTACTATTATTATTTTTGTTTTCACTTTGAACTGTAGCAAATATGATGCGCTCAATTACGAATAATGATTATGTCATGATTTTTAAATCATTGTTTTCAGCTCAGTTTCGATCCCAACAAGGATGGCTTGAATATTGACTACATTTGGAATATTTCATTGAATCACAAACAAGTAAGTAATGATCAGCTTTCAACATTACATCCATAGAGACATCACGCCTGTAACAGTTTGCTTGACCCAAGACCTTATGCTCCGGGAGGAGGCACGGCTCCCTGTCGTTTCGGGTGACACAGATACTTTCCGGGCACGGTTGCCCTCGTCTCTGGAGTAGGCAGTGACTTGTCGCTGCCGGCCGTGGTCGAGAGGATGGTCGGCAGCTTCGGGTCCTGGGACGCGGTGGTGTCCTTCTGCGAAACGGTCATCTCGCAGAAGGAGGCTGCGGAAAGGGAGAGGGAGATCACTTCCACTCACCCTGCCCGCAGCAGACGCACCGGGCGCAGGCGGAGAGCGGACAACGCCTTCTTCCAGCCCCCCTGAATGGGTCCAGGGGCGAAGGACGCGGGGATGTCGCCCCCCACGAACATGGACCCGAGGTGGCGGCGCGTCGTGTTCACGCGCGCCCCTCTTAGACGTCGCGAGGGGAGTCTAACACCGCACTCCCCTCGCTGACTTGGCGAGGCCCCCGGTACCAGTCGGGGGTCGCGGAAGTATCTTCCGTTCCCGTGACCCCCGTAGGTTTCAGAAAGAACTTTTAAAAAAAAAAAGGACCTTATGCTCGGCGATTTTCCTTATTTATTATCATCATTAGTGAAGTGCAAGTTCATGTTTGCCCTTTCCGTGATAAAAGGTATATTCCATTCCACCATATTTACGTATCTGACGTTAAGATTTGACGCGACACTAATGCATCTTTGTTGCACAAGACATATTCACAACTTGACTTTCAATAACACCCCTCATTTTGCGTCGGGGGTTATCAAATTAAACCTAAAAATAATTAATCGATTTCTGATACCCAGGTGGGAGAAATGTTCATAGTTTGCGGGGTCCTGTATGCTCTGGACTCAGCAACAGAGCGGGAAAGCAAGGTGTCTGTCGCCATAGACCTCTACCTAAACAAGCAGATTGAGGTAGCGCTGCAGTTCACCAATCCGTTCCGGAAAACCACGCAGCTTGGATATGATCATATGCATAAGGTAACTTTTGTGGTCCATCGAACCGCATTCTAACTGTGGTTGCATTACTCGAAGAATTGCGTTTATTAAGAGCCCTAATTGATACATATTTGTCAATTTCGTGTGCTAATAGATCGTAAACCAAGGGCAATTTTAGTAAGAAAAACATTTATCTCTTCCCAGAAACTAATATTTTTTTAAAGAAACATGAATTTATTACACACTAGATGTACCTCACTGTTTTACCCGCGTTGGCTCCAACCGTTTACGCAGCGCATGCTACGGAAGCCCACTTACATAATAATACTTATGTATTTTTAAGCAAAACAAAGATTATCCTTGTGAAAATTAAACTAATTTAATTAATTAGCGAACTATTTCAGGAGCTGTACTCTTGGGACCGAGGGAATCAACTTACATACCCCGTGAGATACAACGAACTGCCTTGATTTAGTACCAATAAGTTAATATTAACAACAATGTGAAAATATTTTTATACTTACCAACATTTTTGCAAATACATAATCCATTAATACTATAATTGTTTAAATTGCTGTAGAGTTATATGGGTGAAAAATTATTAGACACTGCCACGTAATAACAAAATAATTACTTAATTCTTTTTATTTTACTTTTGCTTAATTTTATTTAATCTCGTGTGTCTTTCGGGCGCTTTTTCAAAAAAAATGCTGTTTCTTACTTTCTTTCAAATACCGAAACCCTCTAACGGCAAATGGCAGTACTACTTTAACACTAAAGTCCCACGGGTCCTTAATTACGAATATTGATACTACTAAAACACTTCTTCACTAGATGGCGCTGCTTTCAAATTAGGCAACTGATGCCCAAGTCATACCATAGATGGCGCCACGGGTAATTACCATGAAAAAATTATTACTATCGACCCTTCATAATTTAATCAGTGGACTTGACTGAATAATACCAGAAATTCTCGAACTTAATAATTGATAACTTGGATACCCTTATTAACTATGTATGTATAAGTAGTGATGGAAAAGGCCACGGGTCTTATTATCTCTTTGAACTTTCGTGATGAACCCATTGCCCGTTCAAGCGTTATTGTTACTCATCCGTCACATGTCCCAAAGGTTCATTTGAAAATCAGCGTCAGGCAGGATCTCAGCATCCGTCTGGCATTACCGCTGAAATGAACCTTTTGGCGCAGCCGTGAGACATGCCATTTTTTGTCTCTTTTTTTTTTTGTGTTATTGCGTTTTTACTGTGCGTGTATCCAGCTGTTGCCAATAAACGTATTTTCTTTCTTTCTTTCTTTTCATTATTTAATTAGAGGGGTAAACAGGAATATCAGCTACACGTACCTACTAACAGAAAAAGTTATTTCGATCGTATGGTGCATGAGTATTTTATAAGTACGTACCTAGGTACCTAAGGATCACGTTATTATAAATATATTGAGTAGGTAAACTGATTCTGTGACCCCGTTGGTAAGTGCGGTTACCAAGAAATACTAAATGGGGAGTTGGGGACGGGTTATATTTAGGGGTACCTAAGCAAAGTAAAAAAGAGTTTTGGTGTGGTTGCCTTGAAGGTACCTACTGCATCTAGGGTCGGTTAAATGGTAAGTGTTAGAGTATAAATGATGGGTACCTACGTATGTAAGTACTACAAATTATACACACAGCTACACATCGAGCTGTATAAGCTGACCTCACATTTTATAGGGTTCCCGCACAGTGAGAGTTCAATTTATACTGGAAATTGGTATCTTACTTAGCCGTGTGTACTGCCTACTGCGGAATATCTTGGTGTAAATTCTGTGGCCCTAGTGAAAAAGGGTACAAGTCCAATTTTGTCGAAAATGAGTTAAGTGTACCAAAGTGATCATAAAACCGACTATTACAGTTTTTTTTGGTGTCAGTTGGACCCTTTTACACAAAGTAACTTTCTTATTTTTAGGGATAGCTTAGATCTGTCTTCACCAAACGATAGAGAATTTTTTTCTGATCACTTTGGTACACTTAACTCATTTTCGACAAAATTGGACTTATTATCCCCTTTTCACTAGGGCCACAGAATTAGCACCTTTTATCCTTAGCAATAAAGTTGAAAATTAGTCCGGGAACTTTCACAGGTCATAGATATACTTGTTGGTGTTATTTATTAGCTCGTATTAGAGACTAAAATATACCAGAATGTATTTTAATCACAACGTTTCCTTGTCCATCGTTCGGTATTCCCCATGACATGAAAACGATAGGTACATCTCAACAATGTTTTTGCAAAATATTTGCGGTCAAATTAATTTAACTGTGACGCTCCTACGAAATATTATTAGCCATGTTGTTAATTTTTAGTGCTCTACATGCGAAAATGGTTATTTTATTTGATTGGTTCCTTAGGCTACTACTAATTAAATCATTGAATAAAAGTGCTTTTTGTAATTTCGGGATACCTATTACCAGAACTAAATTTTAGGCTTCCGATCTCAGTACAATAAGGAAACTTATTTTGTTCAATTTTAATGACCGACCAATTAAAGTTTTTAAACCATGAAGAGAAGAATAGATTTGCCATAATAGATATTTTTAAATTTAAGTGTTAACAGAATGATTGTTTCAGAAATCAATGGGAAAGAACAAAAGAAAAAAAAACTTTTTTGCAAAAAAATTAAACCGACTTCAAAAAAAAACACTAAACGGTGTAAAATAACTCTAAATTAGGAAGTCTGTGGCTTTGGTGGTTTTGTCTTATTCATGATGAGCCACCGACTTCCGAATTTAGAGTTATTTTACACCGTTTAGTGTTTTTTTTTGAAGTCGGTTTAATTTTTTTGCAAAAAAGTTTTTTATTTTTCCATTTTTAGTGGTTCCCATACAAATATTTGCTATATATATTGTTAATTGTAACAGTACATGTCATGATAATAGGGTTATCCACTTAACCCTAATAAATGAAAATTAACATACCTAACTGTCGAAATCTAGGTATATTGTACACATCTGCGTACCCCTCAGAGCATACCAGGCGTGATGATACGTCATGATGTTGTATAAACAATAAACATCCAAGCGATTCCAGCAATCACGACAGATTTGCCGTCTATTTTTGAAGAGTTCCTTTGCATATCTCCGAAGATCAGCACCAGATCTTCAGCAAATTAAAATGGGACCACCTCGGGAGTATACTCTTTCGAATAAAAAAAGAATTTCTAGAATCGGTCCACAAATGGGGGAGAAATCAGGTAACATACATAAAAAAAAAAAAAAAAAAAAAAAAAAAAAAAAAAAAAAAATACATACACACGAACATAGAACCTCCTCCTTTTTTGAAAGTCGGTTAAAAATGTAGTTTAAATTTCGAAGCCTCATAATTTTTTTGGCGGTTAATTTCATTTTATATCTTCACGCATGACATGACCACCTACCAACAGTGACGTTTTGTACACAGAATGGGACCAAGGCTTACAGGCTGGAATAATAGGTATAAGATCTGGCTGGATTAGACCACTCGAGCGATTTAAGAATCTGTAGTGTGTTTGGGTAGACTATGGGAAAGTCAAATTAAACACTACTTTTAAATAAATAAAATATAAAGTTTATTGACACAGTAAATAGTGAACACTTAACAAAAGCGCGGCAGAGTTACAATAATCCGGCATGCGTTCGCCGTAGAGGATTGTAGCGGACTCTATGGGCGACCGAGACTCGAGAGGTGAGGTGCGCGAGACGTGCGCGGGCGGTATCGCAGCGCGGGCGGCGCTGGTTGGTCGTCCGATCGAATTGCGCGCATGCGCGTGGTTGAGGTGTATCGAAGCGTGCGGCACCGCTGGCGGACTCGTAGGCCTCCGCTAACGGCGCGGTGGCGCACAGTGGATAAGGCTGTATACACGCTAGAGTTTGTTAGGCCGTGTGCGCACGGTTGTGTTCAATTATATAATATTATTATTTTTGTAGTGTTTACAAATATGTATGGTATGGTTTGTGTTGTGTTTATATGTATGTACGTGTTGTATGTAATATGTATGTATTTGTTGTGTATAATGTGTAATATATGTAGGTGTAGCCTACATCACTCCCCTGCTGAGACCGGTTCACGGGCGATAGTGGCGCGGAAACCTCACAGTTCTTCCGCTTCTGGTTTTGATTTCAGGTGATGGTGGTTGCGTCGCCGTCGATGGTTGTGGTGGTGATGGTGGAGCTTGTAGTGAAGGTGTTTTCTGAGACGAGCCATTATTATTGTTAGCCATGTACGCTGGTTTGAGCCTATCAATGGTTACAATTAAATGTTTTCCTTGGACGTCTATAGTGAACGTTTTTGGTCCTCTTTCTATGACTTTGTGTGGACCGGAGTAAGGTGATTCTAGCGACTTTTTCAACGGTCCTTTTCGCAGGAAGACGTAGCTGGCTGTACTTAGGTCTTTAGGGACATAAAACATTTTATCACCATGCGTGGATGTTGATGCAGGTGATAGGTTAGAAATGTGTCTTCTTAGTCGTGCTGCGAAATCTGCTTCGTCTATTGTGTCGTGGTTGGAGGATGGTTTTAAGAACTCACCAGGTAATCGAAGTGGCTCGCCGTACACCAATTCAGCTGTAGACGTTTGGAGATCATCTTTCCAGGCACTCCTCATTCCCAGGAGTACAAGAGGAAGTACCTCCGACCATTGCGCGTTGTTGTGGCACATAATGGCGGCTTTGAGTTGTCTGTGCATTCTCTCCACGAGACCGTTGCATTGTGGGTGGTAAGCTGTCGTGGGACAATGGTAGGCGCCTATAATCGACGAGATGCATTGAAACAGTTGGGAATCAAATTGTTTCCCGCGGTCAGTTGTGATCTTCTCTGGACACCCGAAGCGCGCGACCCAGCCAGAATTATATGCACTAGCACAGGTCTCCGCTGTGATGTCTGCTAGAGGGTAGGCTTCTGGCCATCGAGTATACCTATCGATAGCTGTAAGGCAGTACCTGTAACCAGAAGAAGGTGGCATAGGGCCTATTATGTCGAGGTGGACGTGGGAAAAACGGTTTGAAGGAACAGGAAATGATGATAGAGGAGATTGGGTATGACGGGTTACTTTTTTGCGTTGGCAATCAGTGCATTGTTGAGCCCATTTTCTGCAGTCACGACGAATCTTAGGCCACACAAATCGTTCTGATACTAGTTTAGATGTTGCGTTGGGGCCTGGATGACTGAGATTGTGTAGGTTGTTGAAGATTGCTTTTCGAAAACTTGGTGTTATGAATGGCCTAGGACGAGAAGTAGACTGGTCACAATATATGTCTGCGTCCATAGTTTTAACTTTCTCTAACTTTAACGCTGTGTTCTTATTTAACAAACTCTGTAGCTCACGGTCATTCTCTTGTTCGTGTTGAAGTGCTTTGTAGTCTATGGTGGTGTCGATACTTTCCAGTCGTGAAAATGCATCGGCGACCACATTCTGATTTCCTGAGATATGGTTGAGGTTGGTAGTAAATTGAGAGATGAAGTCGAGATAGCGGTGTTGACGCGGTGAACAATTGTCTCTGTTTGAAGTGAAGGCGAATGTGATGGGTTTATGGTCGGTGAACACTTGAAATGTTCTCGCTTCGACCATGTACCTAAAGTATTTTATTCCTTCGTAAATGGCGAGCAATTCACGGTCGTAGGTGCTATACTTTGACTGAGCAGGAGATAACTTGCGTGAGAAGAAACCTAGTGGTTGCCAGCTGTCGTTGTTTCGGCGTTGTTGTAAGACAGCTCCGATGGCTACGTCTGAAGCGTCAGTAAAGAGTGCTAATTCCGCTTGTGTATCAGGATGCGAGATGAGGGTAGCTTCTAACAAGTTAGCTTTACATGCGTCGAATGCTTCTTGGATCTCAGGTGTTATAGTGATGGGCGTGTTGCCTTTCATTTTCGGACCACTTAAGGCTTGATTGAGCGGGCCTTGTATTTGAGCGGCGCCAGGAAGAAATTTTCTGTAGAAATTGATCATCCCCAAAAATCTTCGTAACTCCTTAGCATTTTTGGGGAGGGGGTATTCTTGAATCGCCTTTACTTTTTCAGGTAGGGGTCGTATACCAGCTGCAGACACATGATAACCCAAGAATGTTATTTCGGTAACACCTAATACACACTTATTTGTGTTGATTACCACGCCATACTTTTTCAGTTGTTCGAAAAGTTTTTGTAGGTGTCCGATGTGTTCAGTCTCCCCTTTTGAGAAAACAAGGATATCGTCTAAGAATCCGAACGTAAATTCAAATCCTTGCAGAATTTCGTCGAGAAATCTTTGAAATGTCTGTGCAGCGTTTCTCAAACCGAAGGTCATCGCAGTAAATTCAAAAAGTCCGAATGGTGTCGTGATCGCTGTCTTTTTAATATCGTCTTCAAATACTGGAATTTGATTAAATGCTTTTACAAGGTCAATTTTTGAAAATATAGTGGATCCTGATAGCTGGTATGCGAAGTCATGAATGTGCCTCACTGGGTACCGGTCAGGTATTGTACGTGCATTTAAAGATCGATAATCACCACATGGCCTCCAGCCGTCGTCTTTTTTAGGTACCAGGTGTAGTGGAGATGACCATGGACTTTCTGAACGACGAGCTGTGCCATTTTGTAGCATATCCTCGAACTCTTTCTTCGCGATCTGCAGACGGTCTGGTGCCAAACGACGCGGTCGTGATGTTACTGGAGGACCGGATGTTGTCCTGATGTGATGCTGTGTGTTATGTATTGGTACACTATTTGAACCAGCTGGTCTGGTTATCTCCGGATAACATCGTAGTAGGTTGAGATAAGTTGTATTACCAGTAAATGTTTTCAATGACAGTAGTTCGTGTGTTATTTCGTGAGATGAAGCTGCGCCGACGGTAAGGTTGGTTATTGAGTCGATCAGCTGTTGTCGTCTGCAATCGACTAATAAATTATAGAAACTTAAAAAATCGACGCCTATTATGGGTTTTGAAACATCTGCTATAATAAACTTCCAAGTGAACTCACGTCGTAATCCAAGGTTAAGATTAAGTTGGTAGGTACCATAGGTAGGTATTGGAGTACCATTTGCAGCGACAAGTTCGTAATTGCATTTATTATTATTGTATCTCAGCTGATTGCGTAATAAAGATTTAGGGTAGGCGCACACGTCTGAACCTGTGTCTACAAGATACTGTATGCCGGTACGTTTATCTGAGATAAATAGGCGGCCTTTACAGGTAGAGCAGTCATCAGCCGCCATTACTGACTGCTTTTGCAGTTTTCCGGTTTGAAATCGCAGGGCTGTACACATTTGGTGGCCTTCGCTGCGAATTTATAGTGATACCAACATGTAGGATATTCTTTATTGCGTGAATGAGATCTATGGCGGGATTTTGGTCGGTCATTGCGCTCGTCGCGCCTTGTTGATCGGCTTGCGCGGGAAATACCGTTAACTTTTTGAGTTAGTATTTGCACTTGTTTCGTTAGTTCTATCATGTTTTTGGACAAGGTGTCTATGTCACTCACCGCATTAGCTGATGTTGAAGCTATTTGATGACCTGTGGGCACGACGTCGTGTATTCTGTCGGCGAGGTCGGCTACTTCTTCGAGGCGCGTAGATACTTGAGACGCGATTATCGACTGTATGTTGTTAGGCAGCCGGCTCGACCATATTGTTCTTAAAAATTCTTCAGGGACTTTAGGACCGGCGAGGTGTTGCAGGTGTCGAAGAAACTGCGACGGTCTCCTATCACCCAGTTCCTCGTGTGTCAGCAGTTGGTGAACTTTCTTCTCGCGGGATTCGGATAGACGCTTAATAAGTTCCGTCTTTAATTTATTATATTTATCGACCGCTGGTGGATTGACAATTATGTCTTCAACCTCTGATGAGTATCGCGGATCGAGATGACTAACCACGTAGAAAAATTTTGTAGTATCCGCCGTTATATTTGAAATTGCGAATTGGCCCTCTATCTGAGCAAACCAAATGGCGGGCTTTTCAGGCCAAAATGGCGGGACTCGCACGCCGACATGAAATACGTCGTGGGACGCGGCGGATTCGGAATGTTTGTTTCCCTCCATGACTAGTTCGGAATCACTTAAGAAGGAAATGTTCAGGTATTTGAGTTTTGAGTCCGTATACTCCGCACCGCACTGAAGCTATAGGTATCACTAACACTGAAGCACGTGTTTTAGTCGGGGGTCACCACTGTAGTGTGTTTGGGTAGACTATGGGAAAGTCAAATTAAACACTACTTTTAAATAAATAAAATATAAAGTTTATTGACACAGTAAATAGTGAACACTTAACAAAAGCGCGGCAGAGTTACAATAATCCGGCATGCGTTCGCCGTAGAGGATTGTAGCGGACTCTATGGGCGACCGAGACTCGAGAGGTGAGGTGCGCGAGACGTGCGCGGGCGGTATCGCAGCGCGGGCGGCGCTGGTTGGTCGTCCGATCGAATTGCGCGCATGCGCGTGGTTGAGGTGTATCGAAGCGTGCGGCACCGCTGGCGGACTCGTAGGCCTCCGCTAACGGCGCGGTGGCGCACAGTGGATAAGGCTGTATACACGCTAGAGTTTGTTAGGCCGTGTGCGCACGGTTGTGTTCAATTATATAATATTATTATTTTTGTAGTGTTTACAAATATGTATGGTATGGTTTGTGTTGTGTTTATATGTATGTACGTGTTGTATGTAATATGTATGTATTTGTTGTGTATAATGTGTAATATATGTAGGTGTAGCCTACAAATCGTTTAAAATACAATCAAATAAAAAAATCCGCTGTTTCAAAATTTTTGTCCAGTTCTAACTTTTGTACCTATGTGACAGTTGATTTCGTTTGCGATTTCCGAGTTGGTCCCGAAGTGAAAGTTGCTCATGTTCATGGGTAGAACAGCCATCATCATCATCAACCATCCACCATTCTATCTTGTCACCCGTCATGCTATCACTAACTTCCTTTTCTTTCATATCACTCTTCATACAATCCATCCATCTTTTCTTTGGCCTCCCTCTCCCTCTCCACATGTACCTATGGGTAGAACGGCCAATGGGTAGAATATTGGACCGATGATTACAAAATAAAGATATGTTAGTATAAAGATATGTAAGTGACATTTTATTTAAGACAGAACAGATTCATAATGTAAAAACATACGCTAATTAGGTATATTTATTTAGTATACTTAGATATAAATTACAACCGTTTGTTTTTTAAGTGAAACTTTTTTATCAACGTATGGGAGAAATTTTATAGCAATGTACAGACGCCAGCACATCAAGATAATTTTCCCAGTTGAATATGAACCTTATTCTACGAGTATTTGACATAAAGTTGAAAAACTATCAAAGAAATTTGACACATTGGGGTAACTTGATGTAGGTACTGGTGTCTGTACAGACGCTAAACGATTGTTTACAGAAAGTACTTATCTATACTCAATACTTTTATTGCATTCCACATGTCTAAATTTAGGTGTTAAACTTATAACTAGATCATAAAATAATAATAATAACAATAAATTTATTTATTTCAGGTAAGTAGGTACACCCATTGACAAAAAGCTACAAAACCACAATGCAACATTAAAACCAACTAAAAAAATAAATAAATATAGGACCCTGTCGGGCACAGTGAAATAAGTCAGTTAGGAGAGAGAAAGCATTATTATTTAAAATTTACTATTTTAAGTGAAACATTGTTTAGCCAATACATAGTTATATATAGTTTCCAATCTAAAGTTTTCAAGCCTTAGAATAATAACACATAAAAGTCGCGTTTAGCACAAAACACAGGTGAAAACCGTGTCTACTATAATTATCATCTTTGTGTGCGTGAGACGAATATGTTAACTCGCGAGCTGAGTTCGACAGAACGTGACTTTTAGTACCTACTGACACGGCTCGCCAAGCAAAGAAGTCAATTTCGGCTCAGTTTTGGTTGACTCACTTTTTACACTCGTACTTAATAGGTTTCTATGCGTAATTATAAGAACTTGAAATAAGATTACGGTGAGGTAACATATCTGTAAATAAAGCTAGTAGTTACTAACATAGTTTATTAAGTAGTTACAAGGCAAGTCCTCCCTCAATATCCCATTGGTAAAATATTCACATACTGTAATTGCCACGTACCCGCATTTCGGAAATACCAGGCTGTATCCATATTTCAGTGCCTTTGTAATTATGTATCAGAAAGTAGCGTGTAAGGAACGAACTACCTCCACTTTATGAAAATACTAGGATTTTATGTGTTTGAGTTTATGATAGCGTTTCTATGATTTATTCTTATTGTTGTGTGATACAAGTTGATAGGTTTGTGTTAGGTAGTATAAAAAAATCCATTTATCATCTTCATAAAAAAAAATCGGCTACTCGTACCTTCGGACCAAAGGAGATGTTTGATTTTCGGCCATCACATGTACAATATTATCCAAAAAGAGGAAAAAATAACACAAACTGGGGAAAACTGACTTGTTGTGTAAGGTATTTAAAATAAAAAGTAAGTACTTAATAGTTTTTCAATTATTGCCAAGATTTATTCAACATGTCGTCTCGTTTGCTTGCATACTTCACTCGTTCTGAAATCATGTCGCATTAAATCAATTTTACGTAGAAAATAATTAAAAAATCAAAATAAAATCAAATGAACGTCATCTCTACATCCTGTCATGGCTGTCATAACCTTTAGGACTTAGAAAAAACTTTATTCTGTAAGTTTATTTATTCACATTAAGTATTTACAAAAATGAACACAGTCAATGTGCCATTATAGTAATATACGTAACCTGTATAACTCCTCAAAGACTCATCAAAACTAAAGAGGTCCAAAGAGGCAGCAAACAAAAAGAATAGCTCACGCATAGTGGCGGCGCGGCTCACTTATATCGTCGCCTCACACTAGGTGCGCCCTAAGCGCGGGCAGGCATTCCACGCTCATCTCAACCCCCCATTTTTCGCCACAATAGCTAGCAATACATTCCGTGACTTGGCAGAACCCGATGTCGAGATATTTGGCCCCCATCGCGCGATCAATACGTGCGCACAGCGCCATCTAACAGCCATCGCGCATCCAAATTGCAGTTTAATAGTTCATTAGATCCGACAAAAATGGCGGGGACACGACATTTTAAATTCGGAACGCGGTATCGATTCTCGGGAGCGCCCTTATGGAATACAGGTTATAAAATTTTAAGTGAAAACTTTTTTTAGCAGACGCTGCTGGCAGAAAGCCGGTTCGATTCCGGGTCAGGCAGGACTGAATACTGAGAGTCGGTAGATACATTTTAGTCAAGTCAAGTTAGCGACATTTCTTGATAATGTTGATCGAAAGGAATTTCTGCTTTAAATAATGTTGGTACTCAGGTTTCTTAATTATTATTAAACGGTAAGAGAATTCGGTAATTTGGAACAAAACTATGTCATGTCAAGTTCTGTAGGTGCTCTCTCAGTTGGTGTTACATCGATCCATTTTAATAATACGGCCTGTATGCTGTGGAACTGTTTCCTCATTTAAAAAATAAATAGAATTACTTACTTTTTTACAATGTCACCCGTTCTCCTCTTCTTTCCTATATATCGTGAAAGAACCTATATTACAAAACGTTGGGTCGTGGCACAGATTTTATTTTTAATTTTCCATGAACGTGTGTATACGGCCTATATGCAGAGTCGCTTTGCAGTCTCCATTTATAGTCTGCGATGGTTTCGCGCCACCCGCCTCCTACCCCGACCGTTGTAATGAATGAATCATTCGCATTCAATTGATCACCGTTGTTAATTCGTATTTTCTTAGTACCTACCTACTAATCAAACGGATTACCATTTTACTTGTTTACTTCTAACACAAGAAGATTTTAAATGGTTGAATTGTGTTAATCATGACTGTAATTTGTGGAAATTTTGTGTAAAAGTACCTACTTCGTACAGACTGATTGATTGATTCGTACTTTGATTTATTTATGAAAGTGCCATTATCTACATATAGCCGCAGTTTTCCTGCGCGATTTAAAATTCGAGTTTTTTAAAAGAATTATGGTCAATATTAGTGGTGCATGCTTTTTGATATGCGTGCTATAAATTAAATACATACACCAAAAGGATGATTTATTTGTTAATTTAGTGGAAAATACGTACGTACAAAGAGAACTAGTACAAATTGGTCCTAACGACCAATTTGAGTGAAGTCGTGAACTTGCGCTAATACGGACCAAAAGTGTGGTCTTTTCAGACTACATGAGCTGATAATTTTATCCTACGCCTTTTTGAGGGTTCTAAGTAAAAAGTGATTTGTAAGATAAAATAAAAGTAAAAGAAGCAGGGCGATCTATGTATGAAAAGACTAGATGAGAGAAATACAAGGGTGAACCAAAACAAAACATTGGATAGTATTTTGACGTTTAATATACTTTAATAATTTCAATACACTTCAAGTTAAATATTACTAGACTAACAAATTATCGAAATTGTAAAGAATTGCTAAAAAAACATGTTTTGGAAAATTAAAAAATAAAATAAATTATGTTATTTTAAAATTAGCCCATAAAAGAATAAATATACTTACAGGTACCTGGTACAGTCATTATCTGTTTCTTCCGTCCTACTAAATGACTGCCTCGTTGGCTTAATAATCGCAAGCGCTACTGCTGAGCACGAGGTATTGGGTTTGATCTCTGAGTCGAGCAAAGCGTTATTGGGTTTTTTTTATCTAGAATTTCTCAGTAGCTGCCCAGAGTCTGAATAAGTGGCTGATTGGTGACAATGGTCACCACCTATTACATGACGGGCTTAAACATAACAGGCGAAGTGAGGATGACTGTAAACCTCTGCCTTAACCTTCGGGGATTACAGGCGTGGTGATTGTCCTAGATAAACAAACATAATTATTCCACAACTTTCACAAAACGCCAACCAACCCCAAATCAAGCAGAGCTCGTGCTATATGAGTACTATAGATAACTGATAATGTATATAGGGTGACTGGTAATTAGTGACCGATACTTAAACATGTGATTGTATCCATGATTTCAATAAACTTTCCCAAAGCAACTTTTTTTATAGACAATAACTTATAACACAATAAAATAACAAAAACGGTGTTTGAAATTCCCGCACGCGAGCCAGTGATCGATACCCTCACCCTATATATTTTTAAATACAAACGTATTATGTATAAATTACTCACAGAGACACAACAAATGATCCTGACCTGGGGGTAGAGTCTGCTATTGCAATCGTGTCTCAATGACCGGTCAATGATCGATTTTGACGTATAACGTCAAACTGACACATTTCCTATACAAAAACTGTCAAAGTTGTCAAATATTCGAACAATGACCGGTCATTGAGAAATTGCAATAGCAGACTCGAGCCCCTGATCATCACACTTGCAAACACTTTGTTTTGAGTCGGACTCAATCCCTGCACCTCCGGCATAGCAGTTATAACCACTAGACCATCAGGCCAGTCAACCAGATTGCGGGCAATAAAAACGGCAATAAGAAGCGTTTGTAGCATTGCCCCTGCGGAGTTGAAAGTTCTTTTTTCTTGGGCAGGTACTAAAGTTTATCTAGAAAGAAAGAAAGAAAGAAAAATGCGTTTATTGGCATTACAACAAAGATACACCTTAAAACTATAAAATACAGAGATTATAATGCCAAAAGGGCCTCAGCTCAGCATAATGTCAGAAGAAGAGAACACAGGATCTATCTGACGCTGATTTTCAGCTGCAACCCACAGGTGCCATACGCAATAGGAAATATGCATGTAAACGATCAAAGAATTTTGACACATTGGGGTAACTTGATGTGCTGGCGTCTGTACCTACATCCAGTTCAGTTAGTTTTCCCAATTGAATATTAACCTTATTCTGCTTATTGTGTTTTTCAACTTTATGTTAAACAGAATAAGGTTCATATTTAATTGGGAAAATTTGACACATTGTGGTAACTTGATGTGCTGGCGTACCTACATCCAGTTCAGTTAGGTACACAATAGACGGGCTATCCCAAACAATTTTTTTATCCGATACTGTGTCCAAGTTGACAAAAGTCGATTAGTGTAGTTTAGTACGCTATTCTAGATGGCGTTACTAGTTACGTTGGAATTCTGTTTTGCCCTGTACCTGTACACCCACAAAGTACAAGTTCCACTGGAGAGTTTATTCCGCCACGATCTTCTTCCCAGCAAAACCACTAAGAGGAAGTGATGAAGGTTGGCCGTTTTGAGGGACTGTATTATGGATTTTTTTTTTAACGTTATAAAAGTGCTGTTTACTACTTATGTCCTAGTGTACACAAATATATGAGTTTTTATTAGTACGCTCCGCTGCCGCTCCAATATTCATATATTAGTCTAGATGGCGTTACTGAGACATGGAATCAAAGTTTTTCTATGACTACCTTGGCATGGCCGCTCTACAATATGTAACAAAAACCCTGTTGTTCCTTTTAGGGGCATATACATTTACCTACAAGGATACCATTAATGAAATTATAATTAAAAAAAAATGATTATTGGCTAGTCGACGGGTCGTAATCAAATAACTATTAAAACCGACACATTCGAAAAAATGTTTAGAACACCTGACTTTACAAGTACATTTTTATTTACGAGCGCGGTTCGGCGGCGGCGGCTTCTTTGTAAGTGACAAAAGATGCCGCCAAACGTTACCGCGGCCGGCGCGGCGACGCACGTGCATGCCTATCCCGTACCCCGCCTCCCACTCGCCGCCGCCCGCGCCGCCTTCGGCCTTCCTTAATTCCTTCCAGTCTCCCGCGCAACTTAGTTTCGAACGGATGTAATTGTTAACCTATGTGATTGACTTGTGATTCGTTTACGTAAATGTTATTCTAACGTAGAATATTTTAATATGTTGATATGTCGTGAGAATATTATTAAGCGTTGCAACAAATGTGAAGGGGTACATACAAGTTGGTCATATTGAACGGCGTCTCTGCGGCCGTCAAGTAGACATCGTAATAACTATTGTTTTTTTTTAAGTGTTAAAATATGTAGTTTGAACAACTATCAATTGTGCATAAAAATACCGTGTAAACAAACATTTTCAAAGAATAGATTAATTCGTTAAAGTGACAAACAACAGCTGACAAGGTCATGACCTTGTGACCGATGCCGAGTCACGCGGCGCGGCGGCGCGGCATCGGTCAAAGAGATTCGCTGCAGAGGTAAGAAATCAGTCAAACATTACAAATATTAATAATTAAATATTTATTTTAATTATTTTTATTGAACATTTTTAATAAATGACTCGCTTTATTAGGTACGTATACCGATTCTTAAAACGTGGGTAAAAGGAACAACAGGGTTTTTGTTACATATTGTATAGTATTTTAAACTCTTTGGTCCTAGTCTTCAAGTCTATGAGTTGTTTTAGTAAGTACGCTCCGCTGTCGCTCCAATTTTCATAGTATGTACCTATTATTCTAACCATGGCGTTACTGAAACAATTATGACAATATTTGAACAATGTCTATGTGTATAATTTTGTACTTTGAATTGGGCGTTGATAGCTGCGCCTGCGCCACAGTATTTTACTTTTGTTGTTATCTTCGTTTCCCTTTGTATCCTGTACTCTTAAGTTGTTCCAAATAAATTTTATTTTATTTATTTATTTTTATTTATTTAATATGGGATTAAAGTTTTTCTATGACATTATCTTGACATGCCCGCTCTGTAGTTTCTAAATTTCTTTGTAGGTAGGTAGGTACCTACACGTCGCTTTCATCCCGTTGCATTAGCCAGTCTCCCAAAATTATAATGTTCTAATCAAAAGTAGTAACGAAAAAAAAGTTAATTCACTTTCAATGGTGATCAGCTGACTGCTTACACATAAATCGACATAATAGCATTATGTATACACAGTAGGTATGTATTGTATATATAGGTATGTTCGCATTCAGTCGGGATTTCCTCGCTGTCGTCCGAGACATGATAGCGAGGGCTTTCAGCGGATAAAGCGCTTTTTATTGTAATTCTATTGTTTTTGCGTGAGTTTTTTTGACGGTGTAATTTTGTTTACGCTTAAATTAGATGAGAGTAATGACATTTTTGGGACGTGAATATTTTGGCTTGTTTTATTATACTTACAGCGCGTTTTTTGTATTTTTTTTTTGTTGTTTCTGGAGTTTTACTTTGATGAAGGTTTAACTTTTTTTTTTTAAAGATTCACGATGTTGTAAGTAAAGTCTTTGACAACATTATTGAAAGTGTTAAAAGAAAAAACACAATCGGCAACTTAATAACAACACTGGTAGGTAATAATCGTAAAATTTTTAATAGACTTGTAACTATTGTCACCCGACTCTCGATTTCCAAAACGAGTTTACAACAGGGCACACAACCGCAGTTGCTAAGACAATACATTCTAAAACCATACTTTGTTTCCTTCGAGCGCGGCCGAGTGAGTAATGTTTACAAAAAAAATGATAAACAAAAAGGTCAATGTACATGCGGTGCAACTAAGCGGCTGCAGCGCTGAGCGCCGCGCTCAATCACAGCTGAGCCAGCAGGTCGGACACCTGACGTCGGCGGCCCCGCCCCCCGCCCGCCTGCGCCCCCCTGCCATCAGCTGTTAATGTACCCCCGCTCTCCCCGCCACACCGCACCAGCCTTTCCCCTTCGTTTGTGTAATGCGAGGAGCGTCGGCTATCAACGACACGCACCAACATTATATTTTTATGAGTATTGTTCTTATTTATTTCAGTACCAAGTTTTTGATGTTCAGTGTTATGTTTCGAATTTCGTAATGCTTGAATATAAAGCCTAAATATCGACGGCAGCATTTTGAACAAAAATACAACGTGCTGAAATAATGAACAAATAGCATACATCGAGCGCTAAGCACTTTCAAAGCAATGAATAATTAACAAATGCTAACCACAGTGATTCCGAATAGTTATGGATTCTATTTGAGACCACAGAGAACAACAAAAATGCCAACTTTTAATAATATATCACACATTATGCCTGCCAAATGAATAATTTAACGCAGTGTGTCGATTCGGGGCTCGCATCCCCGGGGTTCGCGGGGTGTCCCCTCGAGGGGGCGCGCGGCGAGAGGGGCGCGCCGGCCGTCAGTCCGCGCCGAGCGGCCGAGCGAGCGCCATGTCCGCGTGTGCGCCGCGCGCCTGCTGCCGGCCGCGCGCCCCGCCGACGCTACTCGATATCACAGCGAAAATAGTTGCCGCCGCGATCCCATTCCAACGCATCGAGGAGCGCTATGAACGCATCCCGGAGCCGGTGCAGCGCCGCGTCGTGTACTGGTCGTTCCCGCGGGATGAACGGGACATCTGCATGTACTCGTCGCTGGCGCGGGCGCCGCCCGACGACCACCGCAACATCGCCTTCTGCCGCGGCCTGAAGCTGCTGGAGGCTGGCTGCGTGGAGAACGTGCTACAAGTCGGTGAGTGTCGCCGTCGACGCGCCTGCGCCTGTTTACTAATATGCGCCTCGCCCACCCGCGCCGTATAAATAAAAACCTCGACGTGTGCGATCGATAGCTGTTCCTCTCGGGAATTATTCATGCGTCAGCTCGTAAAAGTTTCAGGAGATTAGGGCCTGCCGGGGTCGGTGATGGCGACCCCACAACCTCCGCTGATCACAGAGGTCGGCCGGCCGTGCCGCTCACTATCCGTGTGACGCAACTAATAGGCTTATCTCGCTGTGATATCGATAACCCGGTAGTTGCATTGACGTTTAATCGATTCAAAGTTAAATATATTTACGATATTCCAGCGAACACTGGTACCTACCTACTGGGCCGATAATGTCTCCCTGAGGCACGCCGGCCGACCGATAGGAAATCAGAGCGCACGTAATTAATTGGGACTCATTACTATGCATCGATTCCGTTCCGCATCCATAATCCATAAACCACTTCAACGGCTTTATTTTCCTTGTCACAATATCGATACAAAATCGTGTGGTACAAATAATCGAACGCCTAATTAAGATCTACTTTCGAAACTATACTGATGCATCGTGAAATTCGGCTGAGATTTACATAACTGGAAGTCCCGTTACATAGGGAATTACTCAACCGGATCGGCGTGGTGTCCGCGGCATCGGTGTCGCGACCGCGAGACGCGCTCGGCTCCGATGGCATTAATCCATGCAGACGTCGTTTGTTACTGTCGCCGCTCTGAATAACGGACGCGAATAAACAATATTAATTGCCTGTTTTTATTTTTATAGGGTCAGACCCGGTTTTATTGTGCTCGGTCGTGGGAGGACGGGCGTTACATATTCATTTGTGCTTATCTGCCATCAGAACGGCGATTACTGGTCATTTCGGGCCGTTTCGGGTCGCACTGCGGCCGCATACGCCACAGTTGGTGGGGCCGCGTCGTTCATAATGCTATCACGTCTCAGGAGAACTTCAGACGCATTAACGTAATAAAAGATATGGAGCATAAACACGAATTCATAGTTGAATCATGTCCGCAGTACGATTTTAGGCACTGGCTTACGTCCAACTTTAGGGCGGTGGAAGAGCCGCCTCGGCAAGATAGCGTTTCCGATATGAATCGTGTACTTATGTTACAGATAAACGCGTTAGTGGTCGGCATGCTTCTCTTGCCCAAAGTGATATAAGTTCCCACACCCATATCATCTGAGTCATACAATCTACGATCGGGAGAAACCGCCCACTTGAAGTAAAAACAGACTGAAATATGTTCCGAGAATTTAGTCGTAGCTGACAAATGTTAAAGCCAAGGAAGGATTAAATTGTCTGCCATGTAAATTTGTAGGTCAGAAGAGTTCTGGGCAAAAGACAAAGCTCTGTTCAAATTCATATTGAAAGAAACTCGATGTCTTTTAAGTCTCCTGTTCGTGCAATCTGCATCGAAACTTTTAATGGAGTATGAATAACTTATGAACGCTTTTAAAATTTTAATGCATGCATATCGAGTTCCATCGGTGACAGCGTACAGACAGCACGAAATGTCATGTGAAGGAAAAAATATCTGGTTGGCACCATTTGAACAACTCACCAAACGAGAATAGCCAGATTCGTGTGTATGAATAAAAGAACGCTGCGCCCTCAAGGTACCTACCTACATGCAAATGATCGAAAATGAACCCCAAGTTTTAAATGTATTGGAGTCGAATGTACATATTTAATTGTCATGCAAAAATAAACGAGCGCACCCGGCAGAGCTCTGTAAATATTTTAATTCAATGTTAATAACTTCATATCAATTCAGTTTGGTCGAATCTCCGAGCTCGCCAACCGGTTCCCTTGCTGATCGAAAGCGCCGCTATAGGGGTGTGTTTGATTAAACCATCGATACCGCTCTTTGTTTGGGTTTCATTTCACATAACACGAATTTCAGCACGTTCCTAACACTGCAGTTCAATTTATAATTAGTAATTCCGAGGAAAAAGCATTTTTCCGTACTGTGTCGACAGCGATCGTAGATTATTCAATGGAATCGATTTTCACTGGCTAGCATAATGGATGCATTAAATTTTTATTGCTACGCCGACGTTCTTGTTAATATTGGTTTTCTGTGATATAATTCATGAGGCGTTTCTTAGGATAGATTTTATCGACACACGATACTGTTATATTTTTTTAACCTTAACAAAACTACCGTGGCATGTCAGTCGCAGCCGCAGATATAAATATCCATCTTCGAAAGCGTACATATTTCTACCGAAATTGCCACACACATCACAAACAAAATATGAAATACTGCAAACAAATATTTTACAGTCTGTAAGCAATCACTCTTGCGCGTTCGGCTGACAAACGTGAGGCGTCCGTCATAATGCCAAAAAAGATACATGATATACATATATTCAAATGGCGGACTTAAACAGAATGCCGATGATGGTATAATAAAACAATTTTAGTTCAAAATCTGAATAGCTAAATACAAATTATAGATACGAACATTTCCGAACATGTGTCGGTCTCACGGTGTTTCGTCACCAATTTAAGAGTTCACGGCATGACTGCAGTTCTGAGAAGGTCTGTAACGCCACCATTATTCATAAGATGTTCGTCTGATATCCATTCTTGTACATAACAAGTTTTGAGCTTAACGTCTGCGGTTTTTGTCGGATCCTTTAAGATCTTTGGGGCATCGTTTCTTTTGATATGACCAGTTTTATTTGTGACCTCTCAGTAGATATATTAAAAGTCAGTATTCTAAATTCAGGTTTCTAACGGTTACTGCCCAACTGCCCTTAAAAAAGGAAAATGAATTTTATTTTCATAGTTACAGGACGCGTGTTTGGCTAACTAACAATTCATCACAACTCAACTACCGATCATAGTCGTAAATTTAGCTCACTATCATCATGAAATATGTATAGCGAAAACAGGAATGTCCTATGTGTTTTATCTCGGTTATTGTAAATGACCGGACATTAATTAACTAGCGCTAAAAACCACTAATTTCCTTCAATAGAATTTATTATTCTCATACCTATATTTATTTTTACATCTCTTGCCATTTATAAATATTTCCTCTAAAAACATTTAAAAATACATACAATTCACTATTAGCCAAGCTACCGATGACTCCTAAAATACGAAACCCCTCAGAATGCGAGCTGTATCAAGGAGTAGTGCCCTTAATTTAACCGCGCAGCGAGAGCCTTGAGAACTATTGACATGGTCGTCGAAGCTTTTGGCCATCAGACCAAAGGCCGTGACGACAAACGACACAATGAAAGTCGAAATATTATTATTATTAGCAAGTAACAAAGCTCAAAAAGAATAGGAATCGAAAGTAATAGAACCTCTTCCATCATTATCATTTAGCGTTCACTGTTGCTTATAGGACTTTCAAATTCAGATTAAATAATATCCTCTCCACGAAAATTATTGAAAAATTTGTCAATAAGGATCTCAAGCAGCCTATCCTCATGACTGTTTATATTGGGACTCCATACAGACAATTGGCAAGCATGTTGCAATAGGTATCTGACATTCACGTTCTAGAACCAGTTAAATAATAGATTTGTCTTCGGTAACAGCAAAATAGACTACCCTGGATGCTCCTAATGGGTGTTTAATAATAATTTATTTCCATTAAGCTTCACTATGTATGCATTACCACTGTATAAGATCGCTTTTAGAGATTAGGTCGCCTATTGTAACTCTATCTACGTAGCTCTTAAAGTTATTATTAAATAAGTTTTATGGTGTGCAATATAGAGTATTCTATTTTTATAAAGAGTTGACGGTTCTTTGAGATGTTCCGAATTGTTTCTTGCTTGGTTTAAGCGTCTATTTAGCTAAAAATCTTGTTACTCAAGAATAAATCAAATAACTTCATCTAGATGGAAGTCTGCTATTGCTGACTCTGACTTTTAATCTCTATCTTTTTTTAAGGATACAAGCACTTAAACAGAAATCAACCTAATCACATAGTCAGGCAAGAATTTATATGCACACTACCTACACTGTTTAAATACTATATTACACACATTGTTTGTTTGACAATGGTTTTTACAAAACCATCAAAATGGAATATGTCATTGTAATTACTTCTTATCGTAGTTTAAATAACCATAATCGTGATGTGTGTAATTGTAAAACAATCTGTGTCCTATTATGTCTGGTAGTAATCTCTTGGTTTCGTCCGCTAGCGCTAGCATAATTACTTTAGAATGTCAAGATAAACATATCTGGTGACACACTGTTGCATAAATGTTGTTAAGAATCAGCTTTTGTTTCGTCTCTTTTAGAAATAGAAATAGTAAAAGTAAAAATGACTTTAGAAACTGCGATTTTTTCTTAGACTTCGTCTTAGACGTCCCTTTCTAATGCGTAAACCCCACGTAACGCAGTGGACCAAACACCAGAGGATTAGTGGAAGATAGCACCACGAAGATGACAGCATGTGAATAATTCCACAGATTTCTCAGATTTAAGAGACAACGGGGCTATTGATGTTTGACTAGCAGCTCGGTTACCCTTTGCATTATTTGCAACTACAATGACTCAGTCAACTAAACCATATCCGTTAGCATTTCAACAACTAAATATCTATTCACGAACACACCATCACATCCGTAAAAAAACCACCAACCACATGTCAATACAATCGCGATTCATAGCAACAAAGAAATTACAGAGCAAACTGACAAACAGACAAACTCAATGCTTCACTGTCCAATAACAGTGTTTCATAGTATCCACACAAGAACAGTTCTGTCGCGCGACCTCGCACCAAAAACTAAAATAACGCGCTCCCCATATGCTCCACCTCACCCCCTCTAACACCTATATCAATAAGCAATGAGAAAGACGAGGTAGTTCTCGAAATACTGGTCGCGCTCACAAAGACCTGCTTGTGAGTACCAAAAGCACCTCCGCATTTTAGAATCCAATTGCAAGTTTACGCGTGCAATTCGGGAGGTCCTTAATGTTCAGGGAATAGAGGATGTTTTGCAATGAAAAGAGGCATTGTTGGTGAACGCATACAGTGAATCTTTGAAGGCAAACAAGCTTGTGAAGAGTATTGAATGCTTGATTTGATGGTGTAAAGATAAACTTGCGAGTATCTGAGAAATTTGGTACTGTTGGGAAGTTTTGTCTGATTCGTTTACAGAAATATTTCATTCTAACTTGTTTAAAGTTGATGCCACAACAATAACGCTTAGTTCATATAATGTGTATTATTACTTTTCCAGTTTATTTGCTTTGGTTATTACTGAGTATGTGCTAACGTGTTGATATAATCTAGGACAGAAATTACTTTGTGATACGGCACCGTTCACCCAAATACTGGTTTTGATTGTTCCATCGATATCCATCTACGTGAACATAATCAATTAGATGTTAACGAGTAATAGATTTATGACGTTGGTCATGATGGAGCACTCAATAGCTATTTACGAGTTTATTTCGACTATAACATCGACAGAAATCACAAAAACGTAGCCTATTTAACTTCTGCTCACTTATTAAGAAAACTTACTTGTGCGAAAAGAAAAACTAGTATTTATTTGAAATATTGGAAGATGATAATTGTTAGGAAGGAGGTGACTATTGTAATTACGGAAAAGAGAGATATGGCCTGTACATCAAGCTACTCCAATGTGTTCTTTGATAGTTTTTCAACTTTATTTCAACTGTAATAAGGTTCATGTTCAATTGGGAATATTTAAAAGTTTGGGTAGCTTGATGTGCAAACGTCTGTACCGAATTCAGCTCAAACTATAATTGGGTATGAAAAATACCTAATTATAGTTGGAGCTGAATTCAAATAATACAAATAAGAGCCGGAAGATGACGATATTGTCACAACGATTCTGATTATGCTTTCATCTTAATACCATCTTTTAACAAAACACATTGGGAACCTTAATAATGATTAAGATCTAAGACCCAATCTATCAGTAGATACTACAGAAAATTCCGAACACAAATCCAAGGTCTAACCAGATTCATATTAATGCAGAACCAATTACGTGATGACTAAACAAATGAGTAAATAATGATTCAATTTAACGTGAGAACTACTAGTTCGTACAATGTACATTGGGTGCTGTTAATTGATATAGAGTTCAGGGTCAAATATAGTCAATTGCAAAGCTTTTGACCTTCGCGATCAATCGGGCTCAAATTGCTTCTTTATACCAATGACTATAGTTTTTGAATTGTGATCGATGATCTTCGCTGAGACTGATAATGGGTAGGGAAGCAAGTGTGTAGACTATTATATTTGATGCTTGCGACTCGACATGCGATATTTTTTTCGATGACAATAATTTAATCTGGGTTGCTGTCTCATGTCTGGCTAGTTTATAGCAGTCGCAAGCTGCTACGAAGCATGAGAGTGATTCACGAATGTGGTACAAAAAAATTGGGTTTTTCATAGCCTCGTCTCCTCTACATGCTACTTGAACATAACTGACGAAATTTAAATGCACTTTAGGAGACTCTTTCTAACGCTTGGGAATGCAAACCTTATGTTATATTACGTTTTTTATCTATATAATGTGTGTCCCAGTTTTCGAATTCAAACAAGTTTCAAATAAATAAGAAACCAAAAAGTAGTAGAAAGAGGAAAATAAGGGCATTGATGCGCCTCACAAAATATGTTCAGTCAGAAGTTGCTTGATCAGTTTTCCAAACAAGTTTAGATATTGTGCGTGTTTCAAAATTCATTTAGGCCATAATTTATAGTCAATTCTTTGAGCAACACTCACGTAAATGTTGAGACTCAGCTGCATATAAAAATTGAGTGTGTTCAATAATCGTAAAGCAGCGGAATCGATGGGTAAATATCGACCCAGTTCTGGCAAATCGTTGTCTGTACTTATTTCGACAGCCATCCGATTTCTGATGAGTGTTTTGATGACATAGCTACCGTGGCGACAGCTAGTGACTCACTTCCATGTATAATAAATATGAATGTATTAAACAGTTACAATTTAATTGCAATGATTTCATCGAGCTCATTGTTCGCCATAAAGATTACGTATTCTTCTCTACTCCATTCCATTTGAAGTAGCTTCTTGGTTGAATAAGGTAGCTAGTGCGTATGTATTATATTTAGTCCTTTTGGCAATTCCATGTCGAGCGAAATAATGAGAGAAAAGGTAACGGCTTTTGCCTAAATCACAACAGATGCAATGACCAATTAAAGGCTTAGCCAAGACGTTGGTCCAGCCTGCCATTTTAGTCTTCGACAGTAGCCTGAAAATCACGCAACTAGTCGTACCAGGCAGATGGTGATGTTCACAAAATACTACTGGTTGAAACCATCAAAACTGATTAGATTGATTAAACATTAATTTGAAACATATTAAAAAAAATTGGTTAATTCATTCATATTTGGTAATGCACCGCGATTCCTGCTCAACCGTTTTCCTTTATAATTTTTATCTTTGAGATCTCATAGTTTGCATCCAAACCGTATCGAAAGGGTAAATATTACCATCACCAAATTCTCTGAAGCTGTCTGTATGTTAATCGCAGACTAACAATGAGCATTTTATTATTTTGTAAATAAAACCGGGACAGACATGACGCTACCGAGAAGGCTGACAAAGAAAATGTTGCAACACATAATTATGTTCATAAGAAATCATATTATGTTTGTTTTGCCGTTACGAAATCATGCTTTTCTTGTGTTGAGAGGAAAACTGTAGGGAGAATATTATCATTTTGTAATTATGCAGATAAGGAATAAAGACAAGGAATCAGCGCACACAACACGACTCACAATTCCGGAAACCTGTTCTTAGATTGTAACAAAGACAGGAGGCTTTGACAGTCACACTTTTAGTAACGAAAACGAAGTTAGTTAAATCCAAAACTATAGAATTGGCATAACCTTTCAAAATGCTGAATTCTAAACATTGCGGATAATTTATCGAAGTAAGCTTACGTTAATGAATATATGAACTAAACCACTGATGATCTGGTCTAAACCACCTGTGCATTAGGTGGTGAAAGGAAATTCGATTTATTAATTCACAAAATCTACAATTCTTTTTACAAAATTTACAATTTATTAACCAGAGAATGCATCAGAAAACAAACAGATCGACATGCTAGCACCATTTAAGCATACTTAGTAGTAGTGTGTGGTGTGCCCACACCACACACCAGGGGCTCGAGTCTGCTATTGCAATCGTGTCTCAATGACCGGTCATTGATCGAATATTTGACAACTTTGACAGTTTTTGTATAGGAAATGTGTCATAAGTTTGACGTTACACGTCAAAAGTCGATCATTGACCGGTCATTGAGACACGATTGCAAATAGCAGACTTGACCCCCAGGTGCGTGGAAGTGTGTGTGATTAGTTGAAAAGGTGAGTGTGATTAGTTGAAAAGGTGAGTGTGATTAGTTGAAAAGGTGTGTGTGTGATTATTTTATTAAATATTATTTATAATTATTATTCAATTCGTCACATATACGGAAGATACCAAAAGCTTAAATAGGTCGAAATGAGAGAATTTCCCGTTAAAATTTCTTAATATCCTACCAAATAATAATATAATTCATCACCGAAATTAGAAACATTAGAACAAAAGAGTAACCGCCTAATAATCCAAAACAAGGCGTGCTAAATGAACTCGAAATGGTCCAATCTAAAAATAGGATCACATTAAATACTTTTATCACCACGCCTGGGTCAAATACAGTCAGGTCAGATCCAATTACAAGCACAAAGGGGCGAAAGGTGGGAGGTCGCGCAATTAGCTTCAATCAGACGCCAGGAAGACGGAATTAAGTTATTAGGGGGCAGGCTTTGGCACTGACCCCGGTGTGCGTATTGCTTGACATTGTTGTTGTTGTAAAAGGTTCGACGGTAATTTTGGTGATGTCTCGTTTGATAATGATGAATTGCCTGACAGGATTTGGTAGGTTATACACGGCGGTAGCGATATATGGAGTTCAGTAGATGATTCTGGATCAGAGAAAAAGTAAAAACCTAACGAAAAATTTCAACACTGCGGTGGACTTGAATGGATGTAGTTACTGACTGAACTTATGGTATTCATCGATGTCCCTATCAACCTGTATATTTTTCATTGTGGGTTTCCATAGCGACTATTTCCTGGCAATTTTTACACACTTCCCGCGTGATACAGTTTGTTTGTAAACAAATATAGATAGTTGCATTAAAAATAAGTGAAAATTGTTATAGACTTTTAAATCGAAACTTGAATTATGCAAGATTTGTTTTTAAACTCGGATAAAAAATTAAAACTCTTAATTAAGCTAGAGTAGAGACAGAACAAATCAAAGTGTCGTAAATCTATTAAATGTCTAATAAATTAATTTATCCACGAACATATGGTTCTGATTTTACCGTTTTTGGCAACAAAATGGTTTTCAATTACAATCAATAAACCGTCGACTGTTTCTACATTACTCGTAGATTACAAATGGTATAATTTTGGTTTATTATTCCAATCGTCACACCAAAATGGGCGCATAAGATTCTAATGGATAGGCAAGATTTTTTACAGATGGAGTAGCGCAGCATTTTGCTGGCATTCCGTTAGAACCACAAAAGATCCCAAACCTAAGGGTCTTTAGCACTTAGAGCGTGGGCTTTAAGTACTCATGATGTATTTTAATGACTTTAATTATACGGACACTAAATTGTTCTTCTCATTCTAGTGCCAACACTAAACGGAAAAAATCCCAAGGGTCCATTCGAAATGTCAAAAACCTCATCGAACTTTAACATGAACCGAAGGATACATTAACAATATCCGTAACGACACAATAGTCACCAATATCCATCAAACTGTAGACAAGGAGGTTTTGTAATGTAGATATGTATCATTTGTTATTGTCAATTATAATGATACCAGCTTGCTTGAAGGCTGGCCTGGCTTGTATCGGCGAACATAAACGGCTTGTGACAACGATTTACTTCGTGGGTTGTTTGATCGTTTTTTGTTTGCTCTGGATCTTGTTTCAATTGTTTTTAAGCATTAGTTATGACATGTCTCTATGTAACACGTAACAGTTGATTTGTGTTATATTACATGCTTTCCGTGTGCATTACATATCGATCACTAATCAAGAACGCAGTACATTGATATTCTCTGGATTAGTCTCCTGTTTATCATTATTTATAGTTGTTGTTTGTTGTTTAGCATTATCGATAACTGTGAATTTAGAAGTGTGACTGCTTATTTTAGAGTTTGTTACAGCAAACATAATTAGTCTGCATTTTTGCTATCCATTCCTGGCTTCTTTTTAAATTTCATGATCTTGGTTTGCTTTCATCCATTGGATTTAGGCGTACCTACTTCCTATTCTCCGTTTCATAAATAATAGCAATAATAATATATTACGTTTGCTTAGGTGGGTTAGCGATTTCAGATCCCCGCTTCTCCATTTCATAGTTTAGAAAAGCACTGATAGAGATCAGTGTCAACAATTCCTTATTTGTTAACAAACCTTTCACCCACATTTCACACACTCTAAAGACCAAAATAAGGTCAATACACTTGAAAAACTAACAATTTTATCTAGTTTCGCAACTCCGGGCCCTATCGACCGATATGCTCGCATGGTTGACCCAATATTCAATCACAGATAGCGAATGTGTGTCAAAACATTTTGACAAGCACTACTAATAATGTTACATGTACTATATTTTATTTGTTTCTTTTTAATTCTTACTAAAATGCGACTTACTCGGTACAGTCGCCACATGTTCTTTACTAAATGGATACGAGTTTTTTGGTAGTACAGCAAATTCTGTAAAAATCGGTTCGCGAATATGTAGGTGAAGTAAACCCGAATTAAACTGTCATTCCATACTAATACTAGTATGTTTGACATTGACACTTCACTCAAGTTTTCACGTGGTCCTTTGTACTGTATCGACTAGCAGTAAGTTGATCATCAGGTGGCAACAATATCATTATAAACTAGCCACATAAAATGTTACTACTACATTCTTCAGTACTGCTCTAGAAGCTGCAGCTGCTGTTGCAGTAGCAGTTGCTTCTTGTTAATTAGGTACCTACTACTGTTCTCTGTGTAGTCCTTAATGCAGATCTTTTTGCGCTCGACAGTCTCTAAAGAAACATCTTATAGTAATTTTTCTTCGGTAGTTAGTTTTTCATCTAATCTGAAATGTCCAATTTAAACATCATTCGAAACTGTTACCTTCAGAATTCCTAACAAGTCCGAACAGAATGCAAGTAAGATATCTTGATTCCTACGTAACTCTTAATCATCTACCTAAAATATCCAATTTTAACATCATTTGAAACTCTTATCTCCATGATTCCTACGAAGTCTAAACAAAATGCAAGCATAACTTCTTTCGTACTTAAATCCACCCAAAGACCTTCACCCATGGAAACCGGAACCATTCGTACAAGTCCAAGTCATTTGTCTTAACATGAAAAAACCTTGTTCTGCGAAACAATAAACAATTACTCAAACATTACTAACACTTCGCAGTAGTTCTATCATCCTTAGGTCAGTGTGCTATCATTAACACTAAGAAAAGGTTTCTCCTCACTAGGACACTGTAATGTACGAATTGTTATACCTATTTGTTTGGCTCTCAAATTGCATCCCATCATCTGCCTATACTCCCAACGATGTTATAGTCAGGAGACAGTCTTACCGGATGCAGCTGAATACCAGTGGCATATAATTATTTATTATTTTGTTTATTAGTTCTGTCAATGTCTTTTACTTCTGGTACTGTAGCCTACACGGATTGACTTTCTATTTACCCTGAAATTCCTTCATACTTATGACGTTTAATTGTATCAAAGAACCAAATAAAGATTAATAAAAGAAGCTTGATTTTAGTATTTATATGGGACCAAACAATATTGCCTTAAGTTTTTAGGAAAAGCCACCGTTTTGTATACTCAGCCATAACAATACAATACTTATCATATTTATTACCTTTCTACGTAAGCTTCACTTTAGCAGTGTTTTATTGCGTATCTACCGTGGTGATCGCACAACGTTAGTAAGAAAGAAAGAATTTATTTAGCACAAAAGGCAGGTTATTAAATAAAACCACAATAATAAAGAACTTAATAAAAAGATAGTAAAAAAAGAAATAACAAAACAAAACATGCTCTTTAAATTGCGGCTGCACCAAATAGCAGGACAATTCTGTTAGAATCATCCGCGTGAAAATATAGGTGAAGTGAAGGCGAATTGAGCTGTCATTGCATACTTAAACAAGGCATTGACAGTTCACTTCACGGGGTGACTTTTACTGTATCGACTGCCTGTTCAGCAAAATAAGCCAGCATACTAGTTCTTCACGTTCATTTGTGGAGGCTGCAGAGGTTTTTCAGGGAGCTCGACAGCTCCCTGTAAAAGGTGTGAGCTACACGATGACTGAATAGGGCATACCGTCTGTCGGGACAGGTCAACTCAAAGCTGAATTGATTCATTCTTCAGAAGGCTTTTCCAGACTCTGCCCTGCATCATTAGAGTCTCATAATATGTACAATCTTATGTCTGGACTTTAAAAGAGACCTCTGAGTTTCTTTCGACATTTTTTCTCGGGTTCAGTTATTATGGAGATGACATTAAGTTAAAAAAAAATGACACGTATTGGTAAGTATCTGAGAAGATCTACTTACAGAAATAAAATATCATTTCATTTCACGCTGGTTTACATTACACATCAGTGTACTATCACCCTTACCATGGTCTTGTGTTTGGAACGGACCGGAAGCGAGTAGTTGAGAATACCACTTTATTTTACTTTATATTGTGTGTTAAAGTACATACCTACCCTCTTATTATGTATTCAGCGAGTTATTATCTGTCTTTTTATTAATCTTTAGAGAAAATAAAACGGAAAAATAAGGGATCTGGATTCTGACATAACAATGTGGGTAAATAATATTTGTACTACTTAGATGTTTAAATATTGGTAGTATAAGGTACAAAACTACATTTGATGTCGATACAAAACTGCTCATTGAAGTCAAATCATTGATATACAATACAATAATTTATTGCATTCCACAATGTGTACTTACGTAATAATAGTTGTACATAAATGTTAAAACATCAAGTCAATTATGGCCCCTACGAGCACAGCAAAGTAATTTTTTTTATAGGATATCTACTGGAGGCACATTTATTACTTAACAGACAAAAATAGTATCATGAAAAAATAGCCATACCAATGCTTATTTATTAGCTAAATACCTAATTTTGCACGAGGGGGCTTTTTATCTATCTACCTTTTGTTTGAAGACTGACCGAAAAATCAGAAAACAAGGGAAGATCAATTTAGTAAATTCGACACAAAAACCAATCGAAACTATAAATAAGCCCGGGGCGACCGGGCCTAATCGCACCAAAGCTCACGTACAGACCAATCATGTGTAATTTGGTACCACTTCGTACCAATAATAAAACAAATTACTATTGTAACGGCCCTATGGACCTACAGTATGCCACTCAGGTTATTATGGCTAAAATATTTTTTTATAGTTTTTAGGGTTACGTTTACAGTACCAGTAAACCCTAGGGCCTTTGTCACGAAGTAAGCGGGAGCGTGGCAGCGGCGGCGCGGCGACTCGCGCGTTTTATTGTATAGGTTTTTAGGGAACGTAAAGACCATTTCAAACAGTATATGCGTGGTTCTTACATAATTTAGCAAGATAATGTCTGGACTTTTAAAAGAGACGGTGACTTCTGAGTTTCTTTCGGTGTTTCTTCTCAGAGTAGGTAGTCAGATAGTGAAACACCGACCTTAACTTCTAGTAAAAAAATGGCATGTAAATGAACCTATTTACAGAAATAAATATGATTTGATTTGAACGCACCGCTCCCCGCGACGCCGCTGCTTTTGAGGCCAGTAACATACAAAATCAGTTCCAACTGAAGGCGCCGCCCGCACCGATGCCCGCTGACATCTATGTCTGTGGCCTTATAGGATCACTTTGATGTCCACGTATACATTGATCTAAGAAGAGCCTTTAAAAGAGGTACGAAGTACGATTTAATATCAAATACTAAGACGAAACTATGAGCTGCGATCCCTTCCAGATGATTGATAAATCTTATTTTTTTTACAATAGTCTGAATTGTTTTTTTCTTGACCGGTGTGAAAATATACCTAGTTCTTAATATACCTAGTGTGTCCGGTGTTTTTTCTGCATAATATAATATGTGATGACTCATTGGAAAATGTAGAGAAACTCAGCATCAGGAGGATCCTGGACCAGGACCTTACATAAATACATTAGCCTTTAAATCAGAAGCGTAATGCAAAGAAAACTTGACATGAAATCCTGATTATGTAGCAGTCTCCATTCATTTGTTTAATTATACCGAAACGATTATTTTCCTTAAAATATTAGACGTTTTGAGGTCCTCCTTCTTTTCCAAACTCGGTTAAAAATAATAAACTCCCTAACAGTAGAGACCAACGCTCGCATAACTCGCAAAACCTAATATAGACCACGCAGCTTCAGTTAAAATTTACGATCCAACTTTTAGCCATTCCGCCATCAGCTTAATATGCAAAAACAGAAATATATCAGTAAATCAATCAAGCGCAACATCGCCGTCGGTCGTAACAGCGATCGGTTTAGTGTTGCCATAAACAACAAAGTATGAATGTACTAATTTAACAATAACCCTATAACGCGGCGGGGGAAGGGTGGACCAAATTGCCCGCGGGGGTACTCCCAACCGAACTTGGTCCGGCCTGCTTTAAAACTTGATGCCTCCCAAGTAGGGGAGGGCTGTAACTCTTTTGAATTCAACTGATTTTTAATAGATGCGCGACATTTTAGGGTTTTTGAACTGCTTTTGCTGCCGTTGTGCATCGCTGATATTGTTTTGTTTTTACGTTACGTTTTTCTTGTTACTTTTTAACTTTTTATGCGTGGCATTAAAGCTTACGTGAATAAAGATTCCAATCTTGAAAATTACTGGCTTGAACAGTTTAGCAAAATAACTATAAATCTTACACAGAAACATCATCATTTCTATCTGTAGAATCGAAAGGCAACCAACAACTTTGCCGCGGCCCTCTCAGGTAAATGTGGA
Source organism: Euplexia lucipara (assembly GCA_921972225.1). Classification (NCBI taxonomy): domain Eukaryota; kingdom Metazoa; phylum Arthropoda; class Insecta; order Lepidoptera; family Noctuidae; genus Euplexia; species Euplexia lucipara. The sequence goes on along the minus strand of OV179159.1, from coordinate 17,479,378 downwards.
TGAGTAATGGTTACCATGACACATTCATACACAAAGAAATAACACAGGTATCCGTATACAGCATATATTAACACGACCGGAGGGGAAGAATCACAAAGGAGAAAGATAAATAATTAATAAGGTAAAAGTCCCCGACTGCCTATTCGCATTAATAATCTCCTTTTAATAATGATAGGTATACAGAATCTTATTTGGCGAAATTGGCTCCCTGCCCGCATCGAGAGCGCCTAGAACGAGAACTTTACATAATTTACTTTTGGCAAAAAACCTACGAAATCATTCATTCCCCGTTCGAAAACCAATATCGGGGCAGCCATGTTGGCTGAATCTGAAATAGGCTTCACAAATTTGTGTTGTGAAAAAAAAGCAGAGAGATTTGGCAGTTGGCAACGTACCTGGCACGGCCGGTCGTCGCCACTTGGCAGCGCCCTTAATGCGCCTGCCAATGTGCACTGGCCAGCCCAGAGAATTGGCAAGCTAACATATTTCGACACCTTGTAGGAAAGGATTTAGCGTTGTTTCCTTTGGCATGGCACAGGCCCCATCTTGAGTGTAGCGTCAGCCGCAGACTCACCAAGCCGTTCCTCGCGCAGAAGTAATTTTCTCGTTCGCAATGCGCAGCGGTAAATCATTGTTGCACATCTGATTTTGGTGTTTTTATTTGAACTTGAAGTCTAAATTCGATCGATTTTAATTATGCTAAATCTAACCTCATCTGGATATAAAAAAGGAATGGTTCTTCTTGTCCCTGGGTCGTTTGTAGGTACTCCCGCAAGCAGGAGCCGGTTAATAACTCCAGGCGCCGCACAAAATGATCTCCACTACAACCAATTAAAATAGAATTAGTGAAAACACAAAAAAGCAAAGAATTTCAACTCTAATTAACTGAAACTGTACAAAAAAAATCATATAAAAACGTCTCGCGTGTCATTGGACCCCTGCGTCCCCGTGGTATTATATTACGACCACAGTTTTCTATTATTCAACCCTATAAAGGAGCTCGTAAGGTTCAGTTTTGTGTGGTGTGTGCGTAGAAGTAAATATGCTTTTACCCCCTCGGAGAGTGGTCCTTTTTTTCTACGATTTTTTCGTCGTTTCGTACCTGTGGGCTCAACAAAAAGTGTTGCCGGGTGATGCCAGATGCCTGCACTTGTATCAACACATGCATGGATGTCCCATTGTGCAAATCGCACAGAAATGGGTTGAGAATGTTGAGAACACTACGTTTTGTACAATAAGTTTCATATTACTGGAAGAAGCTGGTATTGAAATGTCAATTTTTTTTCTTTCATAAATTATGTTTTACATGTGTTTCGAGATTTTGGCGACTGCACGCCTATAAATTTTGGTAAGAATGTACAAACTGTGAGGAGTTATTTTGTTTCGGCGCGCTACGCCAGCTCCAGTACCTACACAAATAAGTTTTGTTATTTTACATGTTTCATCAAAGAGGTTATTTATCTCCAAGATTTATTCTTAGGGCGCGTTCATTTCATATGAATTTAAACGTGTTCAAGCAGCGTTTGAGTCGAATTGGCTGCTTGTGTATGTGAATGTGAGTTTGAATGATTGTAAACGCAATCTCGATACAGAAGAAATTACTGTTGGGCACGCTTAAAACGAGGGAAGACCAACTTCAACTTCTTCAACTTCATATCTTTATTGTGGATCATAGGTTTGTACATAATACAGGTCTTAAATAATTAAATCGATCAGCTACGTCCCGCCCTTGGGGCATACAATAGTCATATAGGAATACCGCAAAGCTTTGGACAGGTGGCGCTACTTGTCATTTGACTCATCTATCAATTTCATCTCTATTTTTCATAGCAGAAGCTTCTTTATGATTCTATTAGCGAATAGTGCAAATAAAATAGACTGTAATTATATCAGTATTAAGCCAATCTGAATCCCGACAAAATGGCGAAAAGCGGATTTGGTATGCTATTGACAGCCTTATTATTGTAATTATTAGAAGTCAAGTATTCAATTAAAATAGTTTGTAGTCGTTCATTAGTTATTGTAGTCATAACAAACTTACTTACTTAGTTTATTTATTGCATTATCGATGTTCGTGAGCTGATTACGAACTCAACCTAGAAAATATAACCTTAAAACTTAACCTAGAATCGAGTAATTTAATAGTAATTTAAACATCAGCATTGGAAGCATGAAACAGATAGGACTTAGATTTACTTGAAACTTAGTTCGAACGTAAAACCCTAAAATATTAAAGTTTTTAACCGCGTTATTTTTAAATGATTTCCATTCCGACTACAAAGTGGTATTTTAATCATTTTTATGTTTCCCTTATTCTAGAGAAAGTAAGTAAGTAGGTACCTACATCCAAAAGTTGGACCCTATTTTTTATTCCAATGTAGCTTTTTTTAAAGACTAATAAGTAATTTAATTAATTATAACCTACACTAATAAATTGTCTTTACTAAGAATGTGTCCAATAGCACTCTGAGGATTAGACAGACGCCGGCGCAAGTAAAAAATCGCTTCTGTGCACGCGCCCTTAGAAAGTTATGTTTATTAAACGTTTTGCGCAAACCGCTTATTCTTACAAATTCTTTTAACACGATTGCTTGTTTAAAGTACTGCCTTTTTCTTCCGGATGTTGTTCCGAGAACGATGAACTTCATTAAACAGCGCATAACCTTCATACAAAACACTTTCCGATTGTTTCCTTTACCTTTAACATTCATCAAAAAATTATACCTTCAAAGGAACACTTCAGCCACAAGCCGAATCTGACATTCTGACCACGCAAACTTACCCCGACACTAACACAAAGTAAATTGACACTTGCACCAACCACTCAAGGTCTGTATGACGTGCACGTGTAAGTTAGTTCTCCTAACCCGTTGAACGAGTTCGGGCCATTGTTTTAAATTGTATTTTTTACTCTGTTTTACTTCCCAGCCCACCCGGATGCCTGCAATCAATAGATTAGATTTAATCTTAGATTATCGCATGGCAGGATGCGTTGGTACTGAAGCACCTTGTACCTGCTAGCCTTGGATACCACTAACATAGAAATGGTTTTAGAGTGGAAATAAAGGCTGTAGTGTGATGTGCTATAGACAAGATTGGTGTCGTGAACTCGTGATAGCTTGGCCTCTCACGCAAGAGTGTGGGTTTATATCTGGGCAAGCACCAATGTGTAATTTTCAACGAAGTTATTATAAAAATTATTGACATCGGTGAAGGAAAAACATCGTGAGGTAAGTCCTCGGTTGATACGAGTCTGAAATCTTCAAGTCGCCTTGAGCAAGCGTGAAAAACATTTCGCCCTATAGAGGGATGGACAAGGGAGATACAAGCCGGTATTAGAAGAACATAAAAATTGGCTTTAAACTCCGGAACTCCTTGAGTATTTTTCTATGAATTTTGACTTACCTACTTAGTATAATTTGGTCCAACTTACTACTTAAAGAATAGTTTTTATCTCGACTGTTGATCTAAATATTTTTTATTGCGAATCAAATGTTTTCCTATAGCTTCAAAACTTTTTAACAGATGACTGTGGTAGATAACTTCTGAGCCATAGCAACGCGAGCCTGGGTCAGTTAGTAAAGTACATAATATCAGTAACATAATACATAACAAATAGTTTCAAGAATGAATTCGGCCTCTTCTTCTTTTCCTGTAGTTAGTGACCAATCTGGTTTCAGAGTTTTTGCCGCTCCTGGGCCTCTGACTTGGCTTCATACATTCATACATACCCGCCACCACCGCCGCCGCCGCTCACGCCTTTTTCCCATGGGGGTAGGCAGAAACTACACAGCGCCATATGCTACGATTCTTACATACTTCTTTTGCTTCGTTTACATTCATACATGTTGTCACACGCCGGTTACGAGTACTACGCACCTGACCTTTCTGAAGAACCTCACCAATAAGGTCTGTATGTCCTTCTAGGGCGTCCCCTCCCGGCGTTCCCACTTACATCTGCCTTGTAAATACCTTTCGTTAGTCGCCTTTCATCCATCCTTTCAACGTGACCAAACCATCTAAGCATACTCTTTTCAATTTTTGTTACTACATATGCCGTTGAAAAATATATCTCACTCAAGCATGCCGTTTTTCTCTCAATGTTTTCCTTCACCGTTTTTAGCAAGGGATACAATACGTAGAATAAGGCCTACAACAGCAAGATTGTTTGAAACGTATTTACTTGCTTTTTTGAAGAATCCTTCCATATTTACCATTTTGCCAATAAGTTCTACAAGCTCTTGTCAAACATAGCATCCTTACAAATAAAACTAAAGTAAATATGAATGGCAGGTAACATCGTAAATATGGTTTGTTTACTTTTAAGCTTGTGCCGTATAATCTCAACCCGAGTCTGAAAACCTGTCTTGGTCATATAAGAACCATGCAGATTAGTGTCTGAAATGGTCTTTTGAGCAAAAGAACCACACAATCCACAGATATGAAGGGACCAGATCAGTCAGTGCAAGCATTTGTCAGAAATCGTAAGCTCAACTCGGAACTTGAGGAGCTCCACGTGTTATTATATTTTTTTCTGTTCATGTCTATGCCACAGAAGTCCTTATAAATGTCTGCTCCGATTGTTATGTTTTTTATTGTGTGTCTTTGAGGTATACGATAGGTAGAGCTGTTTAGCCTGAACAACGTTATGTCACTACTACTAGTCTACAGTTGATGATAAAAGATGAACCTATAATTACTAAAGTGCCTCGAACAAGTGTGGTGATTAATACTCGTGCCTTTTCTGTTTGAGAAGAAACGACAGTAACAGGCGGGTATTTTAGAATAACAACTTACTATTAATAAGAATAGGCAAAAAAGATAATGAGAATTTCTCCTCATACAAAGATAAAAGGTGTCATGCATAAGGTTGGTATCTTTTGCTTACACGTTTAACTTATGACCCTGATTTATTTATCAGCCCGATAATTAAGTACCAAGCTATAAACAATGATTAGTGTGTTATTAAAACATGATTAACTATAATTGCGGCTGAGTGCATTGCATGAGTGTGAACACAAAGTTGTTTTGTAAGACTCTGTCGTCGACGCTAGAAAGGCATTTAATCATATCTTTCTTTTATTAGACCAGGATTTAAAAAAAATACTACCTACACTATGTTCTGACTCTAGTTTTTCTATGACAGTATTTTATTAAATTAGGCATTTAAGCTCATTGTAAATTTGTAAGTAAATTGGGTTCTCTAAGAGTAACAAAAACCGTGCCTCGGAAAGCACGTTACGGTAAAGCCGTTGGTCCCGGCTGGCATTTGTAGAACTTTGACAGTCGTTACTTGTAGCCAAAGACATGCAATACCAGACCAGACATCACGAACGAAATTTTCGTCCGAAAAAGTGTGTCCTGCTGGATACAAGTCTATGAGTTTTTTGTAGTACGCTCCGCTGCCGCTCCAATATTCATATATTATTCTAGATGGCGTTACTGAGACATGGGATCAAAGTTTTTCTATGACATTTCCTTGACATGCACGCTCTATAGTATTTTAAATCTCGTTGCTTGTAGTCAATTGTCCGCAAATCAGACAGGCATTCGCTCCATTTAAACATTGGTAGGTATTCAGCTGCATTCGATGAAACTTGAAGCCGCCCCAACATAGTTGGGAAAAGGCTAGACAAGTGATTACGCTTGTAGGGTTATCTCTGGATGTTCTGAACCGATTTAAAAAAATCTTTTACCAATAGAAAGCCACATTATTTGTGATTGTCATCTATACTAATATTATAAAGAGGAATAGTTTGTTTGTTTGTTTGTGTGTTTGCATTGAATAGGCTCCGAACCTACTGGAGCGATTTGGAAAATTCTTTCACCGTTGGAAAGCTACACTATCCCCGGTTAACATAGGCTACTTTTTATCCCCGTATTCCCACGGGAACGGAAACTACGCGGGTGATACCACGTGACGTCTGCTAGTAGACTATATTTTATTTTCAAAACTAAAAAGGAGTGAAGGGTATGTCAAATTACAACATGGAAACGGACCAAAGACATTCAATACCTATAGACCGGACATCACGAACAACATTTTCGTCCGAAAAAGTGTGTCCTGCTGGACACAAGTCTATGAGTTTTTTGTAGTACGCTCCGCTGCCGCTCCAATAGTCATATATTATTCTAGGTGGCGTTACTGAGACATGGGATCAAAGTTTATCTATGACATTTCCTTGACATGCCCGCTCTATAGTATTTTAAATCTCTTTGACACGGACGGATGAAGTCGCGAGCGAAGAGCTAGAGAATATTTTCAAAGTTTTTCGAGTCTGATGTGTAGTTAAATTTTTCAGATATGACTAATTTATTTTTCGACTGTCAATATTATGTATCATTTGTTTAGAAAAATATTTCCGGTCGTTAACATAGGAACACAGCAGTATGCGCGTGCTAGGTATATTTGAATTAGTAACCAATTTTAAAGCTGAATAGTACATAGACTAGTTTTAGTAACTAAAGTAACAGTCTCAAATTACTAATTAACAATATCCTAAATTTTATGCCCAATTCACAATTTATTCTGTTTTCTTCGTACCCACGCCAAAAAAAATGCTAAATTAACAAGTCAGAAAGAGTTCTTATTCAAATTGTCCATTAGTAGTGCATTGCCCTCTATTTTGAGTCATTATTACAAGACTCTGAAGACTCATGTAATTGGTGTTAACATTTTTTTTCGATATGCCACAAATATAATGTCTGGACTATGAAATAGACAGAACACGACCTCATCGAGTTTTAATTGATTTATTTTCTCTGTTCATGGGTTTTTTTTAAATAATTTGCAGAAATAAATAGGTAGGTATTATTTATCAACATTTAAGTATGCCTACCCCCATGGGAAAAAGGCGTGAGTTTATGTATGTATGTATGTAAGTATCCCTCTAGAAATATTTTATAAGTATATTAATAATAATGTGTTTAAATAGCAACTATGTGTGAAATTCCCAATTCATTATTAATAAACCAATAGTAGGTAGTAGGCAGATGTAAGTGGAAACGCCGCCGGCCGGGAGGGGACGCCCTAGAAGGACATATATAGACCTTATTGGTGAGGTTCTTCAGAAAGGTCAGATGCGTAGTACTAGCAACCGGCGTGTGTGTATGTATGACAACATGTATGAATGTAAACGAAGCAAAAGAATTATGTAAGAAGCGTAGCATAATTATGGCGCTCTGTAGCTTCTGCCTACCCCCATGGGAAAAAGGCGTGAGTTTATGTATGTAAGTAAGTATGTAAACAAATAGGGACCTCATATGAGGATAACTTTGGGGTTTACGTAGGCGGAAATGCGAACTGAATTATATTTCAAGTACATTACTTACTTGTAGTGTCAATTAACACGACACCGATATGGGAAACAACCAGTTAATTTTAATTAAATTAAGTTGCTCGTGATTACTAAATCATGGTCATTTTATAAAGACCCATTTAATTTGACACTATTTATGGAACTAGGTATCTCGTCTTTGTTTCATTATAGTAAAAGTGCAGTGCAGAAAGATTTGATTAATTCCCTTTGCATCAACATTCAATTTAAAAATTAATCGAGTGGACCAAAAAGCACTTCTCTCGCATTCGATTTTCAAATTTGACAGCGAACATCATAGCAGCCGTTCTACCCCAATATCACCCCAACTCGTATGTTTTGCATTTGAAAGCGTTTGAGGTCCAAATATAAACAGGCACAACCATAGAAATTCTTTATTATATCTATGGGCACAACCCTTCACTGCCGCTGACACAGTAATCTAAAGTCGTAGTGGTGCACATGACGTAACAGTTCACAGTTCCACACTGCAATGACGTCAAAACCCAGACGGCTGAATTGGGTCCTTCTATTTGAGGGATATATATTTTAAGAAATCTACTTAATATTTTAGAAGGCTTCGCGACTGGGTACGGCTTTTATGCATTGCTTCCAAGACTGCAGTTAAAAACACTGCCAAAAGTAATACAAGCCTGTCATAAAAAGATAATCGTAAAAAACCGTTGTCCACTTAATTGTTATCTTTTTTCTTAATTCCCTCGCTTTCACAACAGTAACAATTATATACCCTTAAAGTTCCAAATCCGAAGCCTACAGTTTTCTTCAAATGGAACTCTAAAATACGACAATTAAATCATAAAAATGACAATAAAACAAAACAATTTAGCTAACAACTGACTGAACCGTTGTTCAAATCAAGAAATCATTTTTGACGTTTGAAACGTCAATTAGTTGCCATCATGACATTGGTAATCAGAGGTGTCACTGGCTGTAATCGATCGAATAATGTCTTACCATAAGCAAATTCCGTGTAATTTCACACATAATTGACAGTTAATAATAATTCTGAAAATAAAAACTTACACTAATATACCTATTAAAGCAGAAGAGTTTATTTATCTTTTTGTTTGAACGTACTGAAATTTGGAATTACAAGTTAGATGTATTTTTTTGTAACGACTTGGATTCTTAAAAGCGAGTGAACAGCTAGTTTTCAACATAGTTTAATATTTTTAACAATATTGAAAGTGAACTTTACAAGAGTGAAAAACTATTAAGTGCCGCGGATGGTTAAAGTTAATCTACAACTCAAATAATCCCGGAAACTAATAGCATATTTACTTAAAGGTATGTATGTAGGTACACTGAAAACCAATAACAGAAAACGGGTAGAAATTAAATTAGACTAAGTTCGGGCCCTCTGAGCCTTAGATTAAGGTAGATTAGTTGGGCGTGCCCCTTCCATAGGCTTATGGGAGACGTATGGGGAATTGGCTTATTCTATAGCTTCAGGATATTTGATTAGGCAGGATAAGATCTGTACGGTACGGTTAGATAGTAGTTTATGATTATATTAACGACGGAGCAGGAAGGCTGTTGCTCTCTAGAATTATTGAGTATAAACGCTTAAATAAATTCTATAGACACACGCTCCACTGACAAGTCAGCGCTATAAATTGACACTTATTAAAATGTTGCCAGATTGAAAAAGAGTTTAACTGTCAAACTTTTCCATTTCCATCATTCCATCAATGCCGACTTTAAATTCGTAAGACGCGTACAGTAAATTTTACGATCTCTGTAGCAGTAGTACCTTGTCCAATGCGGTCTAAAACAAAAACTGCAGCTTGAAGCAGCGGAGAACCGAACCGGCTGCAGTCCGGAAATGCCAGTGACATCACGCGGGTCGATGACAGACTGATGCATTGTATCTGAGGTACGTTTACTTCGGTGCAGGGTCCAGTGATTTATTTAGACGAAGGTAGTAATTAGTTTTTTTTGTTGTTTTAGGCTCTTGTAAAAAGTAGGCTTTCTTTTAACACGTAGGTATTTAATGGTCAATATTTGTGGTACTTAATTTAAATCTCATTATGGCCAAAAAGGTTATTTAATAGTTTTTTAAGCCATAGAAAATTCAAATCGAGTTTTATTATATTAAAATAGATTTTAACCTTAATGTGTGAAAAAAGCCATAGGAGCTAGATTTATTTGCTCTCAAGTGTAGTGCATTCTGCCACGTTTTGCTAGATTGTTTTTTACTCATTTGTAAATAAAGGAGATGTGTTATGTTTGCCATCAACAAGGCTAAAATTTAGACTAGGTTTTTTTTTAGCTCAGACTGGGCTAAGTCTAAATACAAAGGTACACAAGTACTATACATAGAGCTGAAGAGTTGCTTTGTTTAAACGCGCTGATCTATAAAACACTTAGCCTAATTTGAAAAAAATCTGTTTGTATTTTATAGCCTGACTCTTAAAGAAGGTAATATACTAGTTAACATCACGCTACGCCCTTTCGGAGCGGATAAAATCGCGGGGCACAGTCTTTACTATTTTCCATTTTCAACGCAACAATTTTTTGCGACACTTATTTGGACCTACGCCATTTTGGCTCGTGCATAAGCAGTGTATAAGTAGGATGAGGGTGCTGTACCCTTAGTGCCCCCACGCATGTCACTGCAACCCGTTACCCGCAATTAATGACAGCTTGCACCGAATGATAGATAAGCTGTTGATAACCCAGGGTTCTGTAGCCAATCAGTGCCCTTTCATAAGTCGACACACAATACACAGATTTTTGCATACCTAAGTAAAATATCCTAGGGGGCAATTCCAGTATTTTTAAGATTTCATTTCCATTCTACTCAACTCTCACCTATTCTCAATCTGTCAAAAATACGTCAAATTCCACGACACTTTTGACATAATTAGGTAACTATGTAAATTAGCGCTAAGAAGAGATTGAGAGTAGATTTTGAACGATTTTTATTACCAAGATAATTTTGTCAGAAAAAGTCAAAGTCAGAAAAAAAAGACTAAGAAGTCGAGCTATTTAGTCGTAGATACAAATATCTCAGCCTATTAGTTTTTGAAACAAATATTGATAAAATTCTTACTTATAACCAATTTACTGAATAAAGGAGGTCCTATGAGGTAGGGAGGAACAACAGAAGGCAGTACATACTCCTTTACACCGTTTAAACATGATATAGGTAGTTCTTAGAGGATCTAACCAAGATAATAAGAGACGGTGTCCTCTGAGTTTCTCTTGGTTTTTCTTCTCAGAGTAGTCAGATAGCGGAATACAGACCTCATCTTCTTATAAAAAATGACATGTAAAAGTCTTTACAGAAATAAATATAGAAAGACAGAAAGAAAGAAAAATGCGTTTATTGGCATTACAACAAAAATACACCTTAAAACTATTTAACACAAGGATTATAATGCCAAAAGGGCCTCAGCTCAACATAATGTCAGATGAGAACACAGGGTGTACTATCTGACGCTGATTTTCAGCCGAACCCGCGATTGCAATACACAAAAATAAGTAACACAAAAAATAAATACAGAACTGCGTTACCGTTATAAAAAATATAATAGGAAAGTATATTATATAAGTTAAATTCGAAGACTAAAAAGCTTCATACATAGGTAAACATAATCGAAATTAACTTTGTGATGATGCATGTGTGTGTGAGTGTGTGTGAGTGTGACTGCATTGCTCTTTATAACTACGAAACAGAAATTCTTATGCAATTTTGTAAACTATCTAAAACTGTTACCTATATCATTTACCTACATTCAATAACACAAATCGTCTAACATAATAATTATGTTAGACGATTTGTGTAATAATTATTTTTATGCCGACAGACGTCGCGCGTCGGTTCTAAAGACTGACACACACGGCCTCGCGCTAAAATTCCACAAGATACAGGAGTGTAGCCACACCTTAGTGCCAGCTAATATACCAGTGGGGTTGGTGGGGGTGGTAGATACGTGTGGTCCACCCCACACGACATATTGGAATGCCCCCAGCTGACTACAAGTTTGTCTGATTAAAATTACTTTTCGCACACATTTATCTGAGAAGTTAGAGCTTCGTAGGTTCAGAATATTCTAAGGAAACTCTGTAAGTAGTCGGATTTTTGGAGGAATTAAATTTTTGGGTTGAGTCTAGGTTACTTTATTAGGTATATCATCTCTTATTATAAAATATCTGCCCAACTCGGCTTCACCAAGAAGAAAATAAGTCCTTTGATTAATTATAAAATATCGTTTTTGTGTCAATATTTTTTTTATTTCAAATTAAATATTTCATATAGGTATAAGGTCTATGTTTCTAACAAATATAAGTAGTACGTACTTTTAGAATTTTGAGATCGTTATAGCGTTGCTGTATTCAGTGTGAGTGAACATTATTTAGTAACCCAAACATAATAAATAAAAATTAATAAAAAACTCAATATTAACTTTTTTGCTGCCAACAAGAAAAAGACTCGGAACTCCTCCCCTATAAATAAGTATTAGGTTAGGCAAAGCCAAATGATCTTAACGTCCCCTTTTAGTTCATTAGTCCCCCTTGACCCTTTCCTCTCGATAAATAATAAATTATACCCTGCCCCAGCATTACTTTCTCGTAAACATACATGCATTTGCGACTGGTTTTATTCTTGTAAGTACCTACTTAGTTAAAGAAATTTTATTTTCTCTGAAGAATACAATACTTATTAATTCATTTATTAATTCATAAAATACAATGAGACTTATGTGAAAACATTATTATAGCATCTGTGGGACAATTTCCGTATTTTTAAGGTTTCAGGCCCACTTAATTTGTCAAAAATGCGTCTAATTTTGACAAGTTTCTGACATTGATTGCTCTGTCAACATACAAGATGCTTATTGTTGCATTTAATATGTCGGGGTACGATTCCAGTATTTTTAAGAACATTTGCATTCTACTCTATACTTACCTCACCTATCAATCTGTCAAAATTACGTCGAATTAATAAAATAAACATTTTTATATCAGTTTAAATCGATTCCGAAATAGTAACTCGTTTTACTAACATTTGACAATAAAATACTTGCAACACTTTTAATATTATTTTTGGCTAGGAACTTTTCTAGATTTTTTGTTCTCTCTGTTTTTTTTTCTCAGACGGACCGGCAAGTCTATTTTTCTGTATTGCAATAAATTTAGTATTTCATTTTTCCACGCATGTTTTATTTATTTATACAAGCCCTAAGATGATGAGCAGATTTTGAAGGTTTTTAATTACTGCGAGATCTCTACTCACACACTTGCATTCCTGTTTAGGTACTAAATCAAAACTAGGTATTTGGCCAATCTCAATAAATTTTATCAATGTAGGTAGGTACTCGTACAGTCGGCAATATAAAAGCATCCGGGAGATAAGTCCACATCCTTACAGCATCCATCTTCAATCTTCATGAGTGTATTAATCTTAGAGCCATGCCTAAGTGGCTCACTTCCCATAGAAACTCGAGTGGTTCGGGGGCTACCGGGACGCGGCCTTTATGCCCACATGTGGGAACCGGGGATACCAATAAGATGTGAAGATTGTTCAACTTTTGCGTTAAAATTTTTGGCACGATACACTTTTTATGATATTTTGGCATCGGCACGCTGTTCTTGTTAGGCATGTTTTTGGCAAAGTGTTTCTATTTATACATTGTCAAAGTTATGTTGGGTGTTTTTTTTTTTACTTGGAATAATGAATCACCAAATGTCACGGGTCAAATTCCTAACCTAACAGCGCTACAAGTAATTCCCAAAACCCCATCTTGGAATAATACAAATTCCAAACATGAACGCAGAGTCCTCATGCTCGCGTCCATTGTTTTTAAATTTCATATTTTATGCAACAGAACAGATGCGTCACGATCTTACACCATAAATGGAACGCACCCCGGTGATGGCCCACATAAATTGAGCCCCTACACCCCCTCGCGTCTTTATAACTAAACGCCACAGGGGAATCGGTGTAGAATGTCAGAGGTCTGGCTTTAATGGCGCTTCTAGGCCGAGGGGGCCACACATTGGCGCCATTGGCACTTGATATCGATCTTTGTTCGGGCTCCCCCGCGTCTTAAGCCGTGCTCTCTAAATTAGGGCTAGAAATTTATGTTACTGGCTTACAGCAGAGGGATTGATACAGTTTGTAACTGTAAACTGGCTTAAACTTTGACGGAGACTAATTTTGTGATTCGCTAAAATTCTATTTTATGGCGCGATCCGCAAAACGGGTTATTCTGCAAACTATTGTTTTAATCGAGGTCGTATGTCAAATCGCTGTAGCAGTTTTCAAATTTGGAATCGCAAGAAACAATATGGCTTTGTATTTCAAGTTTAATATGAAATACTTAGGTAAGCAATTAGTTTTATATGTCACTAGGTCAGTGTAGTAGGCGCAGGAATCCGCAATAGGCAGCAAATGTTCAGTAAAAACATGGTCTCGTATTTTGCATGACAAAGCAGGCTGACGAGTTAAATGAGTACCTACCTACCTACAATCTTATCTCCCATTTATTTATCTAAGTGCGGAACACAAGCGCAGGCCGCACGTTCATCACTGCTCCGCCCCCTCACGTTCGTTCGTGATGATACATAAAACCAGTCCGCGACATTACTAAAGGCGATACTAACAAAGCAAAGAAATAAAACGTTCTCAATAACAATGCAGATTAATGAAAACAATGTTAGACACGAACGAATTTTTCCGTCGGGCCTGCAAGCCGACCCCCGCAGACAATACGAACTTATCGGTCCGACTAAACAAGTTTTCGAGTGGGGATGCCGCCGCTTATCTGTTCGGGCACATGTGAGCCCGTGCCTTGGGGCCTTTAAACTAATACCACCATAAAAAGGCCCCCTCGGCCCCCGCCAGGCATCATAAAAGAGGCCATAGAAGGAAATGGGCGTGTAAACTGGGAGATCAGGCTACGCTGGTCGTTCGTATAAAAGCTTTTGCCCGATTACTTGGTTGGCTGGCTCGCGTGCGTTCTATTTTCAAACGTGATAATGATAACCGGATAGTTGGGACGTTGCGAGTGTACGCAGTTCGGTGTTTGAAAATGGAACGAAAAAGTATTCTTTGTTCTGAGGCGAAGGCAAATTACCTACCATACAGCCACCCCTCTCGGCTGTTCTGATTTTTTTCTGAGAATTCGATTTCGAATTTTGTTTCATGCTATTCCTAGATAAATTGCAGAGCATTTTGTTTTATAATACTTGAATCCAGTTAGACCAAAAAGCTCGCCGAACTGGATTACAAATCATTTTGAGCGAAACTTGTTTTTAAACAAACCGCAACCAATTTTTAAACGTGGCAAACACTTCGAACAAATCGACATTGCAAAAATGTCTTGAAAGTACTATTTCTATAGCCAATTCTCTATTTTGTAATTTCCAATGCTGGTTGTGTGGCTGTGCGTGAGCGTGCCTGTGCCACAAAAACGAATGGAACCAAAGCGCGCACCCTTGTTTGTTGTGCAGATTACTAAGCTTAGTACGCGGGTGACCATGCTTCGCGGTGTTGCCAATTCTTAGGGCAGGAGGAACAATAAAAGAAAACGAAAAAAATACGGATTAACATTTTATGCTAACAATAATATCAAGAGTGAGTTTTAAAAATATTAGACGAATCTTTGTGTTTTTTTGCATGGGATTTCAGTAATTATCTTTGCAACCCACATTAAAATAAGAGTCGGTTAAAAGGATTAATTCTTCAATGAATACAGCTTGGCAAAAAAGTGTAGAAACGGAACTAAATTTTTGACTGTTGGCAACAATTCCAAAATAATGACATCTCATAATAAACAAAGTTCACGATTTCGTAAAATTTTAATTTCGACCACCAAACGTTGATTAATAATCGTAAAAAGTAAAGAATAATGAATAAAACCATTCGGAGTGCTGGCAGGGAGGTTATTTATAAGGTGTACAGGCGATGTTTGGCGGAACATGAGGCCCAAACTATTCTTTCTGAACTTCACAATGTTTACCAAAGAACCGCTGATAAGAGAGGTATGTAAGAGTTTGTTTTGTTGATTTTAGTTGAATCAAGTGTTAATTGATGAATACAAAGCTATATTAATTTGCATAAGGAATAACTAGAAATTTGAAACAATAAATGTCGAGCACATAGGTTATGTTTACATTTTTTCTGCATTACTCTGGAATAGCGCGCTGAGATAAATTGATACTTTGGTGACTTGACTTTTAACTGAATGAAAATTCACTTTCTACGTAAATTATACTTTAAGTGCGATATTACGGAAGAGAATTATTTGTTCTAGCGTTTGCATTAGAAATGTAATAGAAATTGTCGTGCCATAATCTAAATCTATTATTTAATTCAGGGAAATCTGTTATCGTTCTAAGCAAAATCGTGCTGGAATGAGATAAACAAAAGGATATTTTCTATATCCGGCTTTTAGCAGTATGTGATAAAAATGTTTTACTTTTAATATTGTTAGGGATAAATGAAATATTTCGTCTTTACAGGAAGCAGCTGAACGTGCATTCCAAGCTATTATCGAGGAGGATTGGAAGAACTCGTGCTAAAATGTAATAAAAATAGAAAATGATTACTGGAAAAAAACTATGAACGAGCAAATAGAGCGATTAGTAATAAATCTAGAAGATGATAGCAGCATCACCTCTGAACTTGAACTTGACCAGTTTGCGGCCTACGTGTTCGGGGTAGAATATTTAGAGGAAGATTTACTAGAATAAAATATAGAAATAATGTTATACTATGTAATGTTTTCTTTTTTTTCTAATTCCTAAACAATGTTGTGAACTCAGGAGTATTTTCCCAATTTGTTATTTTTAGATGAATAATCAGTTGCGTGTCGAGAACACGTCCTTGTTCAAATTACTTACTGATTAAAAAAAATAATACATAATTAGATTAATTTTATTTGTCTAAAAAACAGCTAAGTATCAAGACTAGGTTGGCACGCTATGCGGTTGACACGGGTTGCCATACGAAGAGCACAGTGGCGCCTCCATTATTTTCTACTCTTTATTGCCAAGCTGTAGATACCTATCTTAAGAAACTGTGTTTTTTTACATTTTTATTTAAAAACTAAACTTATCTCTGTTTGTCACTGCATCACCCAAAGTTTAACTGGCATAAATAAATAATTCCGAACGCACTTATTTATAGACTCATGAATGATGTAACTCTGACCACAACCTGTCCCTCATTTACTAAAAAACTTCCTCCCATGACATATGTAACAATGATATATCCGTACCGCATTGCACCGATTCAAACCAGTACACAAAAGGCTCAAAAAGCAAAAACACCTAGGCGTGGTCTACCAGACCATAAGTCCTGATTAAGTCTAATGGTAGAAATGGCCATGCTGCCCGAGAGGGGGGGTTATAGCGCCCAGGGGAGGGGGGACAGGGTACCATTAGATGGTCATCACTGGCCCAGGTAAACCTCGGTACTACGTAAACTCGCTTTTGTGTCCCAAAACGCGTTGTAATAGAAAATTGGTTGACATTACGAAAGGTCGTTTCACTGATTATGTTTTTACTTGTTCGTAGATTTTGTGGATTTAAATAGGGATAGGGATTTAAATTTTTATTTTAGTATATGAAAAATATTAAAACTTTTTTGTAATCCGCCTCGTTTATTTTCGAGGTGTTTTACATTATTAGTATTTCAGTTACTGATTTTTAAACAAACAAAGCAGATTAGGACTGAAAAGGAACGTGCGCCAAATTTTATTTTAGTATCTTATTTTAATTTAACTTTTCAGTACTTACAAAATAGTATTACTTTAAGCAAGATGTCTTGTTTTAGGGTTCCATACCCAAAGGCTGCCGACGGAACCTTATTACTAAGTTTGTTTGTCTGTCTTTATTAGCTTATAGAATTATCGGCGTTTCGTGCTTGTCCTACTACGGAACCCTCTAGTGCAAGTCCATCTCGATACTGGCCAGTTTTTACATAGAAACCATTATAATCTCTCATTCCTCAGGTAGAAGCCGCATTTTTTCACCATCATGCATCGTTCGTACAAATTCTTGCCCCGCTGCAGCGGACGTACAACCATACAGACGCACAATTTATGTTTGCAGGGTAAAATTTTCGTTGTATTTTACGGAATCCCTACGTAGGATTTATGTGCCACTGTGGCGTATAAAATATGAGTACGTTTTTACGATGCAGCGTTATTGATTGAATGAGTTTTAGTGAGTCTATTTTTGGCCCTTTTTTTCTTTTTTCTGGATTATTGCCAGTACTGGATTTTGTTAAAATGTGTCTTTGGTTATTATTGTTTGTGGTTTGGGATGTAATCTGGTTTCGGATTTGTACATCAAGCTACCAATGTGTCAAATTTCTTTGGTAGTTTTTCAAGTTTACTACAAATATAATAAGGTTCATGTTCAATTGTAAGAAATTGACAATTTGGGATAGCTTGATGTGCTGAGCGCTGACGTCTGTACAAGCTTTATTGAACGTGCCATGTTAGTAACAATGATAAATGGTAGGTACCTACTTATTTCTGTAAATTAATTTATAGAAACAATACGCGTCAAACAATAAATCAAAATGTGTGGGTCAAATCTTACTACTAAATTTTAATCCACTTATCCTTAACTTATTAAGCTGAAATTGCACACAAGTTTGGTTTGAAAGACAATTAATGTTACTGTACTATTAAAAAAAAAGTGTTTCGTTAGGTTCAATCATAAAAAAAGTGTGCATAAAACAAACAGATTTTTAATTAGGTACCTATGAATCGCTGTTAATGTAGCTTTTTACCTGTAACTTTATTAATACCATTCGTCCTGAAAACAGATAAACCCAAAAAAGTCTAAATCGAATCAGCCACCGCTTGCAAACAGGAAAAACCTGCAGAAACCCAATTAGTGATCAAATTCAATCTAGCCCCAGTCTAGTTGAATCCTCGGGCTCCGTGTCAGAGCATAATGCGCTGTCCGTGGCTCAGCATAACGCTAATCCTCCAGCGGGTTCGATTCTCGAGCACGTACGACGGTATTTAGTTAGAACCCGTCCTTCACCGGTCACGTCTCACTGTTTGTTCTACGGATTCTATTAATTGTACGTTTTTATCTCCGCTCTCTTTCGCCTCGCTCGCTTAGGTGTGCTCACGTTTTACGACTGTAACGAACAAGACTGGTTCCTCAAGCCTTTGAAGTTTTTGTACTAAATAGGTTGGCTTTTTACTTTTTAAAGAATAGCCCATTAGAAGCTGCAACGAGTGTTGCTATCCAAAAAAATAACTACTAAAATAGAAGAAAACAATCTGCTTCGCGGTCGCGCCTGTGCCAAGAAGTTTTGTAGTTATTGTAGTCAAGTTCCGCAGTGTTCCAAATTCACAGATTAAAATCCACCCTTCTTTACATCTGTTATAATTCAAAATAAACTGCGCAAATCGAATCGGCCATCTAAACGTACCCTCGCAAGCGGTGCAGTTACGAAACGCAGATTTCAATGTTTTACGACGCAGCCAATTTTTCGTGAGCCCCCCCGCCTCTCTGAGCTCATACTCTAGAGGGCCATTGAGGGGGAGTGGTGGGTGATGTCTGGGATCATAGCATAATGGTCATGTTTTATAACGCAGCCCCCCCACATTAAGGCGCGGGCCGCGTATAAAACGCGTAATAGAATTTCAGTGACGACTGCCACCCTTGATAGCGCTTCACTTTACTGCCCATGTAACGATGTTAGCGCCGCGCATGCGCCTACCAGCCGCCGCGAGTTATGTCAAAGCCCAAGACGTGACAATGGCAACATTGTGACAAGGATTATAATTTTGTCGCCTTTCTAAGGAATACTTCGTGTGAACATATTGCTGGGAATTTCCGGCGGCAATTTGCTTGTGCGTATTAATTTTGTCAGATTAATGATCAAATTAAACTTAACTCCTTTTTAGTCTTAATCAAAATTTTGCAGAATCACCGCTACATAATTTTTCATCCTGTATAATCTTGCAAAGTTGTGTACCTACAGAAAATGTTGGAGGTGAATTACTGGCCAGGAGTTCTATTTTAATGTTAATCTAAACAAACACATACAAAACTTCGCCACCCCTATTCGATTAAACCTTACTACCCCCACATTTCCCAAGAAACATCACACAAACAACTGACTACACAAGATGACCGTTCCCGCCAATCAGCGCGTCCAAACTTTTCCCAGCAGAGGCGTTATGTCCAAACCACCAATGGGGGAGGTTGGCGCCCTCATTGTTATCCAATTACGGCCTCCCGCCTGATAATACGCCGCGAATTCAAATTAGGATCGGGGAGAGCGGTCGCCGACCCCGCTCTGATCAATCGGTGACCGCGCCCGGCATCGATATGTGGAGTCGATCGTCGCACGCGATACTTAATCGGTTCCCGCGAGCGATTTTTGTAAAACGAACTCCGTTTTGATTGGGATGTGATTTGTGAGTGTCGGACTTCCAAGCTGTTAAAAATGGCGAAGGTTTTTTTTATCTTTAGAAGGATTCGAAATGTTAATGCGCCACTGGTTTTTGCCAAAGTTTCTTAGCGACATCATTCTGTCCAAGGAATATAAGATTTAGAAAGAAGTACCTAGGTAACAAAACGTCAAGGAGCCCTGTCTTCCACCCCAAACTGCCACATTTTCCTAATTGAATATGAACCTTATGGCTTTGTAATAAAGTTGAAAATAGATCAAACACATTTGACAGATTGGGGTAGCTTGATGTGCTGGCGTCTGCACATAAAAAACAATTACTTCGGCTATTCCTTTGGAATATGTGAAATTTACGTGTTATTAAATAAATAATAATGAATAAAAATAAAATTCAAAAGATGGCCGTTAAAATATGAAATTTTATTAAAGTTCCATTAAAATCTCTGTGTATAATTATGCAATAATTTCCATACATCGTGTGGGAAGTGGGAGCCTGCAATGGTGGAACAAGGTCGGCGCTGAAATATTGGAGAGTGTAAACGAGATTAACAAGAAACGCCTACCTCCGGCTGTTATTTGGTCAGACTTCTTTGCATCACGCCATTTTCGGTTGAAGAGCATTATTTCTTTTTCTCTTATTTAATTTACATGGAGCCAAAATTATGAAGAAGTACTTACCTGTCGATTTTCTTAGTTTAATTTATTTCATGTGAAAGCAATTGACAGCTACCTTTTGGGTGTTATAACTTGGATAGATTCCCCTTTTAGGAAATCATGTCATTGGCGCCGATCTCTAGCAAAAATAAGGTTTGACTTGCTGTCAAAACGTGACGCTGGCAGAAAAAAAAGGTTTGTCAAACCTGTCTGTATAGAGACTGGGTGATTCTACAAAGATTTTAAAATGAGTAGGTAGGTACCTACTTACATTTAAAAAAGGAAACCATAGTCGGGCCAATGATCCTATATGTAGGTACAAAAACCACAATATTGAAACAGTGATATGTCCGGAGTCCAGGAACGCATAACGGAACATTACGCAACCAGGGAACACTTCTCACGGCGACCTGCCATGCCATGGTAGATTACTGCGGTTTTTACCGCCAGCCGCGCGCTTTTATTATTTTTAATTTCACCCGTATTGCTGCCTGCCAGTAGCATCATTATTGGTGTGCCTACGGAAATGGAATCCGTTTGAATTTATATTTCGAACGTAATCATTAATTTGTGGATGTTGAATTTATTGGTTCATTATTACTGGATTCGGTAAACGGAGTTCACTATTTGTTTTTTAGCAATGGCACTATGGCATTTGCCTCGATCTCGAGTCTACACGATTGCCCACAAGGAAGAGGGCGCTATACTCAGTACCGACTAAAACAAGCCTGTCAGTGTCAATAATGATGTAGACAGGATAGGAAGGTCTTACCTTCGATCCTCTGAACCAAACATTAGGCTTAAGGTCTGTCAGCTTGAAACCTTTTTACCATCATGAAGTGTTTTCTTTTGCGTATTTGTCTTGTCTAAACTCAAAGTTAACCCTTCGTCCAAACGCACAATAATTCAAGCCACAATCATGTCATTCACTGACGTTTGTGGCAGGAATGCGTAAAAAATTATACGTGCACATAAATGCGTCGTATTTCCAGTGTTGCCAGAATTCCGACACCATCAGGTGGCGCCACCTACCGCCATTCACACACGCGTGCCATTTATTATTAAACTTGCGGCTTCCCGCGGCACCTTCCATCACTGTTAGCAGCATAGATGTAAACCTACACATTTGAGTTTGAAACATGCTCAAATAAGTATAGAATATTGTTCACTTTTTATATCTCGTTTATATTATAACGTATTGTGTATGGTTCTCTCTTATCTATCTCTATTGTACGTAGGTATTTATTCCCTCTTATTATTTTTAAGAGCAGCTGAATAGGTGGTACCAGTGTTTTACATGGAGCCACTGCCTGTCAGACCTCCACAACCCAGTAACTGGGTAACGATACCCCTTGGTTAAACTGGTTGTCAGACTTTCGGGCTTCTGACTACAAGTAACGACTGTCAAAGATCTACAAATGACAGCCGGGACCAACGGCTGAACGTACTTTCCGAGGCACGGAGGAGTCTTGGTATGTAATGGTCACCCATCCACGGACCGACCTCGTCAAGCGTAGCTTAACCTTCGATCGACCCATGCGGCTGTTATAATTTAGCCACGAGCCAAAGACATTCAATACCTATAGACCGGACATCACGAACAAAATTTTCGTCCGAAAAAGTGTGTCCTGCCGGATACAAGACTATGAGTTTTTTGTAGTACGCTCTGCTGCCGCTCCAATCTTCATATATTATTCTAGATGGCGTTACTGAGACATGGGATCAAAGTTTTTCTATTACATTTCCTTGACATGCCCTCTCTACAATATTTTAAATCTCTTTGCCACGAGTACACATATTCTATTACTATAATATAATATCTATAATAAATCATCAGTATATTAATGTCTTTGTTATTTGTTTCAGGTAAGTCGGGGAATTTCAGTGAGATCATAGTCCGTAGTGGGCACAGTCGTGTCCTTCCTGTTGCTAAAACTGTTGGACTGCCCGGTCAGTATTAAGATAAACGCATGTGGTATTGTGGTAAAACCTAATAGAGTTAATAATGGTCGTATATAGCCAGCGCACTAATGTGTAAAATTTCTTTGATAATTTTTCAACTTTATGTCAAACAGGAGAAGGTTCATATTCAATTGGGGAAATTTGACACATTGGGGTAACTTGATGTGCTGGCGTCTGTACAATGTCATCAGTAAAATTTTGTAGTTACATTTATATAAGTATTCTTGGTTTATGATCACATTGTCCTACTTACTTAATTTATTACGTCATAATAACTTTACAATCTCAGGGATATTGGCTGAAGTTTTATTCGCAGTCACTAACTGGCGTTCGTTGCACACTAAACTGTGAAGACCTGAGAATGGGCTATTTGAGAAAATTTTAGTTTTTAGTCCATCATCTAGATTACAAGATAATATACGACCCATATTTTTATCTTTATCAAATTGATGGAAAACTACTTAAATGGAGCGCAGAAGGAGAGAAGGCTTGTAACGTCATAACTAGTATAAACTATACTGGCTAGTGACGTCATGCGACATTTTGACTCGATGTATCGCCGTTAGTTTTTGATAACGTGAAAATGAAAAAATAAGTGTCGAATATTTTCTTGTAATCTAGATGAGGGACTAAAAATTATTTTTTTGTCAAATTGCCCATTTACAAAAAAAATAGTATTGCGCTTTAAGTGTACTTCAAGTTAAGAGTTAAGGTGATTCTCAGACGGGGTACTGTGCGCTACGTTACATCCTAGATACACACTGATGATAGCTAGCTTATTTTATTTTATTTCTTCGTTTCTTATCTGCTTGGCGTCCGTACGCCACTGCACGGATCCAGCAGAATATCAGCGCCAGGTACATTTGCCTGGCACATGCTGAGCTGGACTCCCATTTGGTGCAGCCTTGAGACGCACACCGCACACTATCATTCATCGTTCACTGTTTTAAATCACTTTTGATTTTGTATTGTGTGTTTGTCTGTGTCTTTTGTGTGTACTAAATAAATGTTTTATCTATCTCTATCTATCTAGCCAGTACTAAACTAGCTGTTTTTTTATTATTGATAGGCACCCGTTTGACCACTATATCGCACCAGACGGTAAGCGATGATATGGTCGACGATGAAGCACGCATGCCTAGAAGCAACCTGCTCACTCTTGATTTAAAGACCCCTAGGTTGTAGCTATCAGGAAACACGGACCCCGGCAGGGAATTCCACTCCTTAGCTGTGAAAAGTGTTTCAAAAACGTTTAGTACGTATGTTTTGGATGTCTAACCATATATCGGTGGCGCAGTGGTCCGATGATGAAAAGGGCTTGGCGGAATTAAATTAGACAGACTCTCTCACTCTCTTGTCTTATTTGACAGTTAATCTTTGAACACTGCCTAGTCATCATCACTATTGACAGCCCTGCTACTGTGTGCTGTTCTGTGAAAGTCTGCTCATGAAAAATGAAGGTGAAATAGAAAAAAAGTGAGGAATGAAGGTTACTTATCATCATCTGCCTAGCCTTTTCCTAACTATGTCGGGGCCAGCTTCCAGTTTTACAACCAGAAGCAGCTGGATAATACAGTTTCACATAAAGTGACTGCCTTGAGCTTGTGATTAAATACATACATACATACATACATAAACTCACGCCTTTTTCCCATGGGGGTAGGCAGAAACTACAGAGCGCCATATGCTACGATTCTTACATACTTCTTTTGCTTCGTTTACATTCATACATGTTGTCATATACACACGCCGCCGGTTGCGAGTACTACGCACCTGACCTTTCTGAAGAACCTCACCAATAAGGACTACGTATGTCTAGGGCGTCACCTCCCGGCGTTCCCACTTACATCTGCCTTGTAAATAAATAATGATTGAATAATAACAGCCTAATGGTACGATCAAAAGTTAAGCTACACTTATAGAGGTTGGTTCGTAAATGGGAACATTCAAAACAAATCAAGACTCCTCCATGCTTCGGAAAGCTTGTCCGGGCTGTCATTTGTAGATCTTTGATAGTCGTTACAGGTAACGAAGGGGCATCGTGTTACCCAATAACTGGGTTTTAGAGGTCCATGTAAAACACTGACATTCAGCTGCATCCAGTTAAACTGGAAGCCGATCTCGACATGTTGAGTTGGAAAAGGCTAGACAGATGATGATGAAGCGACTGCATAATATAAGACTAACTTCTTGTTTTTACATCAATATACATGGAAATATCAATCCCATAAAATATTCACAGCATTTTTCGACTAGCTTACTACAAACGTTAATTATTGAGTTAAAAACCTCGTCATCTTGCCTAATGATTCTCAATTTCTATGGCGAGAAAAATACAATTACGGTGCTTAGATAATTATCATAGGTACGTGTATTTAAATATTTTTTGTCTACCAATTAAATGGTTTTTCAAACATCTACGAATGTACACGTACAGTTCAATTACTGGCTTAGTACTGTAAAATAAAAAGAAACGTAATTTTGGAAGCAGACGAAATATAGGATACTAGCTGGTGTCCGCGACTTCATCTCCGCAGGATTAGCTCGCCAGAATAGCTCGCAGATGGCAAAATTTGTTCCTACTTACTTTTTACACTTATCGTTATATGTTGGGCATTCATTCGAATCTTTATATCTGGCTTGATGTGCTGGCCGCACATCAAGCTACCCCAATGTGTAGAAACTCCTAAAAAAACCACCTAGAAACCATCAGAGAAATTCTTTTCTCTTATGGTTTTTAAAACTTAATTTAAACAGAATAAGGTTCATGTTTTATTGGGAAAATTTGACACTAAATGATATAAAAAACATCTCTTATGCGTTCTTACTCCTCTCTCCTACACACTACGACAGTATCGATCATGATAGCTACAATATTAATTTATTTACAGATAGGAGATCCAACAACTGTAAAACATGGTTAATAATGTATAGGTATAAGTAACACAAAGTCAATTACAGGTCCTCACATGTAGAAACAGAAATCTTAGGATCACTAACAAGCACGATTAAAAACAGAAATAAAAGGAATAAGAAAAGATACAATATGCACTATAATAGACACCAGGTTAGGCACTCATGACATAGAGAATATCAAAGACAAAAAACATTAAATAACAAAAGCATTTTAAAAAGTGTGCATTCAGTATACATATTATAATGTATCGTATCACTTGTGACAATATTACATACACAATTTATTATGCTTATATTAAATTATTGCGTAATTTATTTATTTGAATAAGGAATGGGCTATGTCCTTTATACGTGTAGGTAGGTACTTTAATATCTACCAATGTTTTTGAACTGCTCACAAAACACTATTTTTCTGTAATTTTGTTTTTCTCTAAAGCTAATGTCGGGTTACTACTTGTCTTGTGATATTTATTTTAACAAAAATAGTTATTTATTTATTTCATTTATTTCTCTCTATTTAGTTGTTACAGCGGAACCCTGATAAACATGACACATTAAAATACGCGCAAATGTAATAAATAGGCAGTACACAGAGTTCATTGTCTCCAAAGTATATAATGTGAACGTTGCCATTACCTGCGCAAAAAAATCTAAGGTTATTTACGCAACTAGCAACACTTTTTACCGAAACATGAATGTTCGCACGTATTGTAAATCCTATCGATTGATTCAGAAACACAATGATAAAATCTTAACAGTCAGGATGATTTATAAATTCGACAACCACTCACATGTAACATGTGTGGGTGGTTACAGCTACAAATTTTGATTCTATTGTTAGATTTTTGGTCAAGGTATGCAAAAAGCTATTTTTTTAAGTTTCTTTTAGAAAAAACTGACAGTAGTAAAGGAAAACATGGTGAGGAAACGTGGACTTTAACTGATACACGGACTTTGCATAGTCCTTACTTGATTTCATCCATATAATATATATGTGTTTCGATGTTTTTTTCTTAGTGTAGTCGGCTAGGACACATATTTTTTTTTAATTTATAGACGTTGAGTTGACACTTTGCATGACTCAAGCGTTGGTTAAAGAATAAGCATTGCCAAACCTTCAAAATCCAATCAGCGAATAAAAATACAGAAATAGATAGGTATATCTGAAATGATTTGAAACGGAAAAAAGTGAAATGGTTAGGTAGAATTAAATTACTAAACTGAAGGCAGTTGGTAGATAGATAGACTGGTATGCAATTAGGCTGCTAAGTCCCAATGCCAATAAAACTTCGAGGTACAAAACGTGGCAGTTAAATTCACAACATCATAATGATCTTCTTGCCCTTATCCCGTGTTATTTGTGGTCGGCGTATCACGTTTTTTTCTTCCATTATATCCAGTCAACCGTCATGGTATCACTAACTTCCTTTCCTTTCCTATCACTCTTCGCACAATCCATCCATCTTTTCTTTGACCTCCCTCTCCCTCTCCACCCATACACCCACCTCTCTCTAGGCTGCTAAGTCCCAATGCTAATAACCTTCAAGGAACCAAACGTGGCAGTTAAATTTACAACACGGTAACAAATTAGCAGTTCCTTTCCACAATTTGTCGTTGATAGCCTGCGGTTTGACGTCAGCTGCGACAATTTAGCGGCCTATCCCTTTTTCCAGTAACTAATGACGTAATAAGATGCTATCATTGAAATAATGACCTATTATGATGCAACGGCCGATTGGTATACGTTTCCGAGACGTGGCGCGTCCCCAGGACTCCGCACATCTGGCCCGCATTCGTAGCGGCGCGGCCATTTTTATTATTACTTTTTTCTTTTCTTGACCAGGGTTAAGTTCATTATTAGTTTATCACTAGAAATTTACCCTCTGTCGTGGGTGCGTTTCCAAACATTCTTCTTAACGTGTTGGGTTTGATCGATGCGTTAGAAATCTCAACTTAGGGCTTTAACACACTTATCACACTAGCGAGTTGCGAGTGCGTGGAAAGCGGGGCCAGGGCCAGTACGCAGAGTGTGCGCGGCGAACCCACCGCAACTCGCTAGTGTGATAAAGCCATAAAGTCAGTATGAAAACTTATATCTAACTTAAATTGACAGGTCTTGTTAAATATCTGTCCATTATCTAATTCTAGGAGAGAAAAAAAAAGAAGAAAATAGCCTAAAATAAGTTTATTTTGACAAGAATGGAATCGGCACCAATGTCACCTCATTCTTTTTTATCTTTTAAAATACGTTGTGCAACTTCCTCCAGAGAGAGAAGCAGAGTTATTTAGTACAATCAATTTCAAGCTTTAAGTTTTTCTTATTTTATTGCTGGGTAGGTTGATATTGCTAGTGATTATCAGACAAAATCATTTTATTAATACACTAAGCGAACACTTTGAATCCATTTTCAAGAATATAGCGCGCACGAAGGAGTGCGAAATTTGGCATAGTTGATGTTCATAATAATTATAGAAAAAAAGATATAGAAAACTAAAACTAGGTTCTGAGCGACCACAGATGATGACATTCGTCACGTTAGTCGGCGAAAGCGTTCATGGGCTACTCGTAATCGTAGCTCTAGGTGCTAATATAAAACAGTACTTAGAGAAGATACAGCTATAAAGGTCGAATTTCAATCACAAGGCGACTACTATGAATTAATGACGGGTAGAATAGAATAGAATAGAATAGAATGATGTTTATTTCCCTGGTTCATTATGTTACATAATGTCCACAGGTCGGTGGTGTGTTCGGCCTGTGGGTGTGTCAGCTACTTACAGTCTACCTATGTTTGTCTGGGAGAGATCTATATAAGTGTCGTGTAGTGTGTGCTGTGAGATTGTTAGTGTGTACAGTATGAATTTATATAAATTTATAATGTTGTTGTATATTACCCTATCCTATTTACAGCTAATTACAATTTATGGGGACGTGGAGCGGTTGTTCGCTTGCTGAGCAGCCGACTCCTGTCTTTTTTTGGTACATATTCGATGTCACCTAGTCTAGTATTAGTGAGAAGGGGGTTGTGCTGCCCGTATCCGAGGTAGGCGTCACCAGGGGTCTCTAGATCCTCGATGTGCAATTCGCAGAGTCGACGCAGCATGTCCTCGTTCAAGTCTTGTGCACGGAGGTGCCATGGGTCCCAGTCGAGCATATCCCAGAGTAATGTGGTTTCTAGGCGTCTTGGGAATTGTCCGCTGGTCTTAAGAGCCATTCGATATTGGCGTTCAATTTTTTGTAAGTTGCTTTTACTGTAACGTGAGAGTAGTTGTACCACGCCATAATCCAATATAGGAAGTAGGCAGGCTTGAATCACAGCGAGCTTCACGGTGATATATGTCTTGGCGTGCCAACCTATGATAGGTGCTAGCGCGCCGCGTGCTCGTCGCGCCTTCTGCACGACGTAATCCGTCTGTTTGCCCATGGTCATGGTCTTGTCTAAATGTACGCCCAGGTATTTTATGTTATTTTGATAATCGATTGCTTTATCTTTGATACGAATGGTTCTGTGGTAATTCCTTTTGTGAGTGAACATAGCACACTCCGTTTTGTCTACGTTACATTTTAGGCCCCAACGATGGTAGTAGTCGATGACGGTGTCGGCAGCCCACCCCGCGCGGCGTGTCGCGCAGTTTGGGTCGGCAGACCTGTTAAGGATACACAGATCATCGGCATATTGGGAGAGCTTGAGTCCACGGATACGGTCCTGTTGATCCCAAACGTCGTGTACGTAGAGGTTAAAGATGACCGGACCCAGGATAGAGCCCTGGGGGACCCCGTGTGGCACTGGTTTTTCGTCGCCATTGGTAGTTCTGAAGCGTCCGTAGGTTTTGCGACCGCTCAGGTAATTCTCTATTACTTTGATGGTGTTGTTTGGCACGTTGGCTGTTTGAAGCTTCTTCGTCAGACCTTCGTGGTTTATTGAGTCAAAGGCCTTCGAAAGATCCGTCAGGACCATGGCCACACTTTCCTTTGCTTCCAGCGCATCCGTGAGGAACTTGCCGGTGCGAAGGATCTGTGTGCCTGTCCCTCTGTTTTTGGTAAAGCCATGTTGGAACGGCGGTTGGAGCCTGTCGGCCGTCTGTCTTAGGCGCGACAAGAGCAGGCGTTCGTGTAGTTTACCCATAATGTTTAGGAGAGTGATGGGTCGGTAGGATTTGGCGTCCTGGTGATTCTTGCCTGCTTTATGTAGGAAGATGCACTCTCCGATTTTCCATCTGTTGGGATAATAACCCGTCAGTAGCAGGTAGTCAGCTATCGCTTTGTACCTGATGAGGAAGGGGTCGCCTCCGAGTTTGAGGGCGTCTGATTTGATGTTGTCTGGGCCAGGCGCCTTCTTATTTTTAAAGCGCCTCAGAGCAAATCTGATTTCCTCTATGGAGGTGGGGTCGAGAGGCTGGAACGGTGTGGTCTTCTCTGTGCCCTTATCTTCGTTGTTTATCTCGGCTTCTGTGATGATCGCTGCGTCGACCAAGGCATCGATGGTATCCTTCTCACTGTTGCAACCATCAATATGAGGGAGTCTCTGTACTGGAGCCTTCAGGCTGCGTTGAATTCGCCACATCTGGGCTCTGTTGTTCTGTGGATCGTTTATTATTCGGGTCCATTTTTCGCTGCTATATTCTAAGAGTGCTTGTTGGACCTCGCGTTTCAGACGATTGTAGGTTCTTTTTTGTTCCGTTATTCTGTCCTGGTTGAAGCGCAGTCGCCACGCTTTACTTTTTGCTTCGTTTCTCTTGTCGATCAATTCATTAACATCTTCTGGAAGTTGATCTCTTCTGTTGTTTTCATGTAGTGGCGCATACTCATCCAAGGTTTCTATGATGGCTTTTTCTAGTTCTACTATATATTCTTCGCATTCTGCGTCGGTTGTGATTTCCTTAGGTAGGTGTGTGGTTTTATTCCATAGGGTTTGTTGGAATCGGTGTCTGGTTTCTTCGTTGTTTGCAATAGCGCGGGTGTTTCTTACCAGTGTTTTCTCTCTGTCCACTAATATGCTTAGGTCCAGTAGCCAGGGCACATGATCGGAGCCAACCGGGTAGTCATGCAGGCAGTGTCATACTTTCTAGTCCTGAGTACTTTAATTGTCTTGCCATTGCAGGCCCTTTAGTTGCCCTGTCATACACCGCTGTTCTAGTACCTACTACTTTCTGTAGATACTTAGCGTCTATGGCGACAGTCGATTGCATGATCTATGTGACAAGCGAAGCAAGATTTAGAAACGACCTCGTCACGAACCATGAAGCCACAAAAACACGAGCCTTGGAATTTAACACTAAAAAAGGCCATTACAAAAAAAGAAAGAAAGCTGAAGTTTGAAATACAGTTAGCAATTGTATAAAAAATCTTGTCCTCCAAACGCACTATTGTGTGTACCTACTCCATTATTTATGTAGGACATTACGTTATGACTCTAATGACTTAACTGTCGGGTACAGTGCATGGTAAATAGGAGGAATAATTTCGCAACGGGTCATTAACTAGTGCAAAACTCTTTCCGCCCTTGTCCCTAGCTACGGCCCTTGACCGGCCGGCCGTTGCGTTGTAAAAAGCATTTGCAAGCAATAAATTTGTACATCCGGGAAATTATTTAAGCATGCGGCTAGCGTGCGCCTGCCGCGTTTTGCCACCATTTAATGGAAACGAATGTCACTAGAGGAAAAAAATGACAGCTGTCATGCGGGCACCCCGCCATGTTGGAAACACTATAAAAACAAATGAGTGACTCGTCAAACTCTGTCACTTGATTACCTGTTTACACTTAAGTTATTAATAAGTCGTTAGGCTCAGAACATGTTCACAACGAAGTAAAGCAGTTAATACTAATCGTAAACAACATTAGTGAATTATTTATTTTACTGCGTAGTTTTATTTTTATGCACTCATAAATCCGAGTTTTGATTGGCTCATAAGTGCAGTTTAACATCAATGTGGACGGTTATTGTGCTATAACACGGTTTCCATACGATAATATTGCGTTTCGTACATCAATTCCACTTCGATTGCTCATAGCTGCTAACATTTTAAAGCCACACAGGTTTAACGAGTTTCCTTCGAAACTCGACATTCGAGTAAAGACAATATCGTCAATATCGGAAAGCAAACATGGCGCCCATAAAGATGCGTTCAAACGTCGCGTCGGAACAAAGGGCACGTTCAGAATACGTGTTAAGTGCTAATAGATTTCCGGCACCTGTGAGGCAGGTGGGTTAGCGATTGCGATTCGGAACGCAACCGACACGCCTACACGCGATATTGGATTTACAGTGCGTAGGACGCCTTTGATGTGAGTTTAGGGCGCAATAGTGTAGATTAATGTTTTTTTAAGGCGTTGGTACCTATATTCTTAGGGTTACGTACAGAGGCCAGCATCAAATGTCATGTGTCAAATTTCTTTGATAGTTTTTCAGCTTTATTACAAAGATAAGGTCCATGTTCAATTTGAAAGTTTGGGGTAGCTTGATGTGCTGGTGTCTGTACTTCAGAGTTCTAACGAGAGTCTAACTAAGCTCTGCTATCCATTATTTCGTCCCTCCAGTCTATCTATCAGCAGGCTGTATCTTATGAACCGTAATAGGCAGACATTCAAAATTTTCTCAGATAGTATATAATTCCTTCACTTTCATCAACAGTTGAATCATATACTTAACAGCATTAGGTATTTTAAATTAAAAATATTAGAATAGTAAAATAAACACGACACGCAATTTCTTTGACCTCCACAACCCAGTCTCTGGGTAACACGATGCCCCATAGTTAAACTGGTTGTCAGACTTTTCGGGCTTCAGACTACCTTTAATGATTGTAAAAAGTCTTCAAATGAATGACAGATAGACGTACGGATTTTGCGAGGGAAGGAGAGGTCTTGGTATGTAATGAATGATCACTGAATACCCAACCACGAAACGAAAGATTAAGTTTATGTAGGTAGATAATCACAGTTATTTCGAAATCAAACCTCTTCCGGTGAAATATGTATCAGACCCGTAGAAATATCTTTAACTGCGAGACAACTTTCAAACAGCCACCAAAGTCATCCAAAACGATCGTGCCGTTTTCGAGAATCGACATCCAAACTAACTTTCACTTACTATAATAATTATAGCCTGTATTGCGGCTTTATTTGTTAGTCATATTTATACCACTGAAGCAGAAGGTAATAATTATGAATGTTTTGTTATTAAGCATGCTAGGCAAACCGCGAACATCTGTCACTTAGCTCATATAATACTTAGGGTACGGGACCCAAAGAATACCATAATAGGAACACAGGTAACATTTTCACAGAAGTGTGTATGTTCATGTCGCAGCCAACAAGCTTAATCATCCGTTCAATAAACAGCCTAGCGTCCTAACTAAACAGCTGATGCTTAGGTAAAACGCTACGACTGAATATCATTCAGGCCAGTAGTTGAACGGTGTTGTTTAATTAAGAGGCTAGGCAGTTTATTGAACGGCTGATTAAGCTTGTTAGCTGCGATTTGACCACTATCTCACCTGATGGTAAGCGATGATGTGGTCGACGATGAAGCACGCTTGCCTAGAAGCAACCAGTTCACTCTTGACTTGAAGACCCCTAGGTTGTAGCTATCAGGAAACACCGACTCCGGCAGGGAATTCCACTCTTTAACACACAAAACATCACGCACTGTGATGCCCGAAAGGTAACGCAGACGTGTACACCCACATTTCGCCAGTTATGTTAAAGCCCCATGTTGTAATAGAGGGCGAGCCTATTGCCACCAATCGGACACAAATCCAAAGTCCGGGGTGCTACTGAGAAATTCCACTAAATTCACTTTGCCCGACCCGGGGGCAAATAACACATCACTCCAAAATCAAAGGTTGCTACAAAAACTAACTGGAAGCTGTCTGGATACATCTGTATTGCTGGTATCACTAAGACACTTAAAAACTTAAATGGATGAACACATGCCATCCATTTGTTGTATAAAATACCACATTCGCCATTTTCTACACCTACAGGAATAAACCCTCATAGCTTGGTCTAAAGTGTGCCCATACTATGTTATAAACTTGTTCTAGCAACATGCTTGCATGCAAATCTGCATGTGATGGAGAACTAGATTGGCATAGCTGCTTATGTTTCCACGAAAGTTCGCCATGTTATTTTACAAGGATCGGTATGTGGCTGGTATCAGCAGTTTCTGTGGCGTTCGTGCTGGTATTTGGCGAGGCTCTTACTCATTAGTTAGGGTTGTCATTTGTTGCAGTTTTGCTTGTAGGTTGATTTTTTTAGTTCCTTCGAATCATTTGCCCAAATTGTCCTACTACTGTGCAAAGGCGTCCCTCCATTCCTTACATCGGTCGCGATTTTGCGCTACCTACCTCTGTCCAATTCATCCAGACATTAAAATATTATCCAGATCGTCCTGCCATATACTTTGTGATCTGCCGCGACGCTGTTTCAGGGAACCTTTAATATTGTGTTTTAAACAATAAATATTTACTTAATAATAAATCATAAACTGATTGGTTATTGTTTATTAAAATACTCCAAGTAGCATAAATAATTACAACTGTTTAAAAAAAATATCTACCTACTTAACTTTTTAAACTAGAAATGAAAATAAAATCTAAAAGATAGCGTCAAAAAACTCATCCGCAGCGCTGTCCACTGGAAGTGTTCCCAAAAGCATTGCCACGTTGTATGGCAATGCTTATCCTTTGACCAAGGTAAAAACCAGCCCAGTGTCAATTAAGCGTCTTGATAGATCTTTGTACAAGCTATGAGCACCCGGACCCCATGCACGACCCGAGAGTTCCAACCCCAAACGGCACGAAAATATATAATTCCCAACAAGTTTATTATATTTCTGCCGCTTGAGCTTCTCCGCAGACGCAGCAGCGTAAATAATAATTCATTAATTTAAGAGTCCACGGGTTAGTTACGGAAATACTTATAAACTATGTTAGTAAAACACACACGAAACAGAACAAGACGACTTTATCACCAATATGCGCATAAAGTAGTGCAGAAATTGGTGAGTCAAGTTTATTTCATAACATCATCAGATTGCCATTTGAGCTTGACCGCGCCCTGTGCAAAAGTGAAGCGGTCTTTAGCCTCATCAAGGCGTAAAAGTGTCATAAATTAGCTGCAAAAAAAAACTAAATAAAAAAAAAATTGATGGATTGTGTGAATTATGAAATGGCTAGGAATCAAAGAGATTAATGTAGTATTTTTTTTTTATGTATAATGGGTCTATTCTTGACCTCAATCTTATCCTGCGGTCAGAGATGAGGTCGACGATGGAACGAGCTTACCCATAAGAAGCCTATTAACTCGCGACTTAGGCTAAGTTCAGATGAACGCGCGAAGATGCGGACATGCAACTTTGCGGCGGTGCGCGGTGGGCCAGGTTATGAAGCTTGGTACCCACAGTATTGTCTTTCATTTCATTTATTCATTCATTTAACAATTCACATTGTGTTTGAAATATATAGTACACTTATTAATATTACATCTAAAACCAATAAAATATCCAAACAAACAGTAAATTTCATTAATAATAAAATCAAGAATACAATACTACAATACTTATGTCAATAGAAATTTAATATAATGTCAAAAAAATTTAAATAGTTTAATAGTTTTTTAATAGTTTCATTGTGTTTGAAATATTTAGTACACTTATTAATATTACAGCTAAAACCAATAAAATATCAAAATCAAACAGTAAATTTCATTAACAATAAAATCATGAATAATATACTTATGTCAAAAGAAAGTTAATATATAAGTCAATAGAATGTCAATAGAATTCAAATAGTTACTTACAGGTATATTATATAATTACTGTATAAATTATCATGTCAAATTATTATAAATCTATTCTCAAAAATTCCAAAAATTAATAAATAATAAAATCTTAAATATAAATGTCGAAGTAATGGTAGGTAAATTACTAAAATATAAAAATTATTTATCATCATTTGTCATCAATTCGGATACGGAGTATAAACATTTATTTAACAGGAATGCTTTAAGTTTAGCTTTGAATAGAGTACCTTTGTAAATTAATGATCTTAATTCAGTGGGCAACCCATTAAATAATTCCACTGCTTGATATTTAGAGCAATGTTTAACAATACCAAGCTTAGGAGCAATTTTATTTTTTATAACTTTTCTTCTAGTTTTCTCTCTAGATTCACGTTCTTCTTGTGATTCATATTCGTGAATGTATTTCGCAAAGTGGCTAAGTAACACTAACACATACAAACTTGGAACAGTTAAAATATCTAATTTTTTAAAATACTCTTTACATGACTCCCATTGTGGGATTCTGACAATCGTTCTTAACGCACGTTTCTGCAGTATAAATGCTCTTTGACAATTATACTCGTAACTGCTCCCCCAAAACATAATGCTGTATCGCAACCTGGATTCCACCAATGCATAATATACCGATTTTAGTTGTTTTATATCAATATCGTCCCTGAGGCTTCTTAGTGCGTAACAAGCTGATGATATTGAGGAATCAATGGCTGTGAGTTCTTTTTTCCAATTTAATAGGGAATCTATGTAAACTCCTAAAAATTTCACTTCCTTTACTAGTTCAATATTTTCCTTTTTGAGCTTTATATCTATGCTATCTTTATTACGTGACGTT
Source organism: Euplexia lucipara (assembly GCA_921972225.1). Lineage (NCBI taxonomy): Eukaryota > Metazoa > Arthropoda > Insecta > Lepidoptera > Noctuidae > Euplexia > Euplexia lucipara. Next base: position 17,443,477 of record OV179159.1, on the reverse strand, counting down.
GTTTTGAACAACATCGCTTGGGTTTTATTTGTATTTATTATTAAATTGTTCGCTGTAAACCAAGAAGAAAGTTTTTCCAAACAGTTATTTACATTTTCTGTCAACTCATTTAAATTTGATGACCCGATTATGGCGTTCGTATCATCTGCAAACATTACAAGTCCTGCGTCGGGTTGGGCATTATTCATAAAATTCAATAAATCATTAGTGAAAATAATATACAGTATTGGTCCCAAGATTGAGCCTTGAGGCACACCGCGGTTTATTTTGGTCATTTTTGACTTATATATTACTTCAGTCACACACTTGACGTCACCATTGCTTGCTTTAGTGTCTTTTATTTCTACGTACATTCTACGGTTTTTTAAATAAGATGTCATAAGTTTTAACGCTTTACCTCTAATGCCATAATGCTCTAGTTTAGCTAGAAGTAGGTCGTGATCTATTGTGTCAAAAGCGGAACTTAAATCAATAAATAAGCCAGCTACCTTTATTTTGTCATTCAGTTTACTAATAATGTCATTTACAAGATTATCTATTGCGTCAGAAGTACCTATCCCCTTTTGGTATCCAAATTGTTTAAAATTAATTACTCTATTTAAATTTAGGTGGGTCATTAATCTAGTTTTCATTACTTTTTCAAAAAGTTTTGATAGAATTGGTAATAAGGATATTGGCCGGTAGTTTTTGGGATCTGTTTTTGTACCCTTTTTATGTAGCGGAACCACCTTTGCCAATTTAAGTTGATCTGGAAAAACAGACTCTTCAATACATTTATTAATGAATTCAGATAGGGGATATGCTAATACTTCTATGTTGTCCTTGATCACCGATATCGGCACGTCATCGTGTCCACAAGACGCTTTGTTTGTCATCTTACGTACGATTTTTATAATTTCCTGTGGTGTCGTCATATTGAAAGTCATCTCACCTTCCACTCTCACTGTTGAGTTTTTTAAAAAAGACAACGCTCTTTCTTCTTCTATTTTTAAAAGTGATGATTTAAGCACAAACTTATCAACAAAAATATCTGCTATTTCTTGTGGATCTGAAACTACTTTGTTGTCAACGTTTAGAATAAGTTTTCTTCTTACTTTATTTTGCATTCTCTTTGTCCGATTATTTACAATTTTCCATGTCTCTTTTACTATATTTTTGGCTTTATTGAGATGACGTGATATGGCTAACTTTCGTGCATTCTTTAAAACTCTTCTATAGACTCTTATGTAATTCTTTTTGTAGTTAATTACACTAGTATTATTGGTGTTGCCCGAACATAAAATTCTTTTCATTTTGCTTGACACCTTAATTCCCTTGGTAATCCACTTAATCTGATTATTGTTCCTCAGTTTTACTTTACTAGTTTTCCTTGGGTAACACTCACGAAATTTTTTATTAAAATAATTGAGAAATGTATTGATGCCTAGGATATCAGTATTTGTATTGTGAAAGCTCTTTTTAAATGCAGCATTATTTTTTGGGTTAAATGTTCTTTTATTAATCAATATGGTATGTTCAGATTCGTTTGTCTTTTTATCTATCCTATCAAGAATTGTATTACAAAGAAGACCGCCATGGCCATCCGCTAAACCGTTATGATCTACGAAACATTGCTCTATATCATCATCAGAAAGATTAGTCAAGACATTGTCAATGCAAGAGTATGATTGGTTTCTAATAAAAGTTGGAGTATTTATAAGGGGCCTAAAATTGTAAGATGTTAATATGCTTATAAATTCAGAAGATTTTTTACATTCCGCAAGTATGTCAACATTAAAATCACCACATATGGCGCACTTCCTGTCAATAAAATGTTCCAACAATTTTTCTAGACTCCTTAGGAAACTATCAAAATTCTTGTCATTTGGACTTCTGTAACAACAGCAAATATTTAATCCTGTCTCAAGATCTTTTACACCACAAACCTCAAAGCTTTCTGATCTGTATAACTTCTGTATTGCATCAATATTTTCACACGTTTTATTAATATTCGCTAAAATAAGACTACCACCTCTTTTTTTGTTTTTCCTTGTGTTATAAGATACTAAGTTATAATTGCTCAATTGAAATAAATTAATAGATTTATCATTCAAAAAATGTTCCGTTATACACACATAGTCCAAGCATTTACAAAAAGTTTCAAAATATGATTCTAGTTCAAGTGTTTTATTACTTATACCACAAACGTTTTGGTGAAATAATTTTAGGCAGATCGTATCCGATAACAAGGGATCCGGAAGATTGTGATTTCGTGGTTCTACTTTATTCTCGAAAACAAACGATTTTTATTAATATGTAATTGCGTATTTGACATGTAATATGTCCCTATATATTAACTTACATGCAATTTGCTTATTAAAAGTTCTCCGATCATTATCATGGTCATTGTCTAATACGATAAATTTAGAATGATTGCAATTGCTGCAGATAAATTTTAACATATCATTCAGTTTCAACACGTTTAAATAATTGTTACGATAGACCTTACCGACTAAGACATTTGTGTTTGGCATGTTCTGCAAAGCGTGATGTAGAGAGCTTAAAACTTGTAGGGGATTGTTGTCATTGGAACCAGCTATTATTACCACGAAATCTGAGTCGGTAAAATCCTTACACAGAGACACACTTAAGCTTAAAATATCACCAAGAGGCGCATTCGATTTAATAAAAGACGACACTTGAAATGAATCGCCCACCAAGTCCTGCAGATTTTCTCGTATTCCGTATCCCGCCTGATCGGCGAATATAGCAATTCTGTGCTTCGGTGTCGTAACGGACTCCGTTTGTACTTCCTTTGAACTTTTGTCCATTTGGTTTTGTGTGTTTGTAATCGAACTTGAGTTATGTTTTGTAGGTGTTGAAGTACAACTGTTTGCCTTTGCTAATGGAACAGTGGAAATAAGGTAATCTTCAGTATGCATGTCGTCCTGCAATAGGGGTAATTGGTGAACGTGTAACTTCTCTTCTGTGTCGTTGCGATTGAAGCACCTTTGTGTCGAGGAAACAGGTGTACCATTGTTGCTAGAAAAGTCTATTTGCCTGGGAAGTGAACTGCGTATATTACTCTTTTTCGATATCCTTTTGTTCGAAGAACATATCAGCGTAAGGTTATTGATTTTATTTTGTTGCTCCTTAATTGTTTTTCGAAGACACGTATTTTCTGATAGAAGTTTTTCAATTTCGGCATCTGCACTGTCCATACGAGCCCTTAATTCCTTTATTATATCCCTTAGTTCTGTGATTGCCTCCGTGTTGTTATTTTTAGGCAAGTCTGGTAAACTCGTTAGACTATTGCTCAATGATAATTGACTGTCATTTGCGTCTGGTAATGAATTACATGACCTATTTACCAAGTTTTGCTTCCGACGAATGGTGATATTGTTATCCTCCATAATAAGTGGTTATAAATTATGTAATATACTTAGGATACGATTTGTTTTTTTGAACGAATTCTTATAATCGTTTTTTATGAGCCTTGCAACGCCCTCGTTTACTCGCCGATAGGAACTACTGGTAGTGAATGTGCTGTCCTCTTTTAGTTGTGGAGAGAATTAGCAAGTATCGATTGAGCTATCATGCAATCGTGTTACCGCTATTGCACTGTAGAGGTCGCTAATGATGTAGTTGAGTCAAGTGATTTCCGTAGTAAATTAATCTAGTCTGCTTCTTCAAGGTTCAGCTATTTGCCGATAGGTGTCACTGCCAAAGACCTGTATAGTCCTATATAAAGTGCTGCCATCTGTCTTATAGATTTCGATTTATAGCTTAGGACATAGACATTTAGCTATTCACCGCTAGGTGTCAGTAATTACGTATATTGATTTTTGACTAAGAAAGTGCTGCTATCTACAATTCGTGTCGGGAACAATTCTTCGTAACGGTATACAGTTCAAATCGTTGATTCCACTATTGCCCACTAGGTTTTATTCTTGATAAATGTTCTTCGTTTTTAAGCACTTTAGTTTAAATTTAAAGTTATTACTAGTTATTCCTCACGATACCTGTTACTGCTTGATGATAATGACTATTTAAAGAAGAAAATAACAGTAAATTGGTGTTTAAAAGTCGTTTAAGTCATCTTGATCACAGCACGAATAACTTTTGTCACAGGGTTATTTAGTCTCAAATAACGTTTCTGCACAATCTTTTCTTCACTATAGTTGTTTTAATTGTTCACAATATACTTTCACTACACAGCTTCTATTTTTAATAAATTTTTAGAAAATCTTTGACAGGAGCCAATGTTTACTCTATAAGCGCCCTCTAGCGTCTCATTGTATTGTATTGAATGTCATTGCCTGGAAGGAAGGGACTATTGAGATCATTGCAAATACAGGACATGTGTATGGAAGAAGCTAAACATGCTGCGCTAAGTAGGTAGATAACGAGATACAGTACGAGATAAAGTATTCGAACATTTCAATAAATATCTTAGGAGTGCCAATATTCCGGTTTTCTCTTCAATTTATTTATGTAACTACAATGTTTTTTTTATTTGTTTCATTCACAAAATCCGTTAAGTGAAATTCTACTAAACCTTGAAAGTAACGTATTTTACCAACTGATCCGACATTGATTACATATTGCAACAGCGACGTCGCCGTCGCAACAAGTTCCGCCAATTTTAATCATTACACTTACAAAACTGTTTTTTTCGTGCGTCTCAGACGAAAAACCTAGGGAATAAGGAGCAAAATCGCGTGGGCGGTTAGTTGGTTGGACTGGAAAGATAATTTTGTGGGGGTAGTACCCTTCCCAGAGGGTCGGTCCCCGATGTCGCAGATGTTTAAGCGTTTACAAACACTTGTTACTTACAATACAACGTGTTCCAATACCCAACGTTGGTGCCAAACGTGTTGGACTAACTTTTGGGCAAGATTTGTTGAAATTATTTCTGAATTAAGTTCAATGTTGTTTTGTGATTAGGCCTGAGCTTTGGAATAATTGCTAAGAAGGAGTCTTTGTGTTTTTTTTAAGTGTGATGAGTAGGGTTATGCCAGCCTGTTAATGCCCCACAGGGCAAAGGCCTCCTCATACAGAGGCGATACGGGTAGTAATCACCACGTTTGCTCAAGACGAATTGGAAATTTTAAACTTAAATGCGCAATAACTGCAGGTTTCCTCAGGAAGACTTTACCAATGACAATGATGACTAAGATAAAATTAGGAAGTACATATGACTTTAAAAATCACATTTGCTTGCCCAGATTTGAACCACAACCTCGTTCATACTCGTAGAAGGTAGACGGGTAACCTCTGGGACGTCATGAAATTCATTATCTTTGCTTACATACGTAATTAAACTTCGTAATCTTTCTTATGTCTACTTCCAGAGTTGGTAATAATATTCACCAGTTGCACCAGTTGCATCTACGAATGTCCACAGGTCTGTTTTGTCACTACGGGTCACAGCACAACATTAAGTAACTAAGAGACGTAAGTTAGGGTACGGAGACCCGTAAGCTAGGGTACGGGAACCGTAAGCTAGGGTACGGAGACCCGTAAGCTAGGGTACGGGAACCGTAAGCTAGGGTACGGAGACCCGAAAGCTAGGGTACGGAGAGTCGTAAGCTAGGGTACGAAGAGTCGTAAGCTGGGTACGGAGAGCCGTAAGATAGGGTAACGAGAGCCGTAAGCGCGGGAACTACAAGTCGACCACGCACCGCACCGCGGTTCGTGAGCTTGTCCCGAGGCGAGGCGATTACGTTACGATTCCGATTAGTGTGCGTTGCAGTAGGGAGTTTCATACAAATAATACTAAACGGCTCGAGTTGATACGGTGAAGATCCCTTTCCGAGTTGATACGTGTTCTAAGACCTTACTTCTGTCAAAGTCAGGATACGTCAAACATTTTGTCCAACGTTTGGTCCACAAAATGTAATGTAACCAGCTGCTAATTAGTAGTTATCTCTTATCAACTCATTCGTCCTTGTCATTCAACACTGTAATTGGATGCATTATCAGTATGACAATTGACACACATACATACTTGCTGGTAATTTGACTAGATACGCCATACTGAGTCCATGATCATCGTAGAAACGGATTTTGTCTATAGAACAATCGATCGTCGACAAAGTGAAAGACTGTAGAAGTTCATTTTCTTTAGTTTTGAGCACGACAATGTCAAGAATAATGAGAAGAAACGTGTACATTCCAGTGGCGAGGGGTCAATTTTGCTCCAGTCAAGAGGGAAGCCGACAATAAAAAAATAGTATTCGTATCACTTTGTTGTCTCTTTTGAACTCATCGGTCTATCTACCATGCTGTATACCTTTGGTGTAAACACTTACAGTAGGTATAAATGATAAATGATATTTATTTCTGTAAATAGGTTTTCACAAATACTTTTAAACGTCTTTTTTGTTTTAACTAGTAGATAAGATCGGAGTTTCACTACCTGACTACTCTGAGAAGAAACACCGAAAGAAACTCAGAGGTCATAGTCTCTTTTAAAGTCCAGACATTATCTTGGTCAAATCATGTAAGATCCATGCAGATTAGTGTCTGAGATGGTCTTTTGAGGAAAGAAACACACAGAATGAGGGGACCAGATCAGTCAGTGCAAGCATATATTTGGCAATAGGTAGGTACTAGACTTTGGCTGCACTTATTCAAAAGCTGTATAGTTGCTCTTCCGAACCCCCAAAGGGAAGTCGACAGAAATCGAGTTGTATAGACACTTCATCGCTGGTACATTCTTCAGCGGACTATAGTCTACACTATCGAGGATTATCTCTTCTATAATCGGCAGAAATGTTTCTACCATCTGACACTTGGTCAATTCTTCGGTGTGTCAAATTTCTTTGATCGTTTTTCAACTTTATTTCAAACAGAATAAAGTTCATATTCATTTGTGAAAATTTGACACCTTGGGGTAACTTGTTGTGCTGTGGCGTCTGTAAGTACCATATCTCAGAATTTGTTCTGTGATTTTAGGATATTTGAGCTTGAAACGGACTTACTGCCGGATACTGGAATTTCGAACGATTTTTAAATTTTTCATTAAAATACCCACAGTACATTATTCAGGTTTTTTTTGTTTCTAAGTTACAATCAATATCATACACTTGGCATGTTCGTGAATAACTGATGTTTCCCTATAGAGTTGAATGACGTGTGCGACAAAACCTTAAGACCCTTAAGACTTTTCTTTGGCCATTAGGCTATTTGACAGAATTTTTAAATTTTCCATCTGGTATCCCGCGTGGTAGATATTTTGGCCCACAGCTCATTGGGCTTACCGCAGATGTGACCAGCCCAGTCTCATCTTAGGCTAGCGGCTTTTAGCAACCATTTGATGCTATTTACTGAGCATTCAATTGTATAGGTCCAAGTTCTTCAAACAAATCAGACAGCCGTGTTGCTCGGGAGTTTGTTTCGCCAATCTTTATTCCCAGCAAAAACACTAGAAAGTGGCGAAGAATAGGCAATTTTGGGGACTATCGAGTGTCTTATGTAATTTTGACGTTCTAAAAGTGCTGATTCTAAGCCTAATTTGAATAAATGACTTTTTATTTTGATTTTATGTTTACATCCAATAATGTAAACAAATAATGTGTCTTTGAAAAAAGTACTTTAACACCTACAAGTAACGATCAATTTTCATTTACAACTAAATTTTTCTTATTACCTGATCAGTACCAAGCATTCTGAAATCGACTTTTTTTTAATTTCTATATAGTTGAAATTTCTTTAAATGGAAATAGTATCGGAAGTATGTATTTGATTAAAGAATACTTAGACGATATCGTCATATTATTAAATTGGAACTTGTTATCAGTTAAAATACCTACTACATATACTACGATAAATAACAATCAACAAACAAGATATAAATAGATTAACATACTTACTTACCTATTTAATCAAAATAAATATTACCTAAGTACCGGTGACGTCATTTTGTACCATTTTTTTTTATCCGTCAAGATATTGTGTGCGTAGAATAGAATAGAATATTTAATTTTATTTGCCAGAAACGTAACGTAAACCTTTTCCTTAAAAAACAATACGATAACTCAAAAAAAATATATGTTACAAAACGGAATTACATTAAAAACTTTCAAAGGCGATACTTACGTACCTAATGACTGGACGGTCACCCATCTTCAGACTAAACCTCTGAGTGTGTAGCTTAACCTCCAATCGTATGACTGTTTTTATTATGCCACGAGATCCTCCCAATTACCTACTTATTATTTACAATGATCGCCGCTCCACATACCAAAATTAATCGTTTCAGTTTCAACAATTTAAACTGAAAAACACAAGCTGATTAGATAAGATGTATGTAAACAAATGATAAGTACCTAGTAATAAAGTCAATAGAAATGAATAAAGGAAACTTCACGCCTGTATCTTTGGAAGGGTTAGGCAGTGGAGTAACTACTGTTTACTCAAATTTTGGATATTAATTCGTTAAACCTCGGAAGGACACCGGTGTCCGCCTGTCATTGTCTTTCTATGTCTCTTATTGACTCAATTGAAAGGTTAAATCCCATGTAATATGGGGCGGCTTTCAATCAGCCAGGCAGGCACAATAACAGACTTCGGGCTACCAATCAAAAGTTTCTGATCAACATCTGCTTAGCCTTTTCCCAACTATGTTGTAGTCGGCTTCTGTTTAACCTAATGCAGGTGAATACCAGTGTTGTACAGACGCTAACTCTTTAACCTATACCAAACTGTCAAATTTTACCAATTGAACATGAACCTTATTTATTTATTAAAACTTTATGCACTAGTAAAATACACTGTACAACGGCGGACTTATGCCTTAGGCATTTTCTACCAGTCTACCTTAAGGTGGTGCAGAGATGGAACAAGGTAGGTGCAACAGAGTAAAAAAAAGGACAAATAATTGACGAAAAATAAATACACAGATTCATACATAATAAAACAAAATAAATACACAGATTCATACATAATAAAACAAAATAAATACACAGATACATACATACTCAAACAAAATAAATACATAGTCAAGAGAGATAAATACGTTTATAGAGAAAAACGAATCTAAATAAAAATCATGTCTGCGATGAACCCTCCTCCCCCTCCTCTCCTTATTGTGTTTAGAATAAAGATGAAAACCTATCAAAGTAATTATAAGTAACACATGTTGATGTGCTGGCGTCTGTATGTGCATAGAGCGACTGCATGTCTAACCTCCATAACCCACACGATACCTTGGTTAAACTAATAGGGAATATGCATGTAATTTAAATATGGTTCAAATATTTTTTTTCCGAATCTTTAATGGCAGAAAATACGATCTAAATCATTATTTCACTTTTGAATAGCGTCATAATTATTTAAAATTAAAAATAAAAGTGCGAATTAAGCGCGGGAGATTCAAATTTGTGAAACGCATCACCATTATTGGTTATAACGAAACTTGACGTCAAATACTACGACAACAACTCAACGTCTACAAAACATACAATGTGTAAGTATGATATTAAGTATTGGAATGGACTTTTTATTGAAAAACAAAATTATTGCCGTGTGTGTTGTGAACTAATTTAACGTTCAAGTGTAATAATTTTAGCTTCATAGTGAGGTTATAAAACATTTTAGAAAAATGACTTAAAATGGTTTAGTAAAAGCACATCTGATAATGTTTATTGCATTCGGGTACAAGCCATACCGGTAAACTGGTTTTTGAACTTTTTTCATGGTGAAATGGTTAGAAGAACGAAAACACCCAAACAAATAGTAATAGAATCATAGTATTTGACGTAATCGAAATGGCGCGCGTTTAAACAGCTCAAATTTATTCTGTATTTTAAATATTTTTTTAAGCCTCTCTACTGCATTTTTAAGTATGTATATTTTTTTTACTATGTTAAAATGTTGTAAACAGTGAATTAAAAATATAAAAAAAATACATGCATATACCCTATTGTCAGATATTCGAGCTTCTGACTTCCCTTACTTTCCGAGACACAGAGGATTCAAAATAAGTAATGAACGGTCACCCATCCACAGACTGACCTCGTCAAGCATAGGTTAAATCTTCGGCTGACCCACTCCTCTGCTCCCCCCTAAGCACTTCAGAAGGTCCTGATAGAATAATAATACTTATTTTATTTTCAAACATTGCCCTCCCACCAGGGGGTCGAGCCTGCTATTGCAATCGTGTCTCAATGACCGGTCAATGATCGATTTTTGACGTATAACGTTATGACACATTTCCCATACAAAAACTGTCAAAGTTGTCAAATATTCGATCAATGACCGGTCATTGAGACACGATTGCAATAGCAGACTCGAGCCCCGGGTATTTGAACTTACATGGTATTTAACTTGCTAACATTGAAAGCCGGAAGTGCCGGAACCACTACCTGAAATTACCATACATAAAAATATGTGTTACGTGCCAGTATCGAACCGGCGATACGTAGGGCAACAGCCGATCACTCAGGCACTGCGCCAACCCTACCACCACTTTACCCGACTCAGGAAGCAAACCCACGTTACCATACTCGGCAGTAGCCCTTGGCAGCACTAGGCTTACACACCAGTCAAGTAAACTTGAATAATATTGCGATAAATTCTAATTTAGTGATGGCAACATAAATACTGACTGGGATTGCCAGTCTGTGACACACATACAAATTAATTTATGACAGTTTACCTGGATCTGCGCACGAGTGTGCCGGCCATGTTTTATGTAAATGCCGTTTTAGTAATAATACAGTCGTCATGGTTTTGATTTTAAAAGGGTTATGCAGATATAAGAGTGCTTTACTTCCTTTATTAAAATACAATATCACGCTTGTTTTACTAGAAAGGTTAGATAGAAAACCCGCTATTATAGCCCGCTTTTGCCAGTTAGGATTTAGTACCATTAGGCGAGCCTTTAGCCATCAAAACGTATCACAGTGTTTATTTCAAAACTCCTCCGAAATGGCTAGACCGATCCTTATGAAATGTTGTGTGTATATCAGTTACCTACGTAGGTCTGCTTTTTTTAAGGAAAAAAACAAAGCGTTACGAAGTTTGCTGGAGCAGCGAATATTATGGCTCCAGCACATTTGTAACACCCGACGCTATCCTACGCGGTTTTATTGGTCAAATCTGAAAAAGGTGCATAAAGTAACCAATGAGAACACCATATTGACGTTGCGTGGCATGGCGTGTTATTAGTCTGTTGCTAGCCTTAGAATAGATTTTGCTAGGTAGGTAGGTAGGCATTTCAATGTTTTATTTCACGTAAGGAAAACGGAACGGATTGTTAAATTAGTTTAGGACGTGATCACGTGACATAATACACACGACTACAAATCAACATTTCCATTATAAGCTGATCTCGCATTGTATAGGATTTCTGTGCATTGCGAGGTCTGCGTAAACTAGAAATATGTAGCTTGATGTGTAGCCGTGTGTACCTAGGTACTTAATATGCGTTTAAAGGCCGCGGAAACTGACATCTAACAATGCAACACAGTTTTAATATAACTACTCAGTGTAGTCAAAAATAACCCTCCAACTATTTCCTTAGACGGTAGGTAATTATGCAAAGGACAAAGATTCTCAACATATTTGACGGTTAAGGTCACAAAAATGTAACATTGACTTGACGGTTGACACGCCCGCGCGCACACTGACACACCGTACACAGACACGCAACCCACACAGCGACGCGCGTGACGAAACGACGTGACGTCACCAGCGGCACGCGAACACACCCACACTCGCGCGTGGATCGCTGTGACGTGTCCGCGCACATTATGAAACACGCTGCTCTACAGACGCACACTTACGTCGATGTAAACAAAGTGACGTAAAGATATGACGCACACAGGCACGTCGGCGCACACTAGGCGCGCGCTTGTGATTAATGTAAACAAACCAGTCGCGTTCATAGCTCTAGCTACGCACACATCGACGCGCCCATACAAAACTGGGCCATCTGGATACTATGCTGTCTGTATTTCTATACCTACCTACATATTGACATGTATTTATTGATAAACAAACAGAAATAGAACGTTTAGAAGATTATTAAAATACGTTCTATTTCTGCTCATTTATTTGCGTTTATGTAGTAATGAACTCGTTTGTATTCTGTAGTACCTAATACTGTAGGATTTTATTTAACCTTTGTATTTCAGAATTAAGTGAACCAAGCGTAATATATAATACCATTTTTAAAAAGCCGAAAGCTTCCAATTTCCACAACAAAGAACAATAAAAACCAACGGAAAACAGATAGCGTTATAAAAAAATTAAAATAAAAATCACAATACAGTCGCGCACAAAAGTTATAACCGGCTGAATGTGAAACAAGTACAGTCGTAAATAAAAACGAATAGCGCGCGGCCCGACGCGTACTGTTATTACACGAAAATTTATGGCATTTACCCAAAAATTACCAGTTCCAGCCACTTTATGACGCACTGAATTCCGGCAATAACCGTCCTTTTCTATATAATATTCTAAGTTACTACGTAGTTATTAACTAAAACATGTTTTTTTTCTTTAATACTGAACTTTTTACATCAATTCCTTCAAGTCATAATCATAATACAGATATAAAAATAAAGAAACATTAAGCTTTTTGTTTTTTTCCATCCTGTTGGTGGAGGCTTGAGGTACTTATAACTATAAATATACCGAAATATGAAGTCGTTATGCCGAATATAAAATCGTGAAAGCCGTCGTCATTTGTAATTCTAAACCTAACAACTTTCCAAAACATCGGACATCCTCGGAATGAGTTCGGACATTAATAATAAACTCGTTCATTTTGTTTAGTGTTTTGTGTTCTCCACACTATTTCACTAAATAATTAGTACCTAAGAGTAAAACAATTATTTAATAACCCATTCTTCTGGCGCATTCGGGTAAAAAAAAACTTTATTCAGATACTAAATTGGTAAATATTAATTCAATCTAAGAAATAATAAAGGTATTACAAAGTATAATGCCTGTACTAGGTTTAAATCTTTATCACAGGCGACATAAGATCTTACAGTACTATTAGGACACCTGTTTTCAAATAAAGCAGCAATAATATTAAAGCAATATCATTATAACAATAGGTATATTTATTTATTTAAAACAACGCGACGTCTAAAACACCATAACAGCTATAACGCCAATGCTGTGTTACTACTATAAAATATAAATACCATACAATTCAAATAAAATAACTTCAAACAGATTAAATAGTAAATAGCTTTATTATACCGATTTATTCGTCATTAACCTTCATTGTCATAACGCTATATGCTCAACGAATAATATTATTCATGAGTTCAACATGGCATTGTTTGTAAATAATTTATTAAGGGGTAAAATTATAATAAATTTAACTGAGATTAATAAAATTATGTTGCATTAATATGCATTGCTATAAGTTATTCCAATGAGCAAAAACAACAACTTAATTGACTAGAAAATTATAATAAAAATAAAAACATTTCAACATAAAACTTAAAGAATTATATTTTACTAGCTGGTGCCCGCGACGTCGTCTGCGTGAACCAAAAATACCTAAGATGTCAGAATCGCTATAGCATTATAGGATGTAAACAACTTTTAAAATGACATTAAAATAAAAGGTTTTTTTTTGCAGGCAAAGCAAGTGAAGAGAGTTATATGGGAATCCTGCTGAGTTCAGTCATAAGATGTGACTGAAAGAAAATAGAGAAAATAATGCAGGACATTCCATGACACAAAATAGTAAAAATACGTACAAAGGTATCATACCTTACAACACTTCCCTATAAACTACGTTGGTAGTTATGCTGCCAGGAGCCAAAATGTAAAGAGAGTCAGGACTGGTGACGCGGGAGCAAGCGACGTACAGTTGCCCGTGTGAGAAGCAACTTGTCCTGAGGTCGACACCCGCTGCCCTCAGTGTCTGCCCCTGTGACTTATTGATGGTCATTGCGAAGCAAACACTCACGGGGAACTGTACGCGCTTGAACTGGAACGGGTAGTTATGAGGTATGAGGGGAATGCGTGGTATAAATACTGGCTCGCCGACGCCACAACCCGTAAGAATTTCCGCCTCAATGGTGTGTCTGTGGAGCGAGATAACTTTAAGGCGCGTCCCGTTACACAACTTTGGAGGAGATAGGTTCCGAAGAAGCATAATTGGGACACCGACCTTCAGCTTGATGTTATGCGCTGGAAGTCCACTTGCTGACAGGGAGTTCAGAAATTCCACGGGATAATGCGTGGCGTCATCTTGCTCGACCACAGTGTTTATCGAGGTGTAGACCACTTCATTCCCCTCAATTTCAGAGAGAATGCTTTCGTTAATTGCTGCAGCCTGATCATTTTTGGGCGTCAAAATGGCCCGCTCACACACCCAAGAATTCTGCTGGTGCGGTATACGTCTGATGTCCCCGTACACACAGCGAATGAGTTCTCCTAAGCTGGATACCACTCTACCGAGAGACTCTGGAAGCACCACCTGTCCACCTCTCTCTTCTGGTAGAGTGCCTTCGCCGAGACTTAGAAGGACATCTGAGAATTCTTGAGCACGTGCATTGCCACCGAGCCGAGCTCTCATATTAATGGTCAAGCGCAGCGAAAGAACTCGTGACCACAATGAAGATCGTTTCAACGAAGCATTCACCTCGTCAGCCCTCGATCCCCGCGTCACCACGGGAAGCGTTTGCCGGAAATCGCCACTGAACAGAACTGTGACACCACCCATCAAATGTTCGTTCCTGCGGATGTCCTGCAGGGTTCTGTCCACGGCCTCAACTGCCTTCCTATTGGCCATCGTACACTCATCCCATACAATTAGAGAGCAATCCTTGAGCACGTGTCCCTTATCACTGTTACGTGACACACCACAAACAGGCGTTTCGGTGCTCTCTAAGTTGATGGGAATTTTGAACATGGCATGTGCTGTCTTGCCACCCGGAAGCAGTGTGGCAGCGATTCCCGACGACGCTACAGCAATAGCAATTTTGCCTTGCTTCCTGACCTCTGCAAGTATGCCAGTGGTAACAAATGTTTTTCCTGTTCCACCAGGAGCATCCAAGAAAAACATTTTACCCTGGTTTTGCCCGACGCTTTCAAGGACGGTGTCATAAATTAGTTTTTGCTCTGAAGAGAACAAATTGACATGGTAATTTTGTATGGTGGTCATTTCGCCCGGATCGTAATTTGTCTCAGCGTTATACTCCCGATTTCCACGGTCTTGATGCGGTGATGTTTGGGGAGCTGGTAACCCATATTCTATCAGTGGATTGCCGCCGATAGAAATGACCACATCTTGAAGTGAATTGAGACAGGTGTTCAGCACGCGTTCATCAGTTACTTCGACTTCGTCTCCAGTAGCACGCCTCAAAGCTCGTAGAAAATCTTCAGACAGATGATAGCGATACTTCTGCCATAAAGCTACCGGGTTTGCGACTCCACAAAACACCAAAAGGACGGCAAACAGATGACGCATGCGGCTGGGACTGTCACTGACGCTCGCCTCCGCGAGGGTGTCATCCCAATTTTGGTCACCATCGAGAAGGTGACGTGCTACGCAGGCTGCGCGGTAAGTGGGATACTCCACGCTATCAAATGTCCTCAGAAAAGCAAAAGACGTTGGGCCTCGGACGGTGTGAAGTAACAACCGCAGAAAATAGCATTCGCCATTATTCGGATGCACGGTATAAACCCTACCCAATGCGGTGTCCTTGAAAATTCCCGGAAAACCTTCCACAGCACCTCCTCGTTGACGTCGGTTAAATACACCCCTTTGTTTGTCGTACGTGTAATATGAAGGCACCTCGTCATACGTAAGGGATCTCGCAAACTGGTCGACTTCACAGAGCCTGAAAAATGCCAAGAGAGTGGTTTGGCGCGGATTTTCAAGGCGCTCAGGAACGTTGTCGGGATCAAAATATATGCGCTGGCCGTTCTCTAGGTGGACGTCTAAATGCATGACGGTAGGATGCCTGTCATGTATAGAGAACGCCAGTATCCGCCAAACCGCTTCAGACGTGCTGATGTAGCGACCAGACTGGTACTTGGTCACCTCGTCTTTACCAGTGCTCTGTAAAGCAAACGTCGCCTGATCGCTACCTTTGTTGACGTATTTGCAGACGTATTTGATCGACTCGACGCTTGTGCACGACTCGACGTTGATGTGCGTCTGGAAGGTTCTAGACAGTACTGGTGAGTAAGGAACAATCCATCTGTTATCGACCGGTTGCGCCTGGCCACGCACACTCAGCTCAGTGGAATGCCCGCCCTGTGTTGGTGATCGGCGCCGGTATGAGGGATATCCATCCTCACCAGTAATGGTTTCGTTGGTAAATTGTTTTGGGAATCTTTTCGTACATCGTCCATCTTTCATGCACGGGGAACTCAGATTTAACGTGCCACAAGGGCCATGCACCATGTGACTTTTCACAATCTGATGCAGAACGGGATCGACGTCAGGGTCCGGAAGCTCAGCACTTATGACTTGATCAATCTGGTTGGGCCTGATCTTCTCTTCCAACCACAAAAGCAGGTGCGCGTGTGGCAAGCCGCGTTTTTGCCATTCCACGGAATACATGTGACATCGGACTGCACCAAACACTTTTGCCTTTGTTAGAAGATCCATAAGGCACTTCAACTTCAGGTGGAATACGCGAGAGATCAAGTCGTGCCTGTCGTATGAAGCCTGTCCTGCTAGAAGTTGAGCTGTTATTTCAGGCCACTTTGGGTTGGTAGTGATGGTAATGAAGAGGTCCGGGCGACCAAACTTTCGCACGTAACAAAATGCATCTTGGGTCCTCTCGTGCATGTACCGCGGACCTCCTGTGAAGGTGGAGGGGAGAATGACCATCCTTCCTACATCTTGAGCATTTTCATCATTCTCCATGGCATCTCTGAGATGGACGTAGTTCTCAGCTCTCAGCTTTCTTTGGTTAGACCTTATAAATACCAAACGTTCTGTCTCAATTTTGGCGTACATGTCTACCAGAAATTGACTAAAGAGCATACGGTAATGGTGGAGATAAGAACCGTTGTTTATTCTCAGCTGGATCAAGAAGCTGTAGAACTGCATGGCGGACGTTTTTTTGTTATAATTTGGGGAGCCTGTTTGGGGGTTTAAATGATAGTGGGCGAAATGGTAGCCATCCTCTCCGCGACAGAACATGAGCGGATATTGAAGAGAATCGTACGCGCGGTGTGTCTCGCTGATCCTTTGAAGCCGGTCATCATGCGTGCGCAAAACGATGTCTCTTTTATCACACTCCTGATCGACTAAGAGAACGGCTACCTCATTTGTCGTTGGAGCATTATACCGCCCCGGATGTGCTGCGATCGGCCTTCTATCTGCGCTGATGACAAACTTAAAGCGGTTGCGCTCGTTCTCAGGCACCGACGCCAGGGCGGCTTTAAAGTTGCTAATGTGCGGATTTACGTTATGCAACATACTCTGTAATCCTCTGGCCAGACCAGAGTCCAAATTGGGGATGTGTCTACTTCGAAGGTTTGCTTGTTCTTCAAAATCGCTTACAAAATAAATTTGCAAAAATTTTGGAATGTCTGTAGGTAGCAGCGAACCGATTTGATGGTAAACTTGCCCTTGGACCTTGAATGTCGGCATAAACCCTGCTTCAACGATTTGATTTGCACCAAACGAAGTCATCTGGAAGGCGCTGTTATAAGCTCGGATGTTTTTCAAAAAATGACTGGACTTCGGATGCTCGCCATTTAGTAAGACTCTTAACAGATCTGGCGGGTCTTGCATAGACTCCAAGCGTACCTTACCAGATGCACAACACATCCCTTTGGGCTCCCCTTTCCATTTGCGGGCTTGGCAGTGGGCACACACTTCTTCTAAGGCGCCAATATCTCCGTGGGTGGCATAGTTAATTGCGACATTGTAGATAAATCCACTTCCTTCTTTATTCAGCCACGGTTGCTCTTCGATATCGTAAACCGTGGATTCATCATCAGATGTCGAAAGTTGGTTTATGACACGACATAGGCGATCTTGTTCTACTTGTACCGAACGCTGTTCGCCAGACCAAGTTCCCCGAATCTCTTGGATTCTGTCACGTTCTTGCGATAAATGAGCTTCAATATCACTACGTATTTCGTGGTACCGATGCCGAGCAGCTGCTCGACGTTCTTCACGCTGCTCGTCTGTCTCCAACGAACGTGACAGAGCATGCTGAGAGCGATCTGCCCTCAAGCGAGTCTCGCGCTCTTCTCGACTTTCGAGCGACCGAGCAAAAGATGTACGACTCTGCTGCGAACATAACCTCGCCTCTCGCTGTGTGTACGTCTCTGACGCACGAGACTCAACATGGCGCTCCCGATCGCTTTCAAGTCGAGTTTCTCGGGCTTCAGCACTCTCGCACGATCGAGCTACATCGGTTCGGCTGCGCTGCGTACTCAGTCTTGTCTCTCGTTGCGTGTACGTCTCTGACGCACGAGACTCAGCATGGCGCTCCCGGTCATTTGCTAGCCGAATCTCGTTTGCTCCTGCACTTTCAAGCGACCGCGACAATGCATTTTGAGTGCGCTTAGTATCTAATCGCGACTGGCGCGACGTACTACTTTCTCGACTTCTAGTTTCCGCATTGTGTTCTCGCAGAACAGCCAACCTTAGCTCACGCTCAACAGCAGTTTCAAGAGATCGAGCTAACCTTTTCCTTCGGGAAGCATTTGAGGATTGAGATAGGTTAGACCGTTTTCTAGGCATTTTGATTATTTTTAATTTAAAAGCCTAAACAAAAAAAGACAACAGAAAAACAAATTACACACCCAGAATTATGCAAAATATACCAAAATACGAATAATTTCATGAGAAGATGATAATTAATCAGTAGTTCGATTGAATAGCGAAATAAGTAATAATTATTTATTGAACAATATTTATATTTCCACGTAACCACGTTAAATTCGACCAAGCACACAATAACTAACAGACAACGCAGGTAACCCCCGGTTCCATAGGTTGAGGCGGCGACATCGGCACCCATAACATCACCTTTTGTGAACGAAACCATAGCGCGATCTAATTCGACGCCAACACCATCTAGTTAGGAAAAAGGAAACATTTCATATGGTGAAAAATTATTATGACTTTACACTATTTTAACATAAAATAAATGGCTGTGACTGAGTGAAAATAAATCGAGCTAGTTTCCTACATCACATTTAAGTTTATAATTAGGTATACGACATTAAAATACATTAATTACCAAGCAATAATCACACCGATAAATACCGAACAAAAGTATTAACAGTCAATGTTTATTTTGCACTAACAACATGAAATTGATAATCATCGATGAACATAACTTATTTGTAATACTTAACACCGCATTTTTTTAAATTGTCTTGTCTCAACTCTGCACAAGATTTTGATGGTTTTGTTGGAACTTCAATTTGTCAAAACCAACTATTAGATACGATACAACTTTTATGAAGAAAATGCACATTACCATCTATGAATTTTAAGAATAACTAACTATGTAACCTCGCCAAAATGATCAAATTTAAATGATTAGTTTCCAAAAAGTGTTAACACATAACTTGATTTCATTTTTATGAAATCTCAATACATGGCGCTGTTTCTTAATTGTCTTTATACTACTAACATTCAATAATGACTATGTGTCTCTGCCCAAGTTTTTTAAATAGCGTAGTTTTTATAGTGTAAATCTAGATAATAGCATGGCTTACTAAAAAACAACATTTAAATATGCGTCCTTAGAATACACGCTGTCACAGAATGCGTAAGAAGAATAAAGATTCATAGCTCCTCCCCCGTAGGTGATAGCATGATAATATGTAGCCTATGTGTTGACCCGACCTCTTAGTAACATTCATGCAAAATTTGAAGTAAATCCATGCAGTACTTACTTTTTGAGTTTACCCCGGACATACATACAGACAAACAGACAAACAGACAAAAATTCTAAAAAGTCACTTTTTGTCACCAGTTACGTTTTTCTAACAAAACCCACTTATTTTTTCTTGAAAATTCTCAATGTACAGTTTTTCTTTCGTTACTGTTTTATTATATGTATAGATAAGATGAAAAAAGTGCACAATGCCATCTATAAATTTTAAAAATAACTATCTACTAACCTCACCAACACGATCAAAATTTAAATTAATTTTCAAAAAGTGTTCATGTGTTACTTGATTTGATTTTTATACATTCTCATAGATGGCGCTGATTCCAAATTGTCTTTATACTACTAACATTCATTAAACTATGTTTCTCTGCCAAAGTTACTTAAATGGCGAAGTTTTTATAGTGTAAAGCTAGATAATAGCATAGCTTACACAAAACCAACATTTAAATATGCGTCCTTTGATTACACGCTTCCACAGAATGAGTAAGAAGAATAAAGATTTACTGCTCCTCCCCCGTAGGTGATAGCGTGATAATATATAGCCTATGTGTTGACCCGACCTCTTAGTCATATTCATGCAAAATTTGAAGTAAATCCATGCAGTACTTTTTGAGTTCACCCCGCCCATACGTACAGACAAACAGACAAACAGACAAAAATTCTAAAAAGTCACTTTTTGTCACCAGTTACGTTTTTCTAACAAAACCCACTTATTTTTTCTTGAAAATTCTCAATGTACAGTTTTTCTTTCGTTACTGTTTTATTATATGTATAGATTATAAACAAACATTAATACTGCATGTATCATCGCTATGTTTAAAATTAGCTAACGCACAATGCTAATACTTAACTTTGACTTTAAGCCATTCTACAACTCACAATCATAATCGTGAAGTAAGTTACTCTTAGCTTAATCCTTGACAAATGTATGATAAATCTGGAGACAATACTGGTTGTAACTTAAATGTGTGTTTTTGATTAAGGGAGTCTGAGTACAGTGTTACCCAGTAGGTACAGACGCCAGCACACTAAGCTACCGCAAACTGTCAAATTTTCCCATTTGAACATGACCTGTTAGGAGTAAAGTTGAAAAGTATCAAAGAAATTTGACACATTGGGGTAGCTTGATGTGCAGGCCTCTGTACCAGGAGCTACCCTGGAGGTCAAATAGGTATTCACTCTATGTAAAATAAGCACTGGTACTGCTGCTTACCAGTATTTTACAAAGAACTTATTTTTCTGGCTTCCAGTCTGACCGAATTCTGCTAGAAGCTCGGCAGATGATGAGCGCAGAGACATAATCTCCCAATTTTTATGAATGTCTTTACCTGTAAAGTACAAAATTACAAGTTCCTGCAGTGCGATTCTGTTCAAGTCACCGCGTGAAAACGTAGGTGAAGTGAAGGCAAATTGAGCAGTCATTCCGGTAATGCTAGGCATTGACAGTTCAGTTCACTCAAATTTTCACTGAATGATATTTACTGAATCGAACAAAACAACAAATATTCCAAGAAAAATAGTTAATGATATGCAACTGCATCCTGTCAGACTGGAAGCCGAGCCCAATACGCCCAATTGTAATAAAAACTATTTTAAAAGAGTAAGTATGGAGTTTGCCTACTACCTTTTCGAAGAGGCAACTAAAATCATTATATTTAATTTAATTTTTAAGTTTGACGTTCAAAAGTGCTTTTCGAATCGCCTAATTGAAATAAATGATTTGACTTTGACTTTAAACATACTTGGGAAAAGGCTAGGAAGATGACGATATTACTCAAATACACACACTTACTACTCCTATAAATTCTAGCTTCAATCATCCACACACACAACGAATAAATAACTAATTCCGTTTACTCTTTAGTTCATAACACCTCCGTACGCGAGCGTACAGCTGTAATTTGACCTGGATAAATGTATCTGGGTCAATAGCGGGGTCAAGGCGTCCGCCATTGTTAGCTCGGCAATCAGCTGTAATTATACGTAATTGTATTATTACCAGCCACGCTGATCTACTGATGATAACTGACTTTCAGATGTTAGTCTAAGACGTCATGGCAGGTGAGAGAGCAGTGGATAGTATAGCGGTCTTAGCGTCTCGATGGCAAACATAGACACTCAATTTCTAAATTGTGTGCTTAGGCCAGAATTTAGCTACGGCATCACTGACGCATTCATTAGGTTCTCACGTGTGCAGGTGACAGGGCACGCGTTGGAAGACAAAAGATGGGCCATGGTCCGTGGAGAGGTACCGCATAGGCACTGAAGGTCGGTGCTATCTGCGAAACCCTACTTGAGCAGATTTTCTTTGCTGCGACCGTCTTGGACCTGTGGACTGATAAGTCACAGATACATAGGGGTCTAAGGAACGCGGAAAACTCCCCATCCCCATAGAACAGGGAGGATCCTTCGACGGGTGTTGTCGGGATCTTGTATACGTTCAATCGCGCGGATAACTTTAAAACCGCGATGTAGGTTTACAGACTTTAGTTCGTATGTAGCGAGATAGATGTCGCTACTATCTCAAGTTCGAACGCAAGGCACGCATCTCTGACTATTCGGATGCATGTGCGTACTGTATAATTATCACTTCCTTCGAAGACGGTGTAAAGGAAAACATTAAGTCTTGCCCACGGGCGGCATAAATCTCAGACATCAGGTTTGTGACTAACAACCCGAAAATTCTGTGTGATGTGATAGCACTACAATACGCGAATGAATCCAAAAAGTCAAAGATCGAAAAGACAGACAACACACAGCACACAGATAAACACACACACACACACAGCTGCAGACTCTGCAGACAGGGAAAACCACTATTAGTCTATATTATGTACAGATCAGCAGGGTTTTTAACCGACTTCTAAAAAAGGAGGAGGTTATATTTTCGTGTGTTTGTATTTTTTTTTTTTTTTTTTTTTTTTTTTTTATGTATGTTACCTTATTTCTCCGTCGTTCGTGGACCGATTCTCGAAATTCTTTTTTGTTCGAAAGAGTAGACTCCTGAGGTGGTCCCATTTTAATTTGGTGAAGATCTGGTGCTGATCTTCGGAGATACACAACGGAACTCTTCAAAAATAGACGGCAAATCTATCGTGATTGCTGGAATCGCTTGGATGTTTATTGTTTATACAACATCATGACGTATCATCAAGCCTGTATGCTCAGAGGGGTAGGCAGAGGTGTTCAATATACCTAGATTTCGACAGTTAGGTATGTTAAGTTTCATTTATTACGGTTAGGTGGATAACCCTATTATAATGACATGTATTGTTAACAATTAACAATATAAAATGAATTCATGGCAAACGTTTGTATGGGAACAACTAAAAATGGAAAAATAAAAAACTTTTTTACAAAAAAATAAAACCGACTTCAAAAAAAACACTAAACGGTGTAAAATAACTCTAAATTCGGAAGTCGGTGGCCCATCATGAATAAGACAAAAGTACCAAAGCCACAGACTTCCTAATTTAGAGTTATTTTACACCGTTTAGTGTTTTTTTTGAAGTCGGTTTTATTTTTTGTAAAAAAGTTTTTGGCTATCGTTTCATTGCCAGTGACGAACTTAGATCACAACTGAGAATTTACAAAAACGCGGTATAGCAGTTTAAGTGGACTTCAAGTTACGGTGACTATAAGAAAGGGTACGGTGCGCTTCGTAACATCTCTGCGATCTCGCGAGATATCCTAGAGAGTAGAGACAGACAAAGCCAATACAAAACAAGCTGTTTGACAGTTAATCGTTGGACTCTCCCAGTGATCATCGAACTGTCAATGGAGATACAAGATGCTTGAATACAAATGCCGCAGAAACTAAATAATAATATTCCACAACTTTCACACAACCCCATCTAATCCCAAACTATGCTTAGTTTGGGATGAGATGGGGTTGTGTGAAAGTTGCTTGTGTTATGGGTACTAAAAAACTGATAAACATACTTATATATTTCTAAAAATATAAATATCATAAATAAATCTAAGGGTTGTGTAGTACCTAGGTATCTATAGTTAGCTTTTAGCGATAAGGCTGCCCATTGTCACACACTATGTCGCTCATATGTTTGTAATCTATTCATAATAAACATGCTTTTCAATTATCTGTAGCTAAATGTAAAAATCTTAATACCATAAACTCTGAAATACACTCATGATGCAGCCTTTTACGCCAGCTCATTCCTTAAAGCTTTCAACTTTTATAGTTCTTCATATTAAAACCTCTTTGGTTCGTATAAAATCTGTAGGTGTATGTTATTCATATTCTATGCGAAGGGCGTATATAACTTGAATATACATATATGCTGATTCCGCTTTTTATGTAGATAGATAATAATTCCATAGCAAAGTATATCACGCGAGGTATATCTACTTATGTATATAAAAAAATGTTATGTTGGTTTGTGTACGCTTCAAAAACTCAAAAAGTTCTGCACCGATCGAGCTGAAATTTTAGCATGATAATTATATAATCCGCATCAAGGATTGTTTTTATCAATTTTTTTTTCTATTTTTTTACCATTCAATCACAATGTGCCACAGCGAATTGTGGCAGGGTATAGCTAGTATAATATACAGGATGTCTCATTCGATGAGATGAGATGTTTCTTAAAATGTATGAATGCAGTTTTTCTTGTTATTAAAATCGATGACATGGTTCCTCAGAACAGATCTTCTTATGTCTTATAGTTTCAGACTTTCCCATACTGGCCGATTTGAATGAGACACCCTGTATACATATATGGACTGAGAATAGATAATCTGGTCAAGTGTGATTCGGACTTGGACATGATGGCTTTTTTCTAGCAATCTATAAAACTGTATATTTTGGACAAGATGTCGAAAACACAGTAGAATAAATTCATAGAATATTCTACCATATTAACTTACACATAAAACTGAGAACTACATAGGGTGTTACCATAGAAATCTAAATAATATTATCTTCTTATATATAAAATTCTCGTGTCACAATGTTCGTTCCCATACTCCTCCGAAACGGCTTGACCGATTCTCATGAAATTTTTTATGCATATTCAGTAAGCCTGAGAATCGGCTACTATCTATTTTTCATTCAAACCTGTAAAGGAGGGTGGGTGGCTGGGGGTGTTCACCCGACATTTTTTTTTTGATTTTGATAATTTTTATTTTTTTATTATGTAGCATCAAAAAGTACATACAACTCTAAATTTGCACTTTTTTATCACCAACCCTTGCTTTTTAATAGTCATAGCAGAACTTTTAATGACTTTTTGAAATATCACGAGGAGAGGGAAGAGGGAAGGGAGTGGGAGGGAGGGCAGGGGGAGGGGCAGGTGTAGCGGGAGGGATAGGGAGGAGAGTAAGGGAAGGGATAGGTAGAGGAGTGGGGGAGGGATGGTGAGTGGGATAGGAGGAAGGTTAGGTTAAAGCGAGGGGGTGGAGAAGGAGGGAATGAGAGGGGGAGGAGAGGGGAGGGGTAGGGGAAGTATGAGGTAAGAGGGGAAGGGAAAGGGGGAGGGGAAAAGGCAGGAGCCGGGTGGGGGAGGGAGGACGGGTGAGGGGAGGGGGATGGAGGGGTAAGGGGAGGGGTGAGGGAGGTGTGGGGGAGAGGGAGGGAGAGGGAGAGGGGAGGGGGAGAGGAGTTGATAAAAAATGCTATGCAATAGCTTTACCGCGGCAGTCTCCGAGTGCCACACGTCATTTTCTCTTTTTTTTTTTAACCATTCAATCACAATGTGCACAGCGAAGCGTGGCAGGGTACAGCTAGTATCTTATATATTATACTTCTTTATTATATCTATGGGTGTTACAATGCGATTAGGGTGTCAAGAAGTATTTTTCACAGTTAGATTGGTAACAAAATCTATACTCCATCCGAGTAGGTAGTTAACTAAGGGTAAACAATCTTGACAAGTCTTTTTACATAAACGCTTATTAATTAAATACAACTACTGTTTAAACAAATTGGTTAATTGATCATGTAATCGTTTTTGTTGTATCTAAATTTGTTTTCAGCTGCATTTTATTTTTAAACTGTGTTATTAACTAAAAATACATACATACATACATACATACATAAACTCACGCCTTTTTCCCATGGGGGTAGGCAGAAACTACAGAGCGCCATATGCTACGATTCTTACATACTTCTTTTGCTTCGTTTACATTCATACATGTTGTCATACACACACGCCGGTCGCGAGTACTACGCACCTGACCTTTCTGAAGAACCTCACCAATAAGGTCTATGTATCTCCTTCTAGGGCGTCCCCTCCCGGCGTTCCCACTTACATCTGCCTTGTAAATACCTTTCGTTAGTCGCCTTTCATCCATCCTTTCAACGTAACCAAACCATCTAAGCATACTCTTTTCAATTTTTGTTACTACATCTTCTTTTAAACCACAACGTTGCTTTATATCATCATTCCTCAATCTGTCATTAATTGTTACACCACACATACTTCGCAAGGAACGCATTTCTACAGCATTTATTCTACTTTCATGTCTCTTTTGCCACACCCAACATTCACTTCCATACGTTAGTGTAGGCACCAGCACACCATTGTGAACAGCCAGTCGTGCCTTTTCGGACATAGACTGGCTGGTCACAACGCCATGTATAGCGCCATTCACTTTATTTCCTGCATTCACTCTCCTTTCCACATCCGCATCAATCTTTCCATCCCTTGTAAACAGACTTCCCAGATATACAAAGTCATTCACTTGTTCTACACTCATATTGTTTATTTTCACATTGCACAACGACACGTTTTCGTCTCTTTCAAACACCATTACTTTCGTCTTATTCACATTAATGTTCATCCCTTTCATCTTATATGCTAAAAATATATGTCAAAATGTATGTTTACCTTTTGTTAACTACCTAATCGGATGGAGTATACATCTAAATCTATGTATCTTAATACAAATAACCAAAATTTAAGTGTCT
Source organism: Euplexia lucipara (assembly GCA_921972225.1). Taxonomy (NCBI): domain Eukaryota; kingdom Metazoa; phylum Arthropoda; class Insecta; order Lepidoptera; family Noctuidae; genus Euplexia; species Euplexia lucipara. Next base: position 17,416,711 of record OV179159.1, on the reverse strand, counting down.
GTCTCTAATATCAAAGTAACAAATCCTTCTTACTTAATTATAAGTGAGAGTTAAAATGATAATCTTAAATAAAACAATCTTTAATTTTTTGCCTGTCTGTGTTTGATTTAGGTAATATCCGAAATGGCTGCACAGATTTCGACGTGTCTTTCACTGGCAGATAACTGATGATATAAAGAGTAACTTTGCCTAAGTTACTCTTTATATCATCAGTTTTACTTACTTTATTTCAGTAACATAATTAGGGTTCCGCACAGTCGCGGGCAAAAGCTGGTGGAATATAAAGTTGTATGACTAGTATTATGGTTTGGCCGCAGCCGCAGGGCCATTCAACAAGTAACAGCAGGCCTGTTAGGCTGGTTTGCGTTGAGGCCAACAAGGCTCTATTGATTTCCTGATGCTTAGGATTGAGATGTATGTAGCTTTGATAGGATGTTACGGTAAAAATGCCGTTGAATTATCAACAAGACATGTTCTTCTATAAGGATTGCGGAAAAATTTAAGTAAAAATAGTTTTAGGTTAGTGCTAATTCCCGTATTTTGTAAACTACTCTTAACTTAGGCTATTTTCATCTTTTCCCCTTACAATAACAAAAGTACTGACATAATTATGTATACAAGAGCTGTCAATTTAAGTTAAACGTGTGCGTGCGTGTTTAAAAAGTGTTCCCTAAAATCCTAAAACATTGTCTATGATTGTATTAAACAATCCTACTAATATTATAAACGCGAAAGTTTGTGAGTATGGATAGATAAATGGATGGATGATGTTTGTTACTCTTTCACATACAAACTACCGAATGGATTTTAATAAAATTTGGTATGTAGTCACCCTCGATTAACACATAGGCTACTTTTTATCCCTGTATTCGGAACGGGACCTACGCGGGTAAAACCGAGGGCTGTGTTAGATGTTATACTTCTTTAGCGTAATAATAAAATGTTGACTATAGCTAACTTCAGGGTGTCGTTTTTCGTGACGGTGTGCGCGCGCATCGTAAAAATTTACTCTCATCAGTTTTGCCTAAGGCGCCAAAAGAAGTAAAACTTCAAAAAATCTAGATAAAAATTATCTTTGCTTGGCTTTACTCCTGATTCCATGCCACTTCCTCTATTAAATCGCAAGGCAGGCTATCCTCATCTAATAACGAACGTGACTGGACGCGTGTCCGTCGCATTAGCACCGACCACGTTCCAAATTTGAATGTAATTTGCAAATACCCTCATAACGCTGGATGAGAATTTTTACGGAACCAAAAGTGTGCGAATTTATAGAAGTAAGTACTTATGTTAAGTTTTAACACGCATCGATGTTATGACACAGTTACATTTTTTTTCGTGATTTCAGAGTTATTGTGAAAGTTGTTCATATTAATGAGTCATTTATCTTGTAAAAAATTGCGCACCGCAATAATAGTTTTTATTAAGAGGAAGGGTTTGGTAGTTTGTTTGTTTGAATTGAATAGGCTCCGAAATTACTTGACCGATTTGAAATATTCTTTGAACATTCGGAAGCTACACTATCCCTGGGTGACATAGGCTACTTTTTATCCCTGTATTCCCACGGGAACGGGAACTACGCGGGTGAAACCGCGTGACGTCTGCTAGTGTATTATAAAAATACATTAAATACATAGTCTATCGAGTGCTGCTTGCTACCGAAGTGTCCTAACATTTACAGCTTATTACCAAAGCCACTTTGCGTTTCACTCAAGAAACTTGAATATGTATGACAATACACATAATTAACATACATATCTATACAGGGTACCTACAACAAATGAAGTAGAATACCAATACCAAAAGGAATAATACATAGCTATGAATATTATTAAATAAGTAATATATTTTTGTTCCTGTGTTTTAACTTGCATTTAAGAGTCATACTTGACGTCTATGATATTATAAGTAAAAAAGGTGTAAGAAAGGTTAGGTACCTAAACAACATTCGATCTTCAAAAACGGCACATTTTGCACGCTCGCGTCTGTTGCCGGTGGACGCGACACTGAGCTAAAGTGTGGCTGTTTAGCCACATTTAACGTGTCGCTTGCTACACCTTTTTACTTATAATATCATGGCATGACGTAATGGTAATTAGCCTTCCTTAAGTATCCACTATCAAAATTCTAATTCCATAATATCATGTTCTTTAATCGACTGGTTGTATTATTAACAATTTAATAATATGTATCCCACAACTTTTACACAATTTCATCTGGTGCCAAACTAAGCAGAGCTTGTGCTATGAGTACTACCACAGTATAAATATTAATACAGTAGGACGACGCATTTGATCTCTGGAAAAATGCCGACAACTTCTACACGCATTAATCTTTCAACTGAGGTAATGAGAGACACAATAGAAAGACAATGACTGGCGGACACCGGTGTCCTCTCGGGGTTTAATGAATATTAAGGCTCCAGCACATTTATAACACCCGACGCCATCCCACGCGGTTTTATTGGTCAAATCTGAAAAAGGTGCTTATAGTAACCAATGAGAACACCATATTGACGTCGCGTGGCATGGCGTGTTATAAGTCTGTTGCTAGCCTTAGACTTAAATAATACCTCCCGCACTACGAACATCGTTTTGTTCGCAGTGCGGGAGCGGCTTTCCCGCGTCTCGCCCCTCACACCCCGCAGGATTGCCCTGTCTAGACAGCTTCGTAGGACGACTGTATGTTTTTAGACTGTGGTACTATACAACTGATAAACATATAATATTTCTAAATACATAATGTTACATATTTATGAAACTTAGATAAATTACTGCACCCAGACACAGAACAAGTGATCGTTCTCATCATATCTTCCTAAATTAGACTAATAGACTTGTGTCAACTAGAATCAAGTATCAAGTATCGTATGAAAACTTTGATCATGATAGAAAGAAAAGAAAGAAAGAAAAATATTTATTTGACATCAGTCATCAAAACACACATACACACAATAATTTATAAAACACTAAAAAATGTACAATAGTAGGTACATATCATGTGCTGTGTGCCTCACGGCTGCGCCAAAAAGGTCCATGATGGTGATGATGGTCCATGGTGGTGATGTTCTGTCTATAGCAGTATTTAATGTCTTGGGGTATAATATGTAAGCCATAATTTCAGTCTTGTCAAAAATAATCCTGAATGATGCTGCACCGCGATCTTAGCGATAAATTATTACTGTGCTATAAAAACGTCCTGCTTACGCAGCTGTGCTAACAATTTTTAAGTTTTTCGTCCAACAAAAAACCTTCGTTCTCCTAGGGACTTCAAATGTATGTACAGCTATAGAAACAGCCGAAACTCAACCGTACTACGTCGACATAACATCTTGGTGTCACTATTGTTCGTCACACAAATAGCTTATTATTTCTTTACCAACACCATCGCCATTTTGTAGTTCCGATCGATTTCGCATTGATCCGTTGCGTTACGATTTATCGCACCGAATACTCGGGTAATTGATTGTGTTTAAAAAAAAATATTCGATTCGTTCCGGATGCTGATAATCAATAATTGGCTGGCCGTTTTCAATTACTTACACTTTTTAGATATTAATTAATCGACTTATTATTGTTGTGTTCACATTTGACATGCGTATTGTTGCGATATTTGGCATAAAAACCAGTTGAATTTAACACTTTTGATTTAAGTACATAGAGTTAACTACATCATTAGTTTTATTACAGCTGTAGTAACAGAAATTATCTACTTCCACACACTCAATAGTTTCCTAAATTGACACAAACTTTGTAGCTAAAAAATTATAATATAGCCGGAACTTGGCATATAAAACAATGAATTCAACTATTTAATAACGGAAATATTAATTAATTGGAAACAAACGAAAACTTACTAACCCTACCTACCTATATATACCGAAGCCAGATACGCAAATAAATAAGAAATAAGGAACACCTACGTTACGTTAACTTATTTAAGTAATCAAACAAAAATTTCATCACCTACAGAAATACCTAACACTAACACGCATATTAAAAAAAAATAAAACGCTTTGAAATTGCGTTCCCAAAACGAAAAATTGAAGAGCAAAAAAAAGTTGCACAAAGCCAAAGGAGTTCGAATTTCAAAGCCTGACGAATCGTAATCGATTTGCTTTAGAACTCGATGCTATGATTACTCAACTCGAACAATTTCGTACCGAATCTATTCAGTCCAGTAACTAGGGTGCCACTATACTGTGATCGAATGCACTTGAATTCGAAGTCTTTCTTCCGTGTTCGTGAGAACGCCAAATTAGTTTGGAAATCGGAGTATTATATAATTTGGTCGTGGAACCATTTAAAATATCGTGTACAGTCCACCTCACGCCTTTATTTCTCTTTTTTTTAACCCCCGACGCAAAAAGAGGGTTGTTATAAGTTTCACCGCTATGTGTGTGTGTCTGTCTGTCTGTCTGTCTGTCTGTGGCACCGTAGCGCCCAAACGGGTGAACCGATTTGGATGCGGTTTTTTTTATTTGAAAGCAGAGTTTCTTGCGATGGTTCTTAGACTCATCTAAAAAGTTAAAAATAACACTTTAGCCATGAAATTTTACGTAACGTCGGGGTACCGTTAAAATAAGTACCTTCATACCTACAAGTACTAGGAACATTCCTTACTAGGTACTCCGACGTGAGGTAAAATTTCATGGCTAAAGTGTTGTTTTTAACTTTTTAAATGTTTTACGTTTTTGCGGTGGGGGTATTTAAAATTTTTAATTTAATTTTTTTAGTAATTAAAACGAACGTAAGGCCTTAAATTCAGATAGATACAGTACTATAAAATGACGTTTGATCTTTTGACATTTTGACATGACATTGTCATCTCAACCCAACTGTTTATCTGTCTCTCATTTTTAACATGTGTAAGAGTCGTTTGCTAAACCCCAGGATCATTTAATTAGGTCACCACACTCGCCATCACCACCAAATTAAATTTTATTGTTGATACAGGTTTATTTCGAAAATATCCACAGGATATGAACACTTAAGTTCGTTACGTTTAAATTTTAACAGCAAAGCCGTTAAAATATTAATGGCAGTCAGTTATTTTGTAAACTGTTGCCGTTCTAATGGGCTATTTACAAAATATTAAACAGTTTTGGAATCGTTAAAGTTGATGCAAATATACTTTCTAACATGTTTTCCATAACCACCATAGTCGAAGGGACTTGCTGTAATTATGGTATTTTCGGAACGTGTTTCATCGACGTTCCATCAAAGTTAATATTCATATTTTAATAATACTCGTAAAGATGTTTCGTTTTACTTCCGTGTTAAATTGGAATTGCTTGTAAAAAGTAGTGTTTCTGATGAATTTCTCTAGGCAAGATAAGCTGTTGCTTTGTTGTTAGGTAGGTACTCTCTCTCTCCTATTTTTGTATGAAATACATTTTTTTTATATAGAGATGCGACGAAGCGCACCGTCTGAAACTCACCCTAACTTAAAGTCCACTTAAAGTGCAGTAGGTACCTACCAATTTTTTTTGTAAATTCTCAGTTTCGGTGTGCCACATAGTCACCTGTTGGTTTAATATAAACATAGGAGATGTGGTCCCAAGTTCTATAGTAAAATGGCGAGTACAAGTCACCTATTTTCCACTGAGTAAGCATTGTGTTCTGTTGTTCACAGGTTTCCATCTGAGCGGCGTAGTGCGCGCGCCTGCCGCAGTGCCGCCATGTTCAGATCCGGAACGACTGTACAGGGTCACTGTCTCGTTCGACAGGTAAGCACCATATTGTGTTATGTAAATGAATCAATAGAGACAGCTTGGTGTAATAGTAACTCGTTGGAGAAGAGAGCAAGAACTTGTGAAGGATAGGTAGGATCATCGATAATGCACTTCCAAACCGATGGTCTTAACTGAACCTCTCGTTTCGGGACTTTCGCGCTCAAACAATGGCTCTGGTCTAATCGGTAATCACAAACAAACTCACCTCTTGAATCTTGAGGTAAAGATGAAGAACATTATATAGCCCGGTCTTCACCAAAACAGAGAGGAGAAGAGATTTGTCGTACAACCAATCAGGTTTGCGTCATTTTGACAGCTCAGTCCTTGCTTAGCTTCAGCACAATACAATATCCTATTGGTTAATTACGAGACACCTCCTCTCGTCTCTGCTGTGGTGGAGTCTTGCTCTAAAGCTAAAAGACCACGACGTCACTCACAAAAATCAATCATACCTAGTTGAAGCAAGCGAAATAAACTGTTCCTCCAACCATCAGCTTACACGAAAACAAAGAAGTTATAATAGCAAGGGTCACAAAGGCCCCACTATTGTTTATTTTAAAAGGGCACTTTTTACCCAAAGGCCGATGTACCCGCATAATGGGCATTGTGTAGAAAACTTTGTCACTTCCAATAATGGCGATTGTCGTTTACTTTACGATAGTATTCTCCTGAGCTAAGTTGTGAGACTTTTTGAAATATGTCATGGATAAATAAACTCTGAGAATAATCTCAGAGGTCTCTCTAGGGTAATTCTTAGTAAGGAGGTCGACTTATAGCTAGTTTATTGTTAAGGATCCTACAACATTATCATCATACACATCATATCATAACAGATCATATTACATAGGTACAGACGCCAGCACATCAAGTTACTTACCCCAATGTGTCAAAATTTCTCAATTGAATACCAACCTTGTTTGACATACAGTTGAAAAACGATCGAAGAAATTCGAGGGGTAGGTAACTTGATGTGCTGGCGTCTGTACCTACATAATACATTATATCATATTCTTTTTTGTGTCACTTATTTGTCCTTTTTTTTTTACTCTGTTGCACCTACCTTGTTCCATCTCTGCACCACCTTAAGGAGACTGGTAGAAAATGCCTAAGGCATTAAGTCCGCCGTTGTACCTACAGTTTTTTTTACTTGTGCATAAAGCTATAAATAAATAAATTATCACTAAGAAGAAAATAAATACATTATTACTTAGGTGTGCTTACATGGAGCTTAGTCAAGCAATATCATCTTGTGGTTAATAAGTGACCAACCTGGTGTCGAGAGCTTTTATGCTCCCTATAAGGCCTCTGATTTGGCTGCACGTCATGCCGTCGAGAAATATCTCTCAAATATGGCGGTTTCCACCCGACGTTTTCCTTCACAGTTTTAAAGCAAGTGATGTACACATGAATCCTATATAGGCACCTTTAAGGCTGCGTTTCCACCAGAGATGTGCGAAGGACATGTGTCATGCGAGGATGTCTAGCTGTGCTGTAAAAATGTGTGGGGGCTTCCACCAAAGCTGTGCGATGAAAATGTGCCTACAAGGATGTGTAGCGTAGCTGTGAAAAAGCGGATTAATGTGTGGTGCGAGGATGCGTTGCGAAGCTGTGAAATGTGTCTACGGAGGTGCGGTGTAGTGGGAGCCAATTTTCCAATTATCGATATCTATTTTGCGCACTTCTACTTCCAACAAACTCCGTCTATGAACTGGCTGGTACAGTATGCGCAAACCTCGCAATACATCCTTCTCAACACATCCTTCTCAACACATCCCTCGCACACATCCCTCGCTTGTTTTATATGCGCAAAAATCTAGCTCAGCTGTGCCGTTTCCACCAGAGCTGTGCTGACCGAGGCGAGGTAAATAAAGCGATTCTATCGGTTCTTCACAAACACATCCCTCGCTACGCATCCTCGCACATCTCTGGTGGAAACGCAGCCTAAAGGGCGCAATCTAAGACCTGCAGGGCTATTACGTGTCTCCGTTGGCAGTTCATAGTGATGATCACTGGGCAGAGGAGTTCAACGATTAACTGTCACACATCTAGTTCCGTATTGGCTATCATCATCAGTGTGTGCCTAAGATGATGTCCAGTCTGGCGCAATCGCAGAGATGTGACGAAGCGCACAAAACCTCGTCTGATAGTCACCGTAAATGTAAATGATAAATGGTATTTATTTCTGTAAATAGGTTTTCACAAACACGTCATTTTTTTTTATTAGTAGATAAGATCAGAGTTTCACTACCTTACTACTCTGAGAAGAAACACCAACAGAAACTCAGAGGCCATAGTCTCTTTTAAAGTCCAGACATTATCTTGGTCAAATCATGTAAGATCCATGCAGATTAGTGTCTGAGGTGGTCTTTTTAGGAAAGAACCACACCGAATAAGTCATCTTAAAGTGAAATACCTCCCGATTTTTTGTAAATTCTCAGTTGTCATCAAAGTTGGACGCCAGTTAGTCTTGTTAATTAAAAAAACTTGTTAATTCTAAAGTGTTACCAACAACGGCTATATTATTACCATCCTAATGAAATTTTCCCAACAGATGCAAGATCACCGGTGTCACATGCAGCTGCGAAGCTCGCGACATCTTTTGGTGCCAGCACGTGGTGGCGTTGGCGCTGTACCGCATCAGGAACGCAGACTCCGTCAGGCTGAGGGTGCCTATTTCAGGTGAGACTTACCATCCATTATGGCGAAGATGATATTCTCCCATTTTTAGCAACATACATACATAAACTCACGTCTTTTTCCTATAGGGGATAGGCCGAAACTCTGCTATGATTCTTACACACTTCTTTTGCTTCGTTTACATTCATACATACATGTTGCTCACACGCCGGTTGCGAGTTGGAGAACCTGAACTTTTTCTTTCTGAATATGAACTATGTACGTCCTTCTAAGGCATCCCCTCTCGGCGTTTCCACTTACATCTGCCTAATAAAATAATACTTTTCGTTAGTCGCCTTTCAATCATCATTTCAACGTGACAAAACCATCTAAGCATACTGTTTTCGATTTTTTAGCTACATGTCCTGATTTAATTTGGAACACTCTTAAGAGCCCCGTTTCTAAAAGTCTAATCAAGATTATTATGAAACGAAATATATTTTGATTGGTAATCCGAATTTATAACAACCATCTAAATTAAAAATATGATCTTAGTAAACCTAGAAACATCTGGCCTTACTGAGACATTAGAATAACTTTTTGAGCAACGAATACGCTTCGGTAAAATTAAAATGCAGTGCAATTTAAAAAGACTTATGTTCAGCTTCAAATAAAACAATGGAATCTCCTTTCAGAAACCCTCCTGCAGATGGACAGACAACAGCTCCAGAAGTTTGTGCAGTACTTAATAGCAGAACACCACACGGAGGTGCTTCCGACGGCGCAGAAACTGGCTGACGAGGTCCTACAGGCCAGGTCGGCAATCAACAGGATCTGCGGAGCGCCTGACCCAACAGCTGGGCCACCGCCTGACGCACACCATGCCTGGCACTTGGATGAGCAGCAGGTTTGTAAAGAATTCAAATAGTCTTGAATTTGTTGTCGAAATAGTCGAAGAGTTTTAGGCCACTGATTTAGTTTCCTTGAGGCATCGTTTTAGATAAAGAAACTGAGTAAATATCTGTAAGGTCTTTTGTTGAGATTGACAAATATCTCTAGGTAGGTACTAATTTTATTAAGATTAGAGTTTTTGGTTGTTTGTAGTGGATAAACTCAAAACAACTTAACCAATTTCAAAATTCTTTCACGTATTGAGATCTAATTATGCTAAAGTATGATTATGAAGTTGACTTTCTTATATTTTTGTGTTTTGCTTATTTCAGGTCTGCGAACAAGTGCGGGCGTACTTATTACAGGGGACATATTACAATGCAAATAAACAGCTTAACTCATTATTTTCTAAGGTAAGTGACTTTCAAACTTCAATTGCATGGTACAGCCTGGCTGGGCTGGCTTCCTTAAAAGAAAAATGACACGAAATAGATCTCTTTATTATTTTTAACGAACCCTAATCCACTTCAACCTCTCAAATATGTGGGTAGACACGATTACTACGCGCCCCAAACTATTTTACAAATGATTTGTATTATTAAATTACACGTTTTACAATTACAATCCTAAGTGCTTGAATTTATTTACCTACTTCAATCTAGGCGTAGCTTGGTTAAAAAGATAAATGAAGTCTTATTACCTTTTTTGTATATTAAATAATTAAATACATTCGCCAAATTTGATATGCCTATGTGAAATAGTATTTGAGTTACGAGGGTGTCAAAATGTTTCGTGTAAAATTACACACGGTGCTGCTCGCCAGTTCTGCTAGCTTGAACTTGGCTTGACACGCTACTGCGTGTCTAGATCTATACCTACATAATTACTTATTATATCTTCTAGGTAAGAGAAATGCTCCGCGCCCAAGACTCTAACGGTCCAAGGATGCTGATGCTGATGACAGAGCAGTTCCTATCAGACCCTCGGCTACTGCTGTGGAGGAACCAAAACACTCCTATGACGGAGAAGTGTAGACAGTTGTGGGAACAGCTGGGAGCGTTGTGGGTCAGCATAGTGCTGGATCCAGGCAGTAATAAGCACCATAGAATACAATGGAGACATCTGTTGGAGAAATGGTCTGCTGTTGAAGTGTGTCCTACTGAGGATCCTGACTATCGGTCTTTTCCTTTGGTGAGTGTGTTTTAGAAATTACCTGTTTTAAGACCTTACGTATAAATACTCTTTAGCGTAAGTAGGAAACGTAGGGCTGTAGAGTTCTATACTCCATCCGAGTAGGTAGTTAACTAAAGGTAAACAATCTTGACAAGTCTTTTTGCATAAACGCTTATTAATTAAATACAAATACTGTTTAAACAAATTATTCAATTGATCTTGTAATCGTTTTTGTTGTATCTAAATTTGTTTTCAGCTGCATTTTATTTTTAAACTGTGTTACTGACTAAAAATACATGTCAAAATTGTTTACCTTTTGTTAACTACCTAATCGGATGGAGTATAATCATCTTTAATATAATATTGTAAAGAGGCAGGTTGTCTCCGGAACTACTCGTCCTCAATTTAACTAACACAAAGCTAAACCAAAGTTGACGCCATGTTAGGTTAGTTTTGCACGAACGAATTTTCGGGAAAAAGTTAGTATGCAATAAAAGTTACTAGGTAGTAAGATCGTTTTGCTTAACTAATGGAACTTGAAGGCTTAAGTTATTTTCTTTGTCATTTACCTAAGATTCCGGATTCAATTTCAATCATATTTACTAGGTAATATTTTCATCGTTTTTCCACAGTACGCGAGAGAAAGGGAAAGAAACGAGAGGGATCGAGACAGAGACCACAGAGACAGGGACAGAGAGAGGCATCGCGACCGGGAGGAGAGGGACAGAGAGAGACTGCGCGAAAGAGAGGAGAGAGATAGGTGAGTTTCTACAGAGAGTTTTATCTGAAAGCTTTTATAAAGTCAGTCAAGTCAGAGCAAAATCATTCATTTTAATAAGACCAATAAAAAGCACAAAGACTTGAAATTCAAAAATGATTCTAGTTGTACATTTCCTAGGGAAGTTTTGAGCATGAAACTCCATACCTACTTACTCTTTTTGTTAGATAAGCAACTATTTTTACACCGAAACGTGTGTGTTTTATCTTAATATCAGTAAGTTTGATAGTGTCTGTTGCTGTTTCAGAGAAAGACATAGAGAAAGACAGAGACGAGAAATGCATTCCCATTCCGAGAGTTCCGACGAAGAATCTAGGCCTAATAAGTAAGTAGTTGAACGTTTTTATCTACATTTATTCTAAGAGTTAGGACTAGCGAAACATTATCCATGTAAAGACGCCAACACATCAAGGCGGGACAGACACGAACAAAATTTTCGTGAAATACTTGTGCCCTGTGGTCACAAGTCAATGAGTTTAATTTAGTACGCTCCGCTGCCGCTACAATATTGGTATATTATTCTAGATGGCGTTACTGAGACATGGGATGACAGTTTTTGTATGACTGGTCTGTTGGTCTAGTAGTTAGTGACACTGACTGCTATGCCGGAGGTCGTGGGTGCTATTCCCACCCAGGACAAATGTTGGGTATAATTTATCTATAATATGTATGTATTCAGAAATATAAAAGTATGTTTATCAGCTGTTTGGTACCCATAACACAAGCTCTCAAGCTTAACTTGGTACTAAATGGCGTTGTGTGAAAATAATAATAATAAGATATAGCTATACCTAACTCGCATAACATCCAAGCTACCATATCCGAGAAACTTAGTAAGTACCAAGACCTCGCCATAGAAATAAAAACCCAATGGAGAGCACAAACTGTACACATTGTCCCAATAGTACTGTCCTCCACCGGTGTTGTGCCAAAAGCTCTCACACAAAGCCTTAACACCCTACACATGCCATCTCACACACACATGCTCCAAAAAGCTACAATACTCAACACAATATGTCGCATTACCCGAAAATTCTTAACATCTTCTACTTTATCATCCTCATATTCAATTTAAGTTCCCCCTTACACACTTGGTTCCGCCCGTGTGTAAGGTCGTATACTCTCCTCAAAGGGAAGAAAAATCAAGAATTGAACATAATAATAATAATAATATTCCACAACCTTTTTTTTACACAACGCCATCTAGTCCCAAGCTAAGCTTAGAGCTTGTGTTATGGGTACTAAACAGCTGATAAACGTACTTATATATTTCTAAATAGGTACATACATATTATAGATAAATTACACATATAGTTGTGGAATATTTATTATTTACATTTTTTCGTATGTCCTTTCTATTATATATCTTAAATCTCTTCGGGAGAAGCAATAACAAGTTTCTTAACTTATTGTTGAAATGACTTTCTTTACAGTTATGAACGTGAGTACAGGAGAGCAAGCAAGAGACTAAGACTTAACAACCAAAGATCCCCCCCGCAGCAGCTGACGCCACGGACTGTTTTTCATAAGTAAGTTTGTGCCCAACCAATACACGGTCGAAAGGATATCGACAGACAACCTTATGACGTGAGTTCAGTAATTAGTCTTGTTTTTTTTCATACACTGCCTAACGGCCGGTTCACACATTTCTCTGTTTTACTGTTCCGTTTTATCGTGTCGGTTTTTTTTTTCGTCGAAGGCGTATGTAGTTGTATGAGCGACTTCACACATGGCACAGTATTCTGTATACAGTAAAAAATATCGTTCCGTTAAAAAATGACATTCCGTTTTGTCATCGAAGACTGGACGACGGAACAGTAAAAATATACGGATACGTAGAATTTTAACGGATAGATACTGTGTGCGTGGCGATGGTACCAATACAACACGACAGAGCGTCCATCCTTGTAGAATAGCGGCGGTATACTGCGAGTTTTCTGTTCACACATCGCATCCAGTAATTACGGATCCGTTGAACGTTATACGGTGCCTATGTGTGAACAGAGCATAAATTTATGACGTATCCGTTAAAAACGTACCAGTAAAACGGACTCCCATGTGTGAACGGGCCGTAACTTCTACGTAGTAGTACCTAGTACTGTAGCGACATCTATCAGGCTACTTACGAACTAACGACTGATATCCTAAATCGCGATGTTAAAGTTATCCGCGCGATTGAACGAAATTTACAAGATACCGACAACAACCGTGTCGAGCAGTAGTAGACACAACACCCGTCTAGTGTTTAACTCTTTTTCAAATAAAATTTAATTTAATCTTAATATAACTCTAAAATGAATTAAATCTGTTATTAACTCACTAATTGCTTGAAACTGCTATTTGCTATGATATCAGATGTAAGCTATCAATGTGTTGATCTGTGACCTGGCACCAGCGATCCGCAACCAAAAATGGTTAGCTTTTTCTCGTGTGTAAATTTTGTTTGTATTTTTTTGGCTTGTGGTGAGAAATAAACAATTTTTTTTTTCATTATTTTTGTGTGAGGATCTTCCCTTTTCAATTATGGATGAGGAACTTTACACCTTGTTCTTCATACAACTAAAGTACTAAAGGTTAAATATAACAGCCACACGGGTCAATAGAAAGTTAATATCAATCAAGTGTCCTCTGGGCCTATGAAAACACGTTAAGCCGTTGGTCCAGGACATTCGTTACGGGTAGTCAGACCTAGTCATTAGGTTGTACAGTTCTGATAGACACGATAGCCTATCTGAACAAATATTATTAGACTTACATGTAAAATACTGGTATTTAGCTGCATCGAATTAGACTGCAAGCAAACCACAACTTATTTTATTTTTATTTATTACTTTTAGGAAAACTTACAGCTAATACATTCAAATAAACAGCAGTAACATACAGAATAAGGCCAATTACAAGTTTTCACTTATATAAACATACGTATAAAATTGTCAAGACGGTATTAACAGCGTGAGAGATAAACATAAAAGTACATACACACACATACAGTATACTTTACTTTTTTAGTTAATTAAAGGGTAGGCAGGTGATCATAAGTACTAAAGGGTACAAAAGTGTACCTTTAGTATGATAGAATTGTTACTAGCCTTTTCTCAACTCAGTTGTGGTAAGCTTCCAGTCTAATTTGATGCAGCGGAATACCAATAGAATGCCTTCGCTCCTCGGGGTTACATCTGTGATGTATTTTACTTTAACTGCTTTACTTGCTCCAATTTCGTGCTTCTAACTTATTCTTCCGACCTGTCCAGGGCGCTGGACGCGGTAGACATATCCTGGGAGAACGAGCATCTGAAGAGCATCCTGGGCAGCGACGAGTACGCTGACCCTGACAAGCCGGAGAAGCCGGGCAGTTCCACCACCACCACCCTGCTGCCTTACCCTAAGTTCAATGAAGATGGACAGCCGCTGTGGCATGGTGAGTTGCATAGATTTCCTATCATTGAAGGTAAGCTGGTTTCATGATAGTCCTCGAGTCGATATATAAGCGTCACTTCTTCTTTCCAATCAAAATATTAGAAAATGCTGAAGATTCGGCGTTTTCGGGGACTAACTTTGTATTTTTTTATGTCCAAGAAGTGCTGATTCTCAGTTTAGATCGACCCATTTTGCGACATGGCAAAACACCAAGATTGATTTTGCTGATAGTTAAATTAGTATAAAAGACGTTTTGTATGTATGTCTTGCGATATGAAAACCGCATCAAAATTATTTGTGTAATAAAGAACCAGGCAATCAAACGACAATAACATTGATTTTGTTTTCATGCTATATTACAGATTTTCTGAATATTTATTTATTTAAGGACAACCAACAAGCATACACCAAAATACATGATAAGATTCACATTCAATTCTACATAGAGCCATACATAGATCAGACATCAACTCCCTGTTAGAATGACTATGAACGTCGTTGTTTTCTTTGCAGAGCATTTACCAGTAGTGGGAGCTCGTATCGAGGCACTGCGAGCTCACGGCCGAGCGCCCGCAGCCCTCAGGCTCGCCGTCAGCGCCGCCAGGGCCATGAGGCATCGACAGGTAATGTGGAACCCTATGGTACATTTTCTTGCTTCCAAACATAAAACTTAAACTTAATAGCATAAAGTTCAAATTCAATTGTCACTGAAATTTGCTTATGACGTTTTACCATTATAAAATCGCCTTGGAGGCCATGAAATTAAAATTTATATCATAGACAAGCAAATCTGCATTAAATTATCTCGTTTTATTGACTGTTGTTGTACAGACGCCAGCACATCAAGTTACCCCAATGTGTCAAACTTTCCCAATTGAATATGAACCTTATTCTGTTCGCCATAAAGTTGAAAAACGATCAAAGAAATTTGACACATTGGGGTAACTTGACGTGCTGGCGTCTGAACAGCAGGGCTATTGGGTATAATATTTTCGTTGCCAGTGACTTTACTGGCGTCCAGTTGCGCACCAAACTTCGATGACAACTGAGAATTTCCTAGAAACAGCCTTATTTGTCAGAAATAACCCTCACTGGTTTCCTCTTTTGTCAGATAATGTAATTAGAAATAGACGTAATAAATATAAACATTATTTACAGCCTCACTCTTCGAAAACAGCACTTCTTCATAAAAGTGTGTTTTGTATGGCACCGATCATATATAATAAAATTCCAGAGAACTTAAAAAATATAAATAATACAAATAATTTCAAAAGAGATTTGAAGAAGCTACTAACTAAAAAATGTTACTACTGCGTTAAAGACTTTTTAAATGATACCTTGTAATTTGATTGTTTTGTATTATAATTTTGTTGTTTCTTTTTTTTTTTTTTTTTGTCACTCAATGGTTTTATATTTTAAATGTCTGTATTTTTTTTTCTCTCTCTTTTTTTTGTACGCTAAATATGGCAAAACATGTTGAAACTTACCTGTTCTCAAATTTCCATCCACATTTGCATCTATATGTATTGTGTTACACATGTTTAAACAAATAAATATATATTTATCTTTATCTTTACAAAACATTGGTATTGCACTTCAAGTTACGGTGAGTATTCGACAGGGTACTGTGCGCTTCGTCACATCTCTGCGTGAGCGCATGACGGCATCCTAGATATAATCCTTCCATGCCATTTTCGGCTACGGCGACCGTTTCTTCTTTAACCTACTAGCGTCTATCATGGGCTCTCATGTGGCTAGCAAAACCACCTTTGTTTATAAATATTCTTGCACAGATTGGACACATGAGAGTACCATTTACATAATTGTAATTTATAGCCGCAGGTGGTCGGGCTTTTAGTTCGTCCCGCTTAACGTCTAGTTTTGAAAGCCGACGTGTTTCAAAGTCAAAAACTTTCTTTTTCACTAGTGACCTCCACTTTCCGCGGTTAGACGCAAGGTCTTCCCACCGAGATGGATCTACGTCACAACCGTTCATGTATCGCTTAAGCACATTCTTAAATCTTAAGAGTTGCTTTCGCTTGCCCTCCTGAAGTTCTGAATGCGCTTCGCCACTCGCTTCGCCGCTGATGATGCCCAGTACGAAACTAGGTGTTTGACAGTTTATCGCTGAACACTTTGCCCACCTTGAACCGTCAACGGAGATACGCAATTGCCCTGTTGGACTGTGTTCTAAGTTCACAAAACCAATCAGTATGAACTTAGAACTTATATCATAAGTGACTTGCAGACTTATGACGATAAGCTAGGCGAGAAGTCTCGAGAGAAGACAAAATCATCAAACAAGGCGAGGACGAGAAACTACAATTGTGCAAGATTCTCGAATGTTCCCGAGACTTCTCGCCAAGAGTCCGGAGACCACAAAAAAGTTATATTGGTACTTGACATGCTCAACAAGCCGTGGTTGCTCCATACAGAGCGGAAGTAACATAGACGCACATAACATAATTCTTGACTTGCAGAGTTCAATAGAAATCTTGATTTTAACAGATTAAAGTAAAAAAAAAAATATTAAAAACCTCAATATCATTTTTGAAGACTTATACATAGATACCGTACCTATGGGTTTATAAAAAAAAAATCAGTTCTAAATACCCCATTTTTTTTTTGTTTTTATTCTATTTACCAAGTTTCAAAGTATAGTTCTTATAGTTTCGGAAAAATAGTGTCTGAAACATACGGACGGACAGGCAGACAGACATGACGAATCCATAAGAGCTCAGTTTTTTGGCATTTGGCTACGGAACCCTAAAAACATCAGAAAAAACATATAAGCCGTCACGGGATTCGAAACATCGAAATTGTTTTGTATGTTATTTACATAAAATAACAGACTACGAGAGGAAACAGATATGGTATTACAAATTTGTTCCATAAAATAATGACTTTTTATTACATGAACCATGCCAGGCCCATGGGCGGCATTAAAACTCTGACACCAGGTTAGTTACTAACCACACGATAAGAAGAAGATTACATAAGTATTCATTTTGATCAAATACAAAATGCAAAAAACTATTTGAAATCGCGACAACCCAATTTATAGCGTGGCACAAAGCGTCGCCACGGCCTGTATCGCCACACCGACAATCAGGTTTACCCTCGCCTATAGATGTTTCACAGCAAAAAAGTTGGTTTCGAAATCATCTGCCGAAATCATAGTATTTGTGCGTCAATGTGCTTTTCACTCTATATAAATTAGTCCATAAAGTGAATTTGCAACTCTTGGCTATCATAAAATTCTATATTATTAAGAAAGACCGGGAGTGTAAGTGTGGATATTGAGCATGTTTGTCTTCCAGGAGGTGTCTCAACAGCGCTGGCAGTCGGCGGGCGGCGGCGAGGCGGGCGGGTCGGGCGCGGCGGGCGCGGGGGGCGGGGCGGGCGCGTGCGGCGGCGCGGACGCGTGCGCGGGCGCGTGCGGCGAGCGCGCCAAGCTCAGCCAGGTGTGCGCGCACATGGACTTCGGCTCCTGTCTCACTAGCGCCGCCACGTGCGCCTTGTCGCACTCGCAGAGGTGCATTGGTAGAGGTAACACCATTTCTACATATTGTCACTTAGATACAATATCTTTTTACCCGACTCCGGAGAAGCAAGGTATTGATGTTAGAACAAACAGCTTATTTCCATGCCGGGGTTGGCTTCCAGTCTCTCTAGATGCCAGCTTTAGCAATGCCAGAGTTTTACATATCTGACAGATGTGTTGCTGGGGAGTTTGTTCCGCCACTTCTTCTTCCCAGCAAAAACACTAGGAAGTGGCGAAGGGTGGGCTGTTTTTGGGGGACTGTCTCTATGTATTTTTTGACGTTCAAAAAGTGCTGATTCTCAGCCTAGTTTGAATAAAGACTTTTGATTTTGATTTTCTAACCTCCACAACCCAGGCTTTGCAGCCCAGAGATCTGGGTAACACTATTATACCCCTTTGGTTGGCTTAGTTTTGGCACTTTAAGGGCTCTTTTAAACTTTTTCATTATTTCGCCACAAGCCCCCCAAAATCATTATTACGTATGTTGATTCTACAGACATGGTCCCAGAGAACCACCAACTGTCATAGACCTCAGAATATAAGACGACGAAGCCTGTAGCCGCATTAAGGACTAACCACAGATGGACATGAGATGCGCACGCGTCCGCTTAGCTAAACGGACGCATACGCATCTCATACAAAACTGGTGTTTTACTAGTTTATAAGCTGAATCGTGCTGAATAAATGGGGATAGCTCCTTTAACAGATGACATTTTTAACTCAAAAACTAAATACCATTATTTTTCCTACAGATAGCAGATGTTGGACCGGCTGGACGTTAGAAGCCATTTGGTGTGTTTACGAGTGTCTAGCGGACGCATGCCTAGCGCCCGACGACCAGCGAGCTTCTCCTAGACTACACACTGCGTACCTAGACGAGGAGCCCAACACCGGCTTGCCGCCAAGGTAAATATACACCACGAAATTTAATTAATAAAGAAACTAAATTTAATATTACTTATCAACCGTTTCATAAATTTGCATTTGGGAAATATTGAATTTTCTATGAAACACATGATACTTTTTTTGTAATTTCAAGATCAGTATCATAGTTAAAGTTGTTTATAATGATTAATACTTCCGTCATGCCACGGCAAAACAACAATGTGCCGTGTAATTGTAAAAATAAACTCTATTATAATAGAGTTTATTTTTACAATTACACGGCGTTGAATCGATACTAAAAATCAGTCTTCTGTCTATTAGATACAAAAATTGTCTTCTACATTCATATTTTTTACATAATTTGAATCTAAAGTAGTTTAGTTTACATACGTTTACATTTCAAATGTATAATCTACGCGCAATGGTTCCGCGTGTAGCTTAGATTAGCCGTGGGATGCGTTGGATTAGCGCCTTGACAATTGACATGTGAATAATTTTAATTTATTTTATTATAGATACCAGCACGTGCCCGTGGCGGGTAGCAAGAACCCTGAGGAGACTTATCTTGCGCTAGCGCTTGAGGCAGCTCTACTGGGTTTAGGTGTTCAGCGGATGCTACCTATGGGGCTGTATGCGCAAGAGCGGCATTGCAAGCAGGTGGGTTTAGAACAATTTATTTCTCTAAAGGGTATGCAACTGTATGATATACCCTCATTTCGCCGTTCCATGTGATAGAGGTTGACTTCCCTGATTTCCATTGGTCGGAGTTAGTTTAGAATCCAGACTGTTACTTGGAAAGTCGCAATGGAGACCCCTACAAGGTTTTGAACATCATTTTTAACCGACTTCAAAAAAAGAGGAGGTTCTTAATTCGACTGTATGTTTTTTTTTAAATCAAGCATTTTCATTTAGAAAGTATATTTTGATGAAGAAAAACTGCCAAAGAAGACAGCAACGGAACTCTTCAAGGCATAACAGCAAATTACTCGCTATTGCTACAGTCACGTCATGTCTATCCATGGTTTATGCATTTTTATAACATGAGATGTGTTATACATTTTTAATTTCAATTTCAAATCAATAAATCTGAGATTCATGTTTAAAAAGAACTTCTTTAGTAATTGCTAACCGATTTCAATGATCCTTTCAACTTTTGAAAGACTAATTTTTAGGATTACATACGAAGAAACTGAAAATTGCGAAATAAAAACTGGTGGCGAAACATAAGCACCAAAGCCATAGACTTCCGAAACTAGAGTTATTTTATACCCGTTAGTGTTTTTAATAAAGTCGGTTGTTTTTTTTGTAAAACGTTTTCTAATCTAATATCCAAATAAGCTGTCCGGTTTGCGCTTTTGGTCATATCTAGGCATTCTATTGCATGATGTGCAGGAATGAGCTCGTTGGTTTGTGTGGTCAGGAGGAGCGGCTGATCGCGCAGCTGCAGCGCGTGGAGGGCGAGGCGGCGGGCGGCGTGTGCGCGCGCGCGGCGGGCGCGCTGCTGGCGGGCGGCCCGGCCTCGTGCCTGGGCGCGCGCGTGCACCCGCGCGCCGCGCCCGCGCACACCTTCGCGCGCTTCCTGTTCCTGGCGCTGCTGCCGGCGCATCCCGACCTCGCCTACCGGGTCGGCCTGAGAGCCATGAGGTCGGTTGTCTACCTTCTTGTGTGATACGTTGCTAATGATTCATATCTTCGGGTCTTCAGAACACAATCATAATGACTTATGAAAAATATATTACCTGCTGTTAGTATCCAGACATAAAGTACGAATATTACCGAGTCTTATGTACAAAGGCCAACCCATTAAGCTACCCCATTGTGTCAAATTCTTTGATACTAAACAATGAGGTTAATTATGAAAATTTAACAGTTTGGGGTGACTCGATGTGTCTGTACTCGATGACTAACGTACACTTTTTCGTGGAAGAACCGAATATAATGTGGTATGTTTTTTTCCAGGTTGCCGATGGTAGAGGAGGCATACGCACTGGACGGCAGCAGCGCGGCGGGCGCGGGAGGCGCGGCGGCCGGCGCCTGGCACACGCTGCAGCACGCCGAGCAGCAACAAGCGGCACTCGCCAGCGCACTGCTAGGTAACATCACCAGATATCAGTGGCGAAGTGTCCATACAACTGGACGGCAGCAGCGCGGCGGGCGCGGGCGGCGCGGCGGCCGGCGCCTGGCACACGCTGCAGCACGCCGAGCAGCAACAAGCGGCACTCGCCAGCGCACTGCTAGGTAACATCACCAGATATCAGTGGCGAAGTGTCCATACAACTGGACGGCAGCAGCGCGGCGGGCGCGGGCGGCGCGGCGGCCGGCGCCTGGCACACGCTGCAGCACGCCGAGCAGCAACAAGCGGCACTCGCCAGCGCACTGCTAGGTAACATCACCAGATATCAGTGGCGAAGTGTCCATACAACTGGACGGCAGCAGCGCGGCGGGCGCGGGCGGCGCGGCGGCCGGCGCCTGGCACACGCTGCAGCACGCCGAGCAGCAACAAGCGGCACTCGCCAGCGCACTGCTAGGTAACATCACCAGATATCAGTGGCGAAGTGTCCATACAACTGGACGGCAGCAGCGCGGCGGGCGCGGGCGGCGCGGCGGCCGGCGCCTGGCACACGCTGCAGCACGCCGAGCAGCAACAAGCGGCACTCGCCAGCGCACTGCTAGGTAACATCACCAGATATCAGTGGCGAAGTGTCCATACAACTGGACGGCAGCAGCGCGGCGGGCGCGGGCGGCGCGGCGGCCGGCGCCTGGCACACGCTGCAGCACGCCGAGCAGCAACAAGCGGCACTCGCCAGCGCACTGCTAGGTAACATCACCAGATATCAGTGGCGAAGTGTCCATACAACTGGACGGCAGCAGCGCGGCGGGCGCGGGCGGCGCGGCGGCCGGCGCCTGGCACACGCTGCAGCACGCCGAGCAGCAACAAGCGGCACTCGCCAGCGCACTGCTAGGTAACATCACCAGATATCAGTGGCGAAGTGTCCATACAACTGGACGGCAGCAGCGCGGCGGGCGCGGGCGGCGCGGCGGCCGGCGCCCGAATATGCACTAAGTTTATTTCTTCCCTTTCTAGACTAAAGCTTGTCATTGACAGGTACAATTAATCATGTATTCATGGGGTGATTTCAATGAAATCGATCTCACCACATCATCATTCTACGGTGAAGGATGCAGTACTCCAGTACATTTTTACAGAAAGATCATCTGTGTGTTAAGGACAAGCGCGAATTTTAAGAAGATTTTTTGGCATGTAAACTTTATCGTACCTATCATAAGTTTATAATATAGCCTTATTTTCCTCCCCCAGGTGCAGCGCGCGGCAACCCAGGCCGCTTGCGGGCCGCACTAGGAGCCGCCCAGCGCCACGTGCGCTCTGCAGCTCAGCTGTTCCGCCTGGCGCAGGACGCACTGCGCCACGCCGCGCCCCCCGCCGCCCCGCACCACCACCGCGACCTGCTGGCTGCTGCCTTCGAGCTGGGCTTGCAGGTAAACACATACGTACCTACTCACAATGGCCCAGCGCCACGTGCGCTCTGCAGCTCAGCTGTTCCGCCTGGCGCAGGACGCACTGCGCCACGCCGCGCCCCCCGCCGCCCCGCACCACCACCGCGACCTGCTGGCTGCTGCCTTCGAGCTGGGCTTGCAGGTAAACACATACGTACCTACTCACAATGGCCCAGCGCCACGTGCGCTCTGCAGCTCAGCTGTTCCGCCTGGCGCAGGACGCACTGCGCCACGCCGCGCCCCCCGCCGCCCCGCACCACCACCGCGACCTGCTGGCTGCTGCCTTCGAGCTGGGCTTGCAGGTAAACACATACGTACCTACTCACAATGGCCCAGCGCCACGTGCGCTCTGCAGCTCAGCTGTTCCGCCTGGCGCAGGACGCACTGCGCCACGCCGCGCCCCCCGCCGCCCCGCACCACCACCGCGACCTGCTGGCTGCTGCCTTCGAGCTGGGCTTGCAGGTAAACACATACGTACCTACTCACAATGGCCCAGCGCCACGTGCGCTCTGCAGCTCAG
This sequence comes from Euplexia lucipara, assembly GCA_921972225.1. Lineage (NCBI taxonomy): Eukaryota > Metazoa > Arthropoda > Insecta > Lepidoptera > Noctuidae > Euplexia > Euplexia lucipara. Next base: position 17,393,637 of record OV179159.1, on the reverse strand, counting down.
CTGTTCCGCCTGGCGCAGGACGCACTGCGCCACGCCGCGATTCCGTGAACGACTTCTTTCGCACGTTCGAACGTTACTTTTTTCCACAAATAATATTGTTGGTTTTTAATTCACAGGTGCTAAGGATGACGCTATCCTCTGTGAACTGGCGCCGACGTGAGATGGTGCGCTGGCTCGTCACGTGTGCCACGGAACTGGGACTCGACGCGTTGCTGTCCATCATGCAAAACTGGTCAGTATACTGGGAAATCAGAGAAACATTGATAGAAATATTATTTTTAGGGTTTCGTATCGTACCCAAGTGGTGGCAAAATTACTTTCGTTTCTTTTTAAAAATCGTATTCCAAGTATCATTTGAGAGCAGTACTGTATAAAAAACATCTCTTTAAAAGATGGAAACCAATTTAGGTTTGTTCCAGCAATATTTTTTGGTCAAAGTTACTTAATTATATATACAGAATGTGTAACACAAGCTCTGCTTAGCTTGGGACTAAATGGCGTTGTGTGAAAGTTGTGAAATATTTATTTATTATTATTATTTATATCTCACAGGTACGAGCTATTTACGCCAACTGAAGCGACGGGACCTGTGGCTGCAGCGGCGATGTCACACGCGACGGCTCTGCGGCTTGGCCTGAGCTTTGAGCAACAGGAGAAGCTGAGTGCCTGCGCGAGGACATTAGCGCTGCAATGTGCTGCTAAGGTAATAAAATGATGTGCAATCTAACTTGTCGAAGGGTAAAAGGAACTGGCTTTGACTTCACTACTGAACAAAGGCCTCTCGTATACAGCGTATTTATTTTGGCAACCCACAAGATCGACAGCTTACCAATTAAGCCGTCGATTTTGTGGGTCTCTTCAGAACTTTATCACAACCACTTCACACTGGCACATAATATTATTAGTTTTTTGAGCTACAACGGTTACCATGACACACCATGAAACGATGACGTCACGCCTGTAATCCCCGAAGGTTAGGCAGAGGTTTACCTACAGTACACCCACATTTCGCCAGTTATGTTAAAGTCCCATGTAATAGGGGGCGAGCCTATTGCCATCAATCGGGCACAAATCTAGACTTCGGGCTGCTACTGGGAAATCTCAGATGGAAAAACTCAATAACACTTTGCCCGACGCGGGGATTGAACTCGGGACCTCATGCTCAGCAGAAGTACTTGCGACTACTAGACCAACGAGCGTTTTGCGTTTTGGCAAATAACAAGCCATTAATAACCTACTATAAAATGAGCACGTACCGTTCTCGCAGGACCCGCCGGGCTGCGCGCTGAGCGCCCTGTCGGTGTGCGAGGGCTCGGCGGGCGCGTTCGAGGCGGCGTGCGCGGCCGTGGGCGGCGCGGCGGCGCGCGGCGCGCTGGCGTCCAGCCAACTGTTCGCCGTGGCGCGCTACATGGAGCAGCGCGGCCAGCCGGCGCGGGCCATGCGCCTCGCCACGCTGGCCATGCGCAACCTGCACTTACATTATAACCAGGTGGGTGACGAAAGAACTTTGATATGACCACAAAAGGATCATAAAGAAGATTTACACGTTATATTGCGCGAATGTTGACTAGACGTCGCCCGAAGGTATTTTACGGTTTTAGCCTTTCTTTTCCATTATAAATCTTGCACTTGTAAGTCTACGTAATGTCCTTAAAAAAGATGAGAAGATTTGGCTTCAAGCATTAAATATATTCATTTGAAGAGCTTAGTCTCATTAAAGTGCGGTGTGTAAAACTTGCCGTATCTATAAAACTCTATGAGCCATATTAACAAGCATTCTCTTCTAAGTAATTCCTACCTAAAGCACACTTACGTTTGATTACAGGATAGTCATCCAGCAATCGCAGACATCCACTGGGCGGTTGCGCTGGCGCATTCGCTGGGCCGCGCGGAGCTGCAAGCGATGTTGCCGCTCTTGGTGAAGAACGTGCAGTGCGCACCTGTGTTGGTGGGTAACAAAATGAAAAATATTTTTTGAAAGAACCTGTAAATCCCAGAACCAAGGATTCGGGGCCACGATGTAATTTTCAAGTTACAAACGAGAGTCAAATTAATTTTGTTAGTTGGGTCGAGCAGTTATCTACAGCTTGGCAAAAAAGAGTAGAAAATAATGGAGGCGCCACTGTGCTCTTCGTATGGCAACCCGTGGCAACCGTATAGCGTACCAACCTAGTCTTGATACTTAGCTGCTTTTTAGACAAATTAATCTAATTATGTACATTTTTTTTAAATCAGTAAGTTAATTGAACAAGGACGTGTTCTCGACACGCAACTGATTACTTACCTAAAAATAACAAATTGGGTAAATACTCCTGAGTTCCATAACATTGTTTAGGAATTATAAAAAAAGAAAACATTACATTATCATAATTTGTATATTTTATCCTAGTAAATCTTCCTCTACATATTCTACCCCGAACACGTAGGCCGCAAACTCATCTGAGTCATATTCGGGTTCAGAGGTGATGCTGCTATCATCTTCTAGATTTATTACTAATCGCTCCATTTCCTCGTTCATAGTATTTTTTTTTCCAGTAATCCTTTTCTATTTTTAGTACCATGTTAGCACGAGTTCTTCCAATCCTCCTCGGTAATAGCTTGGGATGCACGTTCAGCTGCTTCCTGTAAAGACGAAATATTTCATTTATCCCTAATAATATTAAAAGTAAAACATTTTTAACACATACTGTTAATAAGCCGGATGTAGAAAATACCCCTTTGTTTATCATCTTCCAGCACGATTTTGTTTAGAACGATAACAGATTTCCCTGAATTAAATAATAGATTTAGACTATGGCACGACAATTTCTTTTATATTTCTAATGCAAACGCTAGAACCAATAATTATCTTATATCGCACTTAAAGTATAATTTACGTAGAAATTGAATTTTCATTCAGTTAAAAGTCAAGTCACCAAAGTATCAATTTATCTCAGCGCGCTATACCAGAGTAATACAGAAAAAATGTAAACATAACCTATGTGCTCGACATTTATTGTTTCAAATTTCTAGTTATTCCTTAAGCAAGCAAATTAATATAGCTTTGTATTCATCAATTAACACTTGATTCAACTAAAATCAACAAAACAAACTCTTACATACCTATCTTATCAGCGGTTCTTTGGTAAACATTGTGAAATTCAGAAAGAATAGTTTGGGCCTCATGTTCCGCCAGACATCGCCTGTACACCTTATAAATAACCTCCCTGCCAGCACTCCGAAAGGTTTTATTCATTATTCTTCACTTTTTACGTTTATTAATCAACGTTTGGTGGTCGAAATTAAAATTTTACGAAATCGTGGACTTTGTTTATTATGAAATGTCACTTTTTTGGAAATGTTGCCAACAGTCAAAAATTTAGTTCCGTTTCTACACTTTTTTGCCAAGCTGTACTATGAAACAGTTTGACTTGGAGCTTATTGCTCTTCCCTGCCTACCAGAAAATTTAATTCAAGCTAAGAATAAACTGACGCTGGAAAAATATTAGGTCAGTGCACCAACATGCCTAAAGCAGGCCCTGGGTATTTATTTATTATTTATTTATTTAATACTTCAAGCACACTAATGTACAGAGGCGGACTTAATGCCATAGGCATTTTCTACCAGCCTCGTGTTTCTGCGAGCCTTGCTAACGCCGCCGTTATTGTATTAAGAAGAAAACGTTATTTAGAATACCGTTTTTAAAACGTTTCGAACAGTTCATCGTAACATTTTGTTCGAAACACACACACACCACAGAAACCGGTTTATTTTGTCGGACGCAATTGAAAAAGGCGGTGGTCACTTCGAGCACCTTCTAAAATAAATAAAAGTATGTGGAAACAATGCATTTTATTCATTTTAGACATCATGTTTCAAACAGACATTTACTGCTTAAGACCTACACAATCGATATCTAAATAGAAATAGTGTAGGTTTTTTTTTTCAAACTAACCGGGTTCGATTCCCGAACGGAGTACAGATGTTTTTCAAAATATATGTATGCAGTTTTTCTTGTTATTAAAATCGATGACATGGTTCCTCAGAACAGATGTTCATATGTCTTATAGTTTCAGATTTTCCCATACTGACCGATTTGAATGAGACACCCTGTATATCGTTATCCGAGTCTTGATTTGGCCTTGTCGTATGTGTCGTGTACTGTGAGGTAAGGCTTGCCCGCAGTCGGACGTGCTGCGGCGCTGCTGCGTGGCGGCGGCGGGCTGCTCGCGGCGCGGCGCGGTGCCGCGGCCGCCCACGCCGCTGCGGCCGCTGCTGGAGGCGGCCCTGCGCGCCTACGCCTCCACCACGCACGCGCGCCTCGCGCACATCTCGCCGCGACATTACGCTGACTTTGTCGAGTTTCTTGGTATGTATAATAATAATAATAATAATAATTTAATTCAAGAATATACGTATACTTTGCTCATTTTATTTTACAATAATATCAAAATGGGTGTTAGATAGGTAGTGCCTAAAAATGGTTGTGTAGCCGTCGATCTAAGTCGTTTTCTATAACATACAAAATATTATGTAAAAGCAAAGCTCAACAGATATCAAGCGAAAACTTTAAATTACCTATTTTTGATACATCTTTTATTCAATTTAATTTAAACAAAAAAAAAAGTAACATAGTAAACCGACCTTGGATTTGCCTCTGTCACTCAATAGCCGATTAACGCTCATCAAGAAATGATGAGTGTTAACCAGCCACGATGTATTAAATTTGGTATTGTTCGAATTTGTCGTTCAAGAAAAGCAGAATAATGTACTTTTAGTTAAGCATCTGATATTAAGTACCAAAACAATGTTTCTGTCAAGAATCAAGTCTCAACATGTATTTTTCAAATCGAATTTCTTATGTACAGGCAAAGCCCGCGACACATTCGCGCTAGCACCGGACGGCCCGCACCAGTTCGCGGCGCTTCTTCAAGAGATCAAGCTCAAATACAAAGGGAAGAAGAAACTCATGTTCCTCGTCAAGGAAAGATTCGGATGATGCAATGTTACTCGTTACAAAGCCCACCGAGCTAGCAACTGTTTTTCTAGATACGGCATTCCATATTGATAATAGAAAAAAGCATTTCTGTTTTGATGCAAGAAAATTATGTTGAAAACTTTGGGGTATAGCATCGTTGTTTATGCTTTATTAATCTCACAATGCTATTGCTGTGGTTACGGACCTCAAGATGTGTTATAATATGTTGTTGATTATTCTAGTATTGTCACTACTAAAAACACTCGCAATACTTGATAAAAACGAATTTTGCGCACTATGGCCGTAAGCATAATTATTGACAACCAATACTATATTGACTAACTCTTTGCGGTTTTTGACCATAGTTTTAGTAACAAAACGAGGTAATGTGAAACTCATGGCATGCTACATATATTTGTTTTAATTGGTGCAATCATTGTTTTCATTTCATGTTTTTGTTTTATATTTTGTTATTATCGTGCAATAAGCTGCCATGATGAAAATACAAAATTTAGCTTACGTTGTACCTACCTATGGACATTCGTCATTGGCCGTCCTGACACAAATTAATGTGGAAAATAATAAGTTCAAGAATGTATCGGATGATGGACTTGTTTACACTGAGTAGACAATGTTACTCATATAATTACAAGGACTTTTCGCCGATTTTTCAAAAGTCTGATAACTTTTATCCAAGGAATAAAAATGGCGGTTTAACAGCTTTTGTATAGACAATATGTCAAGCCGCCATTTTTATTATTCAGGTAAAAATCATCTGACTATTGAAATATTAGCCCTTAATCGTTTCGTTCCACGATAATTTAGGCTCGAAATAATTTTACCATTACGGTAAAAATCATTACCTCATGCAAGGTACACATAATCTCGTGTACCCGCCGTGTACCAAACCAGTCTATTCTAAAGTATTATTTTTTTTAATTTAATAATTATAAATACGGCTGACCTCGTAACTTTTCATTTTTTTTATTATCGTAAGAAATGATCTCAATAATTCAATTTGTGTAAATAGAAACGAGTTTGTAAATATAGTACGAAGACAAAGTTTAGTATTGGAAAATAGTAGTTAATAAATGTAATAATTAGTTATGTGGTCTGTGCGAGGATTGCGTGTTGTACAAATTGTGTAAATGTCGGATTGATGTCGAGCGGGTTCGCACAAATCGCAAGTTGTAATTAGGTATAGCGCCACTCGTATAGCGTCCAATAGCAATGGGATAATTCATTAAATATGACACAACACCAAAGAAATATATCTTAAGTCCAAGTGTGAGATAAGCAACGCCATCATATTTTCAGTATTCTCGAGTATTCTGTATCTGTAGATATTTGTTTGTGTTACCTCCCTGGTTTTATTTTTTATCTTGAACGGCAGATCTGTAATGTCAAATCTAACATGGGATGCAATTAACGTACCCACGTACCGAGGCCGGTATTTCAAGCCACCCCATTCTGTTAATTTTCTTTGATAGCTTTTCCACTTTATTGCAAATAAGGTTCATAATCAATTGAGAAAACTTGACAGTTTGGGATAGTTTGATGTGCTGACGTCTGTCTGTATTTATCACACGAAATATTGTTCCGATTCCGAACAGGTTTATACAATATTAATTTTAAAAAGACGTTATGTAACTAATCATGCCGTATGTCTTGTCTATTTTCTATAGGTATCTTTACACTAAACTTATTTGAGGGTTGTTTACTTTTGAATTTAAATAATTTTACTTTTAATCATCATTATTTCTAAAACTCAGCCTTTTTCTTGTTTAGATTAGAATGTAAAATTTTAACAAGAAGTGCATTTATAAAGATAGAAATGATTAATATTTAAATAGAGATGATGTATGGATAGTGTTGAGAGAATAGTATGAATTGAATAGTATATTATAGACTTAATGAAGGACTTTTGTACTTTTTGTGGTGTGTATGAGGGTTGAGCAATAACTATTTTGACACTGTACAAAGAAGCATACAAAAAAAATATTGTATCCGTTCATTATATCAAAATGTTGCCAACCCTAAAATGTGTCAAATAAAAAAAAACAGGACATTAGTACTCATTTATAATATTGATAAACTTAAATGTAAATATTAAAAAAAAATATGATTTTTAGTTAGAGCGCTGAGAGTAGACACATCCAATATCTTCCTTATCAGAGACTTTTACACGAAGAAGTTAGTAATATCGGGTAGGAAAGTGATCAATAGTAACACTAAACGTATGTTATTTATTATACCGCTTTATACATGTTACATAGATTGGCATAAAATAGTTAAGTTAAAGTTCAATTTTGCGGAAGCATGTTTAGCTTGAGAAAAACCGGATACCAACATAGAAGCAATAAAACATAAAAAAAAACATTAATTTTAAAACACAATAATGTGTTTTAAATCTGTGATCTACCTCTCAAGTAAAAAATAAATTCACAAGTTAATTATGTTTGCTGCAAAAGTTACAAAATATCAGTTTAGGAGTGTTACTGTATTAAGTGTAAAAGTGAAGTATCTCAGTCTGATCGCAACATGGCGTAAATGGTGTTTAAAAAATTATTTTTTGTATGAAAAGAGAAATTAATTTCCTAGGCAAATAACTTTTGAATGTCGAGCAATAATTTCGAAGCCTTCGGCCGGTCTGTCGTGATTTTGTGTACAACTTTATTGGTTGTCGAGAACATGTGTTGTGTAGCTTATTGAGTCAGTACCTATGCGAGGTGCACTGATCAACGGATCAGTCAAAATGCGAATCAAGAAATATTTTATAAAAAAAATGTAGCAACAATATTAATTTCTGTACAAAAGAATTTTTGATCGTAATGTCTGTTCTATTTCTCAGTTCTGTTTTTATGTACTGGTAACTTTATATAAAAAAAGTAGATTTTCCAATCATCGACTTGCCAACTTGTAACTCCAAGCAAATATTTGACCTCAAGTGCCTTCAGGCGAGTCCAAATAAGTCAGACCGGCTCTTACTTGGTTATGTTGTATTTTGATTTTGTACTCTGTCAGTGGTTATATTGTAATTGTGTTGTACGTCAAACGTGGACACCCTTCAGTGCTGGTATTATGAAGGTGATAATTTCAATATAAATAATTGAAAAATAATGTTCCTTGTTTTATTTTTTACTAGCACTAAGTCCGGGACTTCGTCTGCGTGGATTTCGTACTTTTCCCTTCAAACTTTACCATCCCCTCTATCTCCTCGTAGTTTTAAAACTAAAATATAGCCTATGTTACTCACTGAGAATTATCAAAAAAAAAAAAACAACATACAACAACAAAAAAAAACTTAAATCGGTTATGTAGTTTTAAATTAAATCCTTACAAATAAATTAACAACAAGTCATATCTTTTCTAATTATAATATTACCTACTCATGACGTGTGACTGACACTGCGCCTTGGTCACCATCAGCGATATTAACTATAAAATAGTCGCTAATTCGTCTAAATTTTTCGCCAAATATCAGAATATGTCGGTAGGTTTAAACCAGTTAAAAGATACAAGGGTTTAGGGGATCTGCCAGACCCTACAGGGAATACAGGCGAGATGTAATGTCATTACCGTCCAATAGGGAGCGCGCTGGAACTAATGTAGATAGAGCGTGAAACTAACAAGCACTTAGGAAAATGGATGCGGCATGTGAACCAAAGAAAGAGAAAGAGAGGACAGAGGGGAGAGGAGTGAGAGGGGGATGGGAAGGGGAAGGGAGTGGGAGGGATGGTGGAGAGGGGTGGGAGGGGGAGGGGCGGGGAAGACCGGGAGTTGTAACTTCTATGACATAAATTTATGTTTCTCTGTCTCTCTCATATAAAGTAAGCCAGTTATTTTCGTTTCGTCTTTCTATTTCGCATTGAACAGTGTGGTATCGCGACGATTATTTTTGTTGAGTGTATACAGGTTTTTTGTACATAACAAATAATATAACTAAATAAATAACTTCGTTACATCCGGGTGTCCCTTGACACCTGTCAAGTTTTTTTTTTATGTTTCATCGCGTTTAACTTCGTCGCTAGCCAACCGATTTGAAAAAATATTTCATTTCATCAAAGCCACAGACTTCTTAAACTAGAGTTATTAATGATAAGCCGGTTGTTTTTTTTTTTTTTAAATAGTTTTTTTTAGCAATTACTTAGGTTGTAAAATGCGCCAACATTCCCAACAGTTAGTTTCCTACCCATAATGACTTAATTTCTACTTTCAAATCAAATACAGTGGACCCGAAGTAATCCGACAAACTATTCGCTATGAATTGAAATAAATTAATAAATAATATTTATTTCTGTAAATCAGTTCATACAAACACTTTTAGGAACATGTTATTTTTTAATTAGAAGATGATGTCGGTATTTCACTATCGGCATCGGACTACTCTGAAAACAAAACACCGAAAGAAACTCAGAGGTCACTGTCTCTTTTAAAGTCCAGACAGTATCTTGGTCAGATTATGTAAGAACCATGCAGTTTATTATTTTACTTTTCAACGCATTTAACCCATAATAGGGCAAGATGAACATTATTCCCACATAATTTTGTTAACTTAAATAGTACCTACCTAAGTAAAGGTGAAAAAATGGAAAATGAAATGAAATGAAATGGATGCATTTGTAAACAAGTGAAACGTGTCTCAAACGGACCATCTATTATAATAAATAAATAAAAAGTGGATAAAAGACTGCACACAGCCACACATCAAGCTATGCATTATAAACTGATCGCTCACCGTATGAAAATCCTATACAATGCAAGATCAGCATATCGCATGCAAGGTCGCGCTGCCACCACACTTCATGTTTTACCACGACGACGACACGCATCTATTTTCTATTTATTGTATACCAGTATAATATACTGATAAAGTTAGTCTTTCGTGTTTTCTTTACTGCTCCCGCTGAAGCTATCGAACTACACAAAGCTCATGCAGCAACACTGGATATTATAGCTTGATGTGTGCACCTGTACAATATTGTTAGTTCGAGACTGCGAGGGGAGCGATGCCCGTATGCGGTCCCGTATCGACCAATCGGAGTAGCGCGCAGCTCTAGCGGCAAACCGCATCATGCTGTAACCCCCCCGGCCCCCACGTCTAGCTCCCTCACTTCACTCACTCACTACTCAGTTATCGCGAGTTATTCAATGGTTGATCACGCAAATCAAAATTAGAAATGGTTAAAATGACTGTTCATTTTACTGAGGTGGATATGATGCGACTTGTTGAAATCTACAAGGAATACGACTGTTTGTGGGATATGAAGCACGAATCGTACAGAGATAAAGAAGCGAGACAGATCGCTTATAAGAAAATAGCGGTAAAATTAAACATTCCTAACCTACGAGAAAAAGATATACCGAACAAAATTAAAAATTTAAGATCCTCGTATTACCAAGAGATTAAGAAGGTCAGAAGGAGTGTTCGTGTTGGCGCTGGTGTCTACGAACCCCGAGTGCCATGGTTTGAAACTGTTGACGGGTTTTTAAGACCATTTAGACACGAACGGGACTTTATTGTGAAGGTAAGAAACAAAATCTTTTTAGATTAATATTTAGTGAGGGCTTAAATGCACTATCCTATTTGTAGGATCCTAGCTAGGATCCTGCTTACTTAGGAAGCAACGTTTCAATCGCCGTCATTACCTACCCATAATTGTTACGGGATGAGAATGTAGGTATATAATGCAATATTTCGGCAACACTCACACTCTGCTAAAGTAGGTACCAGTAGTGTAGTACTTATTTTTAAGTTTTTATGGTGCACAATAAAGAGTACTGTAGGTACCATAATCTGGAAATTTCATACAGGGTTTAAAAACACTCTGCGTGGAAGATGATTTGGGATAACGCCTGTTGTAGAGACGTGGAGGAACTATATTGGGACCACATAAACCTTTTCTTGTCGCCATATTCTGTATTATTATTATTATGACGAAAGCGGACATAATACCTTAGTCATTTTAAGGTTGAAGTCAAATTATGTCAAAAACGGGACCCTTATCATAATTTCTTTCGGTATGTCTGGAGCTATAGCTAACAGTTAGTAATAGATAGGTAATTGTGGTTGGAAGGAACAGTTGTTGTTATTTCATATCTTTACATAGGTAGGTACTTATCTGTTATTTCTATCTGTTACGATAAATATGCCTCACTCTAGATACCTAATACCAATTAACATATTAAAAGTAAAAAGGTGTAGATTGGTTATAAGCGCTCACTCAGTAAGTGACACGTTAAAATGTGGCTAACTAGCCACACTTGACCTCATTGTAGCGACGCGCCGTCAACGGACGCGTGCGTGTGTTAGTGTGACGTTTTTGAAGATCGAATGTTGTTTAGGTAACCTATATATATATCTACACTTCTTTTTACTTATAATATCATTGCCTACAAGTACAACCAATTAGCATGGAGGCCATTGACATTTTATTGATTTTATTAGAAGTAAAGGTGTATTCATAACACTGCTAAAAATAGAGCAAAGTAACAATCACACTTTTCTCAAAGCTTTAGGTTAAAAAAACGGATTTTAGCCGGCGGTTATATGTATAGGCGTTTAACTAAGGTGGAGTGGTTAAATTTTTATTAAATAGGTAGGTACCTACAATTAAAGATGTAGGTATAAGAACAAACCGTGCATTATGATCAAATGGTGATACAAACAATCAATGATATATCTACAGCTAGTAACAGTGGCCGCTCAAACGGATATAGCCTAATCTACACTATGCTTAATATTTTAAAGAAGTATATTTTATACAGGTAATCTCCGGAACTACTAACCCGATTCCTAAAATTCTTTCAATGATAAATAAATAAATAATAAATAAATAAATATTCTACAACTTTTCACACAACGCCATCTACTTAGTCCCAAGCTAAGCTAAGAGCTTGTGTTATGGGTACTAAACAGCTGATAAACATACAAAAAAAAAAAAAACATAAATAAAAATAATAAATAACACAAATAAACATCCAAACATGCGAGAAGCTTCACCTCAGGTAGACCCACTCGCATCCGATCAATCAATCGCTAAAATGTAGCTGGAGCATTACGTAAACCGAACGACATGCGGGTGAAGTTAAATATGCCAAACGGTGTAATTAATGCAGTCTTAGAGCTCATAGGCACTATGCGCCGCAAGCACAATTATGTACGTAATATTCATTTCTATGCGCACTGCGATGCGGCTACCCGCAGACCGCTCCGGCCACCCGGACGGTTGCTATACGTTGCTATATCACGGGCAGCCGCATACGCAACCGTAACGTGCGGGCAGCCGTCCGGGTGGCCGGAGCGGTCTGCGGGTACCCGCATAGTGCGTATACAGCTTTAATGATAGAACACACACATAGTGTCACGTCTATAATGTCCAAAGGGCTAGGCAGAGGTGCACCTGGTAGTTCCAGTTATGAAGAATGTGATGTGTGTGTGTGTCACGCGGACGAAGTCGCGGGCAGAAAGACAATTCGTATTGCAAAGAAAGACAATTCGTTTCACATTCTCAGTCCCCAAAAAATATCTTTTTTCTCGTTGTATGGGCCTGGCCTTTTGTTCTTGTCTTTCTTGTTGGTACCAGATTCGAGCGATGGCATATAATTAGTCAATAACTAATGAATTAACAAACGTTTGTGTCCCCTAACTGTCGTAGATGTTTCTAGACTTACCTATCTATTGTATAGGGTGACTGGTAATTAGTGACCGATACTAATACACGTGATTGTACTTATGAATACGAATAACTTTCCCAAAGAAACTGTTTTGATACTCATTAACTTTCAATTAATTCAATTACGTCAGTAGTACTGCACAACGGGAGCGGCGGGGGTGGCGGGGGAGCGTGACGCTGCTACTAGTAGCCCTTCCCGAGGTCAGACTAACAGCAGATAGATCGTGCCGATTCGTGCCTACAGTGATCGATCACAGGCGCGCGCGCGGGAATATCAAACAGCGTTTTTGTTATTTTTTTATTGTGTTATAAGTTAATGTGTATAAAAAAAAGATTATTTGGGAAGGTTTATTGAAATCATGAATACAATCACGTGTTTAAGTATCGGTCACTAATTACCAGTCACCATATATATATTTCTCTCTATACTGATATTGTAAAGAGAAAAATTTTGATTCTGTTTTATTTGTTTGTAAGGATTTAACTTACTAAGTATAAACGATTTTATAAATTCTAGTACTATTAGAATGCTGTAGGAGTGTTGAGGAGTTCAAAGGGAAAACTACAAAACCCAGGCGAACGAAGTTGCGAGCGCAAGTGCTAGTAAAAGATTTTATTCGTTTTTGTTTGTTTGAACGCACTAAGTAATCTCTGGAACTTCCAGTCTGATTTGCAAAAACATTTTTACTTTTGATAGCCTAACTCTTAAGAAAGGATACTAACTCAATTAAAAAAATATTTTGATTGTAGCGTAATTATTTATTAGGAAGGGAAGAAACCGCGGGGGAAGCTAGTCTAATAATACCTACCTATATAATACGGTAATAGCAGGTAAATACCAGTAGGTAAGGTACAAGCTCTATTTTTCTTTGTTACAGAAACCAGAGAAAATAACCAAAGGTGATGATAAAAATGTTACAATAACTCATAAAGACGACAGCAATAAAACACAGCAAGTAATTAAACAAATTGACCAATTAGCCGAAAGGATTTGTCCTCCGTCAAATATCAAAATGGAAGACGAGTTTGACAGTTACGGTAAATATATCGCCTCCTCTCTACGTTCGATGCCTCAGGAATTTTCAATAATCGCAAAAACAGAACTACAGAAGGCCATATCGGATATTCAATTAAAAATTGTAAGACAGAACAAGGCTGGGAGTAATCAACGTAAACGCCCACCGTCTCCGGATGAAAGTGAATCAACTTTGAGCGACGTCGAAGATCAATTTATTGAAAATATTTCTCCCACTTCTAATTCTAGCATTTCTACCATTAAGGTAGAATACGATTCTTCGCAGTAGGAACGTCGTATTTTGTATTTTAACTGTAGTGTATACCTACTAATAAAACAAACCTGAAAAGTTTTTTTTCAAATGTGCGTATATCTGGAACTTCAAAAACACACAATACATGTTAATTACATCTCTAGTTGTAATTCATTAATAATTAGTACAAACTCACTCGCCGTGGGAGAAGGACCTGGGGGTCGAGTCTGCTATTGCAATCGTGTCTCAATGACCGGTCAATGATCGATTTTTGACGTATAATGTCAAACTTATGACACATTTCCCATACAAATACTGTCAAAGTTGTCAAATATTCGATCAATGACCGGTCATTGAGACACGATTGCAATAGCAGACTGGAGCCCGTGGAGTCCTGAAATACAGGGCTGCCCTCGTTTAGGCTCCAGTCCACTCCATTTATTTAATAATGTCTGTACTGTTTTCAATTAGTGTGGAAAAAATAAATGCTGTAGAAAAACGTATGTCGACGGAAGAATGCACAAAATGACAGATGGTAGAAACATCTCTACCGATTATAGATGAAATAATGCTCAGGTTTTATTAAGGAAAGGAACTTACTACTTCAGGAAAGTCGCTAATTAAATATATAGGGTGACTGGAAATTAGTAACCGATACTTAAACACGTCGTGATTGTACTCATGAATACGAATGACTTTCCCAACGAAACTTTTATTATACTCATTAATTTTCAATTAATTCAATTACGTCAGTACCTACTGCACAACGGATGCGGTGCGGGTGGCGGGGGAGCGTGTGACGCTACTTACTAGTTGATTTTGCCCTTCCCGAGGTCAGACTATCAGCTGATCGAACACAGGGAATTTTGAACAGGGTTTTTGTTATTTTATTGTGTTATTTAAGTTATTGTGTATTGAAGAAAAAGTTTCTTTGGGAAAGTTTATTGAAATCATGATTACAATCACGTGTTCAAGTATAGGTCACTAATTACCAGTCACCCTATATAATTCTAGGTTTAAATAAATTTCCCAAAAGTCCTGATAATTAAATTAGGTAATATACACTTAAGTAGTTATTTGTTGGGTACTAGACTAATTATCTATTTATGGATTATTTTGTGGCCTTTAAATGTCATTATCATCATCATCATTGCAACCATAGGAAGTCCACTGCTGGACAGAGGCCACCCCTGGAGACCACCAATAAGACCGGTTGGAAGCGGCTCGCATCCCGCGCGTTCCTGCGGCCTTAATGAGGTCATCTGTCCACCTTGTGAGTTGACGTCCTACGCTGCACTTGCCGATACGTGGCCTCCACTCGAGAACCTTTCGACCCCATCGGTCATCAGTCCTCCGTGCTAAGTACCCTGTCCACTGCCACTTCAACCTGCTAATCCGCTGGGCTATGTCGGTAACCTTGCCCTTATGTAACTGGGTTTGTTGTGTAAAAGGTTTAAAGATTAGATTTGATTTTGAATGCTCGATATTGTCGCCAGAAGGATCTACACTATTCTTCTATTCATTTTTGACATTGTCGTGCTCTAAAAGGAAAGAAATCTTTCAGTCTGTCACAGTGCCGATTGTTCGATAGACAAAATTTGTTTTAAGGTGGTCATGCTATCGCGGAGGTGGTAAGTATTTATTATAAGAAAAATCTGTGTTTTAATGTGTTTTTTATTAAATAGAATAAAGCGACAAATTTGCATTCGATAAATATACAGCCACTAGTATGAAATCAAACTTTCGTTCATTGAAGATCTCAGACCGTTAACGATACACTTACACACTAACTTACTTGGTTACTCACCTAAATTATTACATAACTCTTGTATTCTCCTACTAACCAATATCTAAATGTTTTTAATACTATTGATACAATTTTGACAAATTTTGATAATGCTCACTTCACAAACTTTAATATCGATACTCGGTGCCCCGGAAACTGCGGCTTTGTTCCGCCTTGTTTAAAAAAAGAAGTTTGGGTTCGACTTATTCTCAGACCTAATAAATATTCACTATACTCTCTACGATCTAGCCGTTCCGAAGAATTGTGGTAACAAACACTGTGACATGAAAATATTAGTCATGTTGTCAGTTTTAATTCATTACACCCCAAGAGGACACGTTACCGGTGTTCACGCTCACGCTGTCATTGTCTTTCTATTGTTTCTCTAATTGACACGATTGAAAGTGATTAATGTCGAATAAGTTTTGACAACCAAAAAATAATGATTACCTAATAAGTTTTTAAAGTAAATAAGTTGAGATTATTACTGTGTTTCCTTTCTGAGATCCTTCTAACTTTTCATGTTGACCATCTTTTTCCGTTCTTTCAATAATGTTTCATAATTCCTTCTAAAATTTCGCCTACCTTTCGTGTCTACTAATATAGTGCGCTGTGCTCTTTTCTGGGCTATCTGTTTTTTATTTGACGTAACAACTGGATCCTTATTTTTTTCCGGAGTAGCAGTGGGCTCCTTCTTCTTTGCTGGAATAGCCGGATCCTTCTGCTTTACCGGAATATCTGGGCCTCTATTTGGAGTTGCAGACTTTTCCTTCTTTTTCAACGTTGCAGCTGTAGCCTTCTTGTTCGGCAGAGCGACTGGTTCCTTCTTTTTTGCTGGTGCAGTAGATGTATCTTTTTTCTTTGTGGATGCAGTCAATTCCTTTATCTGTGACGATGCTTTTGTTTTCTGATTTTTCTTCGATGTGGTTATTTTTTCTTTTTTGGACGGTTTAGTTATTTTTCCTTTTTCTGTTGGTATAGTTATTTTCTCTTTTTCTGGTCGTTTGGTTATTTGTTGTTCCTTTGGTTGTGTAGTTCTTATCTTCTTTTTTGGTGTTTTGGCTTCCAGCGAGTCATAGTAAAGCTCATCATAACCTAGCACTAGAGGTGGCAGGACAACTAAACTCGCTGTGCGTTCCTTTGTTTCACTCTGAAATTATGAATTACACACATGTTTATGCAGCTATTCAATGAAAAAATATCATATTAGATAGGTCACTTTTATGGGTTTGGAAGAGTGAATAAAACTCCATCTCGTCTCATCTCTCTTATACCATCATGGTCAACATTTTGACCACAGGGAGTTAAAAATAAACCTTAATTCTCACCACTGTAAAACAAACGGTAAATGCAGTCAAAACTACTTTTATAGACATCGTTCCATAATCACTAACAATTCTTTATTGTTCACACTTTATGACTAGCTGTAAACTTTCAATTTATTTTTAAAAAATGCGACAACTGATAACTTTTGGCAAGACTTGGCAAGCATTTTATGTAAATTCAGTATGATATGAATGAGCAAGGATATGACTGATGGGGCTTGCGGCTAAATAAAAACGAGTCGCGTAACGCGAGAACAGATAAACATAATAAAACATTCAATCTTTCACACTCAACCGATGATGCGTGAGTGCATCGAGCACAGCGTCGCATACCTACGCTCGGCACATTTAACGTCAGATATGTACAGAGTGCCTAGTGCGAGTTTGTTTTACGTTAACGCGATCGACACGTTCATGACGTTCGGCGCTCCGATTGGCCCGCTCCAAGCTTTTAACCAATCAGAGAGCCAAACGCGGTGAACGTTTCGATCGCGTTAGCGTAAAAACAACTCGCACTTAGGGCACTGAACTACGGGCCCTAGCGGAATCGTTTTACCCAGTCACAGGATTGTTGGAATGCATTTTTTCCACCAACTTGCAGACCGCCCTATCTAAGTGCCTAACCAT
The DNA here is from genome assembly GCA_921972225.1 of Euplexia lucipara. Classification (NCBI taxonomy): domain Eukaryota; kingdom Metazoa; phylum Arthropoda; class Insecta; order Lepidoptera; family Noctuidae; genus Euplexia; species Euplexia lucipara. The sequence continues at coordinate 17,375,997 of OV179159.1, read as the reverse complement.
CATAACCTCATAACTTAACCATCTAAATGCCTCATTCCCACACGAATGAGTAGAAAGTACTTAATCATCTTTTATAACATTATCTATAACACATTTGCTCGTAAAGGGTCTCTCATTCCACCAAATTCAGTAAAGTAATGTATCATTACGCACAAGTGCGTTATGGTAATGTAAAACGCACGGTTTTACATTACCATAAAAAAATATGATTCTCCGACTAAAATGAAAGGTCCTTTTTTAAATCTGAGCAAAGAGTTTTTATGTCTATGTGTATTAAAATTAACTTTGGGAGATAAAATATAAAAAAATAACATTTAATTCGTTAATTTAATTAATTTTGACAATAAATTACAACCATTTGTAACAAAAACAAAAAAATATTAAGTACATAATTTACTTTAAATACTGGCTGTTTTTGTGCCTTTGACTTAAGGGTCCCTTTTCCGAAATTTACGTTTCTAGATCGAGTTGTTTTCAGAGAAATCACCATATTTAAATTCGCAAAAAAATATATAGTACAGATACATGTTTAAAGAAGTGACTTTTTTGGTTAAAAACACAATATTTCTCATTTTGCTCGACAAAAAAAAAATCAGAAGGAAAGTCGATTTTGAAAGTATTTTAAGCTGTATGAGACTTGGGGGAGCGCAATGTTTATGAAAATTTTACATTTCATTTACTAATCAGGTTTAACAGGGATATTATTGGATAGATTTATAATATGGCACTTATTTTTTTCCATATAAAATAAATGCGTGAAAAACAACTAGCGCGCACCGCGCCAGTGCCCTGCCGGACGTCATCGAGGGAGGACCTATGCAATTTTTGCTCGCAACCACATTATCGTCTTCGCACGCGTAATAGTGCCCACTAACCTGCGTAAAAACGTGTTGTATTAGAAGTAATAAAAATGACAAATAAAAAGAACAAAATTAAGAAAAAAAGGGCATTTGAAGTGAAGAAAATCCGAAAGTGTATTGCGTAAGTACTTATTCTATAAATACGTCACAATATTATTACTTGTGCTTCTTTACACAGACTAGCGAAGTCAGTATGACAAGAATTTTAAATCTTTAATAGGTATTTTTAATGGAAACATTCACCTTTACATATTTTTACATAAACTGACGATCCGAATGGCGCAGCGGTAGTGAGGCCGCCTTACGATCTAAGGGTCCGGATTCGAATCCCGGTAGGGGCAAATGTTTGTGTGATGAGCATGATCATTATTTTGTTTCCGAGTCATGGATGTTTGTACATAAGAAGTACCTATTTATTTACAACAAAAAAAGTATATATGTATCATATCAACTATCTGGTGTCCACGACACAAGCCAACGATATTTATTTATTTACTAGCTGTTGCCCGCGACTTCGTTCGCGTGGAAATTTGAAAGTGTATGAAAAAAAACATGTGTGCAATTCACACGTGATAGAAGTGAAACCTTAAAAAAGAGCACAAAGACAACCACGAACATAAGAAACACTATACTCGTATAATGCTTCCTATCTCATTTTTTCCCACGTTAAATATTATGAATTTATGTGGCTGTCTCTTTTTACTGTCGCTTTTTCGTTTCATCGACTATCAAATCACAACGATGCTAGAGAAGATGTCACTTAAAAAAAATAGCCTACGACCTATTCTCAGACCTACCAAATATACACAAAAATTTGGTCAAGCCGTTTCGGAGTAGTTCGATAACAAACACTGTGACACGAGATTTTTATATTTGATCTTATTTATAACTCTAGTAATTGTTCGTTTTAATTTGGCTTTTTGAAATTTAGTAATGAAATTTATTCCATTCCAGTGCTCTGAGACCTCGTACCGGAAAAGGTACTTTGATGTCCAAGAAAAGTACCGATGGGCGCTCTAAAGAGGGGCAGTATCCGTAAGCACATTATGTACATATTATACAGTATACTAGGACGGAGCAGTTCTACCTGTCCACTACAAGTTTGCCGTTATCTCCCGTCACGCTTTAGCTTGCTTACTTATCACGTGTCTTATGTATCTCAGTAAATGATTTTTCGTTAAAATTTATTTCAGTGATTTTGAAACCAAATCCCTTTCTGTACTTGACATTCCATTGTTTCAGAAAGACTGTGGGTTCGACCCTCTTAGAAGATACTCGCGCCTAGCATTGAGAAATATATCGGTCGATGAAAATGAACCTGGACCTTGCACACGACCACTAAATTTTATTGAATTTTAATTTTATGCTAGTACCTACCTATATATTTTATTACATTATAATTAATCATATTTGTCTTTCATTATAGTACTCTAAAAATCTTCTACCACCATTCTTTAAATTCTATAGAATAATCATCGCCTGCCTTAGACATATTCATAACAATATAAGTGTATTAAGGTTTACAGTCAATAGTGCAGCACATCAAGCTATACGTTTTTGTTGCAAACTAGCTCTTATTACCCGCACGCCAATATTTGAACTACTGATTTATTTGTACTGTGGCGTGCTCGTCCGCCGCCATAGGTCACCGGAGTTCATATCGCGACGGCTCCTGTGCAACGCGGCCGCAAGCCGACTCAGTGCGTAAAATGCCTAAAGTTTCGGGAAAAGGGGCCCTTAAAATAAAAAAGCGCTGATGCGCGCGCATCGCTATTTTGTGACCAAGTAATAATTATTCCGCGCGAACACTTAATTAAAAATCGCCTAGAATGGTTTGTTGAAAGTAAGGGTCTCCTGGCAGAATCACAATATGGCTTTAGAAAAGGTAGAAGTACTAGTGACTGTTTAAGCATTTTAACATCGGATATTCGGATTTCATTTTCTAATAATCAATCCACGGTCGCGGTTTTCCTAGACATTAATTCAGCTTATGATAATGTTGTATTATCAGTTTTACAAAATAAATTAAAAGCCTTACAAGTTCCAATGAACTTGTTGAATTTCATCATTAATATCCTGTCTGAACGCTCTGTTAACATGTCAATAGGGGATCATGAGGTATCGCATACAGTATGGAGAGGTCTCCCACAAGGTTCTGTGCTCAGCCCCCTTTTATACAATATTTACACTTTTGATTTAGATTCATCCTTGCCTAATCATGTTAAAGTTCTTCAATATGCCGATGATTTATTATTATATTCTACAAGTCAGTCTATCGAGCAAGCTAGCTGTTCTATTAATTCTGCTTTATCTGCTTTGGATTCATGGTTACATTTGAACGGTTTGGAGTTATCAACATCTAAAAGCGCAGCTGTTTTATTCACCCGGAAGAGAAACATTCCCGGAGTTAATCTTAACTATAAAGATACGCCTATTCCAGTCAAAGACAATTTCCGATATTTGGGTGTAATTTTAGACCCTAAATTAAGCAGTGTTCCTCATTGCGATTTTATTGTTAATAAATGCGAAAATCATTTAAACATGAAATGAAAATGAAAATGAAATGAAAAATAGTTTATTCACTTAAGCAACACAGACAACAATACAATTATTACCTCCGCCAAACTGCAAAACAGTTTGTTGGCAGATGTAGATAGACATGCTTAGATGCTTGTCAGGTGTTTGGTGGGGTGCACATCCTTTTTCTTTAAAATTAATCTACAATGCTATAACCAGAAGCACATTAGATTATGGGTTATTTATTCTTGAACCAGGTAGTATTATGGCTTTTAAAAAATTAGATCGCATCCAGTATAAAGCATTGCGGATTATTGCGGGTGCTATGAAGTCGAGACCCATAAATGCCTTACAGGTAGAATGCGGGGAAGCTCCTTTATATCTTAGAAGACAATTCCTTGCTGATAATTATTTGTTCCGAATTATTCAGTTCTCAACTCATCCTCTAATACCTAAACTGGACACTTTAGTGTCGCTGATTGATTCTTCAGATTACTGGTCCCATAAACGTGCTCCTTGTTTGGTTATAAGCTATAAAAAATACCTTTCTCTATCTTCTCCAATTCACCGTTCCAACAAACTTCCCATATTTAGCAGTAGTTATGACAGTTTACATTTCAATCCCATCATAAAATTTCACTGTTTTAATAAATCTGACCCCATTTGTCATTTAAGTTTCAACAATTTTCTGGCCGAACACTCGGAATATCACCACATTTTTACAGATGCTTCCAAGCGTTCTCCGACGGGTTGTGTCGGGATAGGCACGTACCACTCGCAATTCAACATCGTTCAAAAAATAAAACTTCCTCCCGAGACTTCCGTTTTTACAGGAGAATGTTTTGGCATTTTAAAGGCCATTGAATATAGTCGGGTTTTTAGGCTCAAGAAAGTTATAATCTTTTCAGATTGTCAAAGTGCTCTTCTAGCCATCAACAAATCCCCACTGTCACATAAATTCCTGTCTCCAATCATTTGTTTGATAAGAGAATTTGCGTACAGGACCTTATCGGAGGGCAATGTCTTGCAATTCGCGTGGGTTCCAGCCCATGCTGGAATCAAGGGCAATGAAGTGGCGGATTCTCTCGCTGGTGAAGCGGTGCAGTGTGGGGACATAGTTCCATACATCAATTTTAACTCAGATATTGTAAATTTACCTAAAACTTTTCTTTTGGACACCTGGAAGGTGGCCTGGGAAATCAGCAGCAGACAAAAGGGTCATTATTTTTCTTTGATCCACCCCGATGTTTCGGAAAAACCGTGGTTTGGCAGGGCTAAGTTTGGCAAGATGGGGACCTCAGTTCTCATTCGTATGAGAATCGGTCACGTCTGCTCTCCTGCTCATCTTGCTAAACTTAAAATTGTAAACGATCCCAGTTGTTCGTGTGGCACAGATGTGGGCGACTTGAATCACATTCTTTTCTCGTGTCCTCTATATGACCGTTCTTCCTTTCTTAGTGATCTTTTGTCTCTCCGTATTCCTTTTCCTACTTCAGTTCTTTCTTTATTTTGTACAAATAGTTTACCTGTATATAAATGTATAGCTTCATTCATTTCCATTAATAATATTAAATTGTAATTAAAATATTATTAGTATTTATTTTTATTTATTTTTTTCACCAATTTTTTGTATGCATCTTATCATTCATTATTATTTCCTTTAATCCTACTGATCCTATATCCAAAATTCCGTTTTAAATTTTAAATAATTTTGATAAATTCCAGTTTCCCTACCTTTGCTACTTGACATTGGCTAAATGCACAAACCGTGCCAAGCCAGAAAAAAAAAAAAAAAAAAAAAAAAAATATTCCGCGCGCTTTGAAAATTGCGCTTTGAAAATTTCAGTCCGAGTTTTATATATTTCCTCGCAAATATGTAATAAAACGTCGTATGACATGCGTGCGCTTTGATAATTACAGCCTCTGCTTTCTTGTAGCTCTCGCCTGCGGCTCGTGCTAGCAATATTGCCTCGGCTGTAATTATCAACTTATATCGTAATATGATCGTAATGTATTATTACACACAGCAACTTGGTTCTCGCTTCAAAATACCATCTAAACCTCGTCTGGATCGAACTGGCCCTCTAATGCTCCTTCCAAGGCTGGTACCGGGTCTGCATCTTCCAAAGCTGGGAGCTCCACTTCAGCATCAGGCATAGAAGCTGGCGGGTCAGGCACCCCAGCCTCATGAAGCAGCTCTATTAGCGATACCAAAGAACTGGTAAGCTGGAGACATAGAAAGATAATACTTTTTGTTACTAAGTTACCGTTTCACACATAACACTAATACTTAATTAAGATTTTTTGTAAGACTGTACTAGGGCTTTCATCCCGGGACTCTCGGTCTCGAAAATTTCGAGAGTCTCGATGATTTTTTGGTATTTTCGAGACTCGAGACTAGCAGTATCGGTCACGGGAATAACGAGGCTTTTGAGACTTGAGTCAGATAAAAACAGTAACTGCTACTGGTTGTGTAGATTTGATAAATGAGCGTTTATCGGAGTACGATGTTCATTTAGATACAGACGTAAAAAGTCTAACAAAAGATGGATGTAGCGTAATGAAAAAAATGGGAAAGTACAATGCTTACCACCAAAATTGTCTAATGAAGTGTCTGACCCATGGTATAATGCATCGAGACTGAAAGCCCTAGACTGTACCTATCCCATAAAGCTCGTCTCTTGCCGTTGTCCCTATTTTGCTGTGAAGAAGCGGCGGAACAAACTCCCCAGCATAAAATTAAAGTGTGGGCTGCACCACACTTTAATTTACATATACTTCTTTTTTTCTATAGCTACCTGTGCATCTGGCTTTTCCTCTTTGTGCAGAAGGTCCACGGCAGCTTCGGCCTCCTGCATGGCCTCAGTCAGCCGACCAACCCTAGCGTGTCTTCCTGCCATGTTGGTCCTGATGAGGGGATCGTCATTCGTCAGAGCCACCGCACGGGAGTACGCCGCATCAGCCCGACTATCCCCAAGGCGCTCCAGGGCTATGCCTATCAGCAGCACCTGAATATAAACTGAAATAACTAGGCTCGAGCGTATAGGTAGTATGTTTACAGGTTTCTTACCTGGACAGAAGAGGAATTAGGAAAAAAAGAATGAAGGCTTAAACAGTACGGCTGGAACTGAGTAGGTACCACGTTCCAAATGATGATGACTAACTTAAGTTAGATACCTACTTAGGGAAGTTAAATCTTAACTTAACTCTACGTCACTGTGACAGAACAACCTACTGTTGTAGTTACGTTGTAAATGTAATGTCTAAAATCCACATAAAGTTGTTGTCGTTACCGTGTACGGCTGGAACGGCTGCAAGGATGCTGCCGCGGCAAGCCGGCAGAAGGCTGAAGCAGGTCTCTTGCACACGAGCAGCGCTACTCCGAGGTCATGCGCCGCACGCGCACTCAGCGGTGCCGCCCATGATGCGCGCTGCAGACACGTCAGGGCCTATAAGGAAAAACGATGATGATGATGTTGATGGATGATGTTTATTACTGTAAATACGTTTTCAACCCTCAACCCATGCCCCGCTGCTTGCAGCATTGTTTTCTCATTTTAAGACCCAAGCTCTATCTATCTTTTTCGTTTTTACATTAGTTTTACAGAGCTAGTAATCAACAATGTAGGTAGGTAACTAACTTACCTATCTATTATACAGACAACATAAATGGTATAGAAAATGCAATAGTTTCTATCGATGGCTTAGTCAGTCTTTTAGAGGATAGTGTAAATAGTCTTCAGTAAAATGGCATACAAAATAGTTTTACGCGAAACAGCACCTATTTCTTCTCGTAAATCACCTAACTTTACTTCGTTGTACCTATAAAGGATATAATTATGTCTCTGTACCCGTGGTACTTACATAGGTACCTAGACTTGTGTGGTAACATACAAATTATATTTACTTAGCCTTACAATTTCTGAAGGATAACAAATGATCGCTAAGGTACAGGAAGGTATAAAGTAGGTGAACAACGAGAACAAATAACTTTCTTACCGCAATATACTTCTTCTTTGCCAGCAATGCCATTCCCAGATTGGCATGAGCCGCAACGCAAGTCGGATGCGCTGTGAGAGCGGTTTTGAGCCGAGATAGCGCGGCGTCAAGGTCCTTATGCTGCAGCATCATGGCTGCGAGGGCCAGGGCGGCTGCGTGCTGCGTAGGCTGCTGCGCCAAAGCAGCCCCCAGAAGTTGGAAAGCGCGTCGAGGGTCACCAGCTCGGAGTCGTAACGCTCCAGCTGCCGCTAATGTGTCTGCTCCACATGCGTGTGTGCTACAGGGATGTGAAGAACAACATAGGACATTAATGCCTACTAGTTGTTACTGCTTCAAAGTTTTTTGGGAAGGGTTACTAAGTTAGATAAACTTGGTACCTACCTTTCAATTTATTTTTCTTTTCTCTATCAAGTAAGTCTCCATTGCCAAGTTACGCTTTGCAACTGCATATCTTCTTCAACGTCATTTATACCTACTTAAACCTGATCGTTCTATGTCGATCAGGTTTAGGTATAATTGGCGCAAAATTTAAGCTTGCGAAACTTCTAACTATAGTCACATGCTTTTTACAAGAAATAAGTAGGTACCTAGATCATACTCACATTAAAGCCTGATCGTATGCAACCAACGCGCCATGCATATCATCACTGGCCAGGAGTAGTTTCGCCAAAAGAGCGCCGGCTCGCTCCCCACCCCCCGCCTGCACCGCAGATCTGGCCCATTCCACTCCTTTATCCAGCTCGCTTAAGTTCCACGAACATTCGGCTGGAAATATTTGCTAGCTTAAGGATTCTCTATCATGAGACCTATTGAAACGTCACTTAATTAGTACCTGCTACAAATATTATTGGTCCTTCTAAAGTTATGCCCTTGTTCTCCATTTCACCATTCAGTATTTCTCAGCTGCTTTTAGCGGTAATTGGTTTTATACCGTCACCTAAGAAGTTATGGGTTGCGTATGCAAAGCGCAGTCTCCACATCCTTGACTCAAGGACTAGGCTGCTTTAGGGTCGAGAGCCTTAGAAAGTAGATTATCAAAAAATAAAAAAATCTTCACATCCGCGGATCAATCGTGGTCTCCCTCGTATTATACTACCTTGGGCCTTTACCCTGGGCTTGGAGTTAATACGACCCTGGGGGCAGGGGTGGGGTGTTGTGAGACGTGAACTTAACGGAGGCTTGTGACCGTCTCGCGTCTATGAGTTGGCGGACTGTTCATTACCTAAAGCGCAATATATATCAGGATCAGGATGTTTTGACAACTTGTCAGCTTCTAAATAGGCCTCGTAAGATAACTGGAACCGATGCTGACGAGATCTGTAATGAAAAAGGTTTCAAAAGGATTGTGACTTATAACAAACTGACCTATTGGTCCAAGTATAATGTACTCTGTGTATTGGTCTAATGGTCATACTCATTACGTGCACCCGGTGCACCGCGTGGTGTGGGGTCCTAATTTCGTTTATCCTGCAGTCGGGCAAAAGTTGGTGGTTGGTTCTGAGTTTAATATCTATCTGATGGTGACAAATAGCATTGCGTTTGCGCTCACATTTGTGGTCAATTTAAATATCTTTCGCTTAATTGGGTAATCTCTGTTGACATTGGCCACCATTACCGGAATTCGATGAAGAGGATATTATATTATTCATGACCATGCAAAATCGTCATTCTCAATAGTTAACTGGAGGTCATGAAGCGCAACAAACAAACAACAAAAACGACAACAACAAATAAGATTACCAGCAACTATGACGATCGTAATACATACAAACATTTGGCGACTTGTTTTAAAGGCTCTGGATCCTGTGGATGGAGTCTTATACAGCTGTGGTACCTCTCCAGGGCTTCCTGCAACCTGCCAGCATCAGCCAACACTGAACCCTGGGTAGAAATTACGTTAAAATAAGTAGATACTTGAACTAATCGCGTTGCATGATCACAGTAAAAAAGTCATGTCGGTCCTTCTGCCAGGAGATCGCCGCTCCAGAGTATCCGGAAGATTCCAGGCTAACCATTGTAGAACTAAATACTTAGTAGATTTTGAATTATGGCTCTTTTTAGTTAGTGAGTGGTGGCTATCAGATTCAAATGGGCGTACTTAGGGGATAGCTGTCTTCCCCTCTGTTAGTGCTTAAAAATACCAAGGTACCTACTTCTCCACAATTTTTTAATATCTGGAATCCCAATCTAAGAAAAAAATGGTGGATAATAATCAAAATCAGCATGTGCTTACGATAAGCCGTACTTTGCTAAGCCAGCTTAAAGTCACCCACAGCTTAGGGTTACCATGATTGACTGACCCTACACCTTACCTTGATGTAATGCGCATATCTATGTTTGTTGTCGTATTGTTTCTGTAGTTCATCGGCGAGGTCCAAGCATAACGAATGCTCTCCTCTAACGTAGCGCGCATGAAGTAGCCAGTTACGAGAGCCCGTCTTGAAGCCTGTTAAAAATAGGCTTAAATCAACATTTCAACTATTATCTTCATTGTCATGCGTTGTGGAAGGGATATCGATGCACAACGACACAACCATGATCCGACATAAAAGAAAAACAGCTAATATAGACTCCATGGATCGGGAACCCTATGACCTTCACGACTACTACCAATCACCTCAGGTATCTGACACGCCATTTGCAGTGGCGGACATGGCGGTGCAAGGCTTGTTGAAACCATCTACCTATATTACTTTGAAGGGACTTCAAGGGACAAAGATACCATACCGCATACCACAAAGGTACCTAAGCAAGCATTGATTTCCCCAACTCTTAGTATTATTTCTTAAATAAGGCCCTTCCAGTTAAGCATGTGAGTAGGTAATGTGGACTTGTAATTGGAATAATCGATTAAAATAAAATGAATGGTAGGTACTTACCATCAGCATTACTTTCTAAAGAGAACCGGCGTTTCATCTTTACTTTTAACTATAAGCTTTATTTTATCTTGTTTGTTTGTGTCGATACCGCCATGGTAACCGCGTGGTAGCAGCGTCAGCAGGACTCAGCGATTAACTACTTAGATGCATGGTTTTTAATATCAAGTTACTGAATTAACTTGAAAATCTATATTTAATAGCAAATAGGTAGTTATAGGTAGTTATTGCAACTATATTAATTTAGCGACATTATGAAATTATTGTTTTTCTCCATATAAAATAATCAAATTAATCAAGGAATTGGATAAACTATTCATTTGATATTCTAGATATAATATTTTATTTTTATTACATATAATTTAGAGTTTTGGCACGAAACTGATACAACAAATCAATGAAATCACCGTTTCCGAACGAAAATGACAAATCAAAATTTGACAAGTGTACTGTTGCAATTTGCTATGAATTTCATAGATTAGTAAATACGTCGGAAATAAACCATTTTTCACAAATTCTAAGAAGTAAACGTGAATAAAAACATATTTAAACAACAATGGAGGATATGGCAAGACTAGCTGTTGTGGAACAAAGTATAAGAGACGTGGGCCAATTCCATAAAGTATTGTATGAACTTTTGCGGTATATAAATCATGTTTTAGAAAATCCTCATGATCACGAATTGAGGACAATAAAAAGCGATGTTCTAAAAGGTTTACATGAGAATACAGCGTTCAATCAATACTTGAAATATGTCGGTTTTCAACCGGTAAGTACAAAAAAATATAAACATGTAAGTACCTAGTATTCCCTAAATCGTAAAATTGTAAAGGAAATAAAAATACAAACCTCTCTCTAAGGAGACTCGGACCTAGACCCTTAACTAAATCAAGATCCTGTTCATGGGGGATTATTTTGTGAAAGATTACTTCTATAAATACGTGATATTACACGTACCTAATTGAGTCAGTATTTTCCTATGTACTTCAGTAATTTCTTATCTTCATCAGTTAATATCGAATGTTATCAATAGTGTTTAATTATCACTATGATTTCATTAACTACCTATTTCTTGCTAAAACTTTAGTACTTACTTTTCTGAAACCAAAATAATAATTAATAGTCTAAATATTGGTCTTCGCGCACAAAAGTTTATGATTATGATAGCAAGCAAGCAAGCAAGTTTATGATAGCATGGTTGGCATAGGGGTGAAGGGATTGCCTGCTGGACTGCAGGTCCCGGTTCATTTCCCATACAAAATTAAAATCTGTATAGCCTAAGGGTAGTTGTTCCGGGTTTAGCTGTATGAACTTATGTTCATAAACTCTGGGTTACACTCCTGCATGTGTAACATGATCACCATAGAAACAGGTATATTGACAGAAGATTCGGAAAAGTGACACTATGGTAGAAAATTTCTACCAATATACAGGGTTATTTGTTAGACACCAACAACCTCGCAGGTGTAGATTACTAACATCATAAACAACAACATTTGTTCTACAACTTTATCGACAACAGACAAAAAAAAAACAACTCTCCATATAAAACTAGATCAACTGTTCGGATATAGGTATGTATGGAGAGTTGTTTTTTTTGTCTGTTTTCAAAAAAGTTGTAGAACAAATGTTGTTGTTTATGATGTTAGTAATCCTCCTGCGAGGTTGTTGGTGTTTTACAAATAACCCTGTAGAGGATAATGATACTCAATGTTATAGAGTGTTATTGATTGCAGAATCTACACATTTTTTCTCTTCATTCTTGACATTGTCGTGCTACAAAACAAGAGAAATGTTTTACAATCTGTCACTTTGTCGAGTCTTCTGTAGACAAAATCTGTTTCTACAGTGCGGTGGTCACCGTATACATGCTTGTGAAATTTATTTTTATTTTTTTTATTTTGGCATCAAACTGTCATATACTTAAATATATAATTTTTCAGACAATTTGTTTCTTAAAATAGACTTATAGTGCCGATAATGTGATATAATGGTAGAAATAAGTACAATAAACTCCTAACAAGGAAAGACGCGCAAGAAATATATACCTAATTTTCTATATCAGAACATACATTCAATGAAACATATCATCAATTAACAAAGTAAAATGATGACAGACAAAGCAAAAATAGTACCTAAATTCTAATTAGGTGATATATCTATTTTTAAGTTTTAGTTTAAGGCTATTAAGAGAAATGTTAAAAAGGTCTATGTCTGTAAATTCTCTGTTATAAATTGTTAGTGGAACGGTACATAAATGAGTTACGAGTGTATGTTTTATTTAGTCGAGGAGGAACAAAAAGTGGTGTAGTATGTGAGGGGCGTACGGGTAGGCAAGCGTGTGCTTTCAGTGATATTTTAACAAGTAATGATGGTGAATCAGTCAGTAAGTTTAAAAAAAAAAAAAAGATTTAATTATCTATTTTCTTACAGAAAGGTTTGGAAATCATTTACCCTAAAGAACAAACACTAAACAACTTGAGAATGGCGCAAGCAGCGATCGAGAGAAAGATATGTTTCTGCTACGGTACCTTGAACAAACAGCCTAGCCTTAAAACCAGTCAAAATTCCAGGAGAAAATTGTCACCTACTAAAATACTGGTATTGTATGTTAATATTTTCGCTTTTTGTGCTGTTCCCGCACTGAAAATGATGTATCATTAAACATTTACAAAAGCAGGCAGAAACCAATCTCACTTGATACTTGGAATATATTTTTTTTAACAGATCCTCAATTCCCTTTGTAAAATAATAATAGCCAAGTTACTCCTTATAACATCAGCTACCTGACAGTTAAAGTTCAATCAAAATCTGTCCAATAACTACAAATAAAATAATAATAAAAAAAAACAAATGGGGTAATACATAACAGGAACACTCCGGGTTGGTACATTTCTGAAGGAAGATGCGCCGAGCGTATGCAACACTGTATCTTGTACCTTGTACTGTACCTCCTTCGTTGTCCTGTATCTTGACGCACTATCGCATCATCGGTTGAGTGTGTAAGTGTATTTGTCTGTTCTGGCGTTACACCACGACCGATAATACGCGATGCATCTTCCGTCAGGTATCTACCGACCCTTAGACGTCAAAGTACTCCTTCCCATCACTGTCTTCAAGAAACGTGTCCAATAGACTTTCCATGTTGGATGGTAATGCTAATTCTTCGGCCAAAGGATACGCCAGCCCTCTCTCACGCGAAGTGTCGAACTGCCTGCGAGAAATCTCCTTGTTAAAATGTGGTGGATGGAGCAGCCACATTTCTTTGACACAGCTTTTGACATTCCTGTAATCTTCTTTTGCAGGCAACACAGAACCATCTGCTATTAAAAATAGAGAGATTATTCAATGATGTCTTGGTATACGAGGATGAAGAGTTAGTAGAGCTAGCACGGGACCAAATACCACTAGTTACACTGCAGCTGATGGCTCTTGACAGGGTTCGTGAGGTCCAGAAGTTAATTAAAGCAGGTTAGGATTGAATTGATTACTGTAAACAAACAGAACAAAACATTGCATTCAAGCATTTACATATTTTACATACTTTTTTATTTTCTGTCATGCATGATGCATGCGGACGGCGTGGTTGACACAATGGCTTAGGGATTGACTGCTGTGCTGCTAGATTCAATTCCCTCTGTTTATTCCCCGAGTTACTTTCGGCATTTCTTCTCAGGAATCAGCCATTTTGGAAATGCCATTTATTTAAAAAAAATGAGGGTTAATAATATTTTTTCTGCCACCAGACGGCGCTTCGTATGCGTCAGGTCCAACCAGCTGTCAGATAGCACAGATTCCTACCGAAATTATGTTTTTTTAGAGAAATTCTACGTATTTGGAAGTGTTATTGATGTTATTGTGGATTACGGCCAGAGAAAGGTTTCCGAACTGAAGATTGAGCTCAAAAGCAGAGGCCCGAAAGTCACTGGTGTCTATGTCATTTATGCCCTCCTGTTTTATTTGCACACATAGGTACTGCACAACACTGTGGCATTCTAGAAAACAATATTCCTTTTGTAACGTTTTTTTTTTTTTTTTTTTATTAATTTCAACTATCTGCAATCAGTAATGTCTACTATGAGCAGGTGAGAAGGGAAGAGGTAACGGTGCAGAGATTCTCATCCAATGATGAGGACTCTTCATTTAACTAGTTGAGAATCTTTTATCCAGATCCAAGACCCGTGGTCTTTTGAGCCTCTTAGGCTGGTTTGTAAGAAGAAGCTCGTGAGCCAGCTTGTTAGGATGACCGTTAAGGCGGGTTTTATACGTGGTGCATGATTTCGCTATTTCTTCTTTCACTAAGGATATGTTTGCAAACTGGTGAACTTCAGCATTGGTTATGAACCAGGGAGCTTTAAGGATGGTTTTTAGAATCGCATTTTGTGATCTTTGCAAGATTTCAACATTGGAGTGGCATGCAGTTCCCCAGAGCTGTATGCCATAGGTCCAAATCGGTTTAATTGCTACTTTGTATATGAGCAGTTTGTTATCAAGAGAGACGTTGGAGTTCCTTCCAAGGAGCCAATATAAGCCTCGAAATTTATGGTTCATTTCATCTCTCTTGGCTCTTATGTGATTCTTCCAAGTTAACCGGCGATCCAGGTGAATGCCCAAGTATTTAACGGAGTCAGCATGTGTGAGAGGTTCATTGACCAAGGTTACAGGAGGACAGTTGCCTTGTCTGAGTGTAAAAGTGATTTGCGTCGATTTAGAAGCACTAGCCTTGATCCGCCACTTTTTCAGCCAGTTACCAATTTTGTCTAACTGAGTCTGTAGCGCTTTGGTGGCCAACTCGGGATGGCGACTGCTTGCGAGAAGAGCTGTATCGTCAGCAAAAGTGGCAGTTGTAACGCCCACCGTGTTTGGTAGATCAGCTGTAAATAAGCAGTAAAGCGATGGCCCCAAAACCGAGCCTTGCGGGACACCAGCTTTGCAGTCATAGAATTCAGAGTAAGCATCATCTTCCTTTACTTGAAATATCCTCCCTGACAGGTATGACGTGAAGATTTCGAAGTAGGGATGAGGTAGGTAGGTTTTTATTTTGCAAAGGAGGCCCTTGTGCCACACCTTATCGAAGGCCTGCTGGATGTCTAGAAATGCTGAGGTGCAGTACTCTTTATTTTCTAGGGAGCTTCTGATCTTGTCGTAGACCCTATGGACCTGTTCTATGGTAGAGTGGTGTTGGCGGAAGCCAAATTGATGATCTGGAACGACCCTATTTTCTTTGAGCACGGATGATAATCGCTTCAGCAGAATTTTCTCGAAGACTTTGGATAGCACTGGAAGCAGGCTGATTGGGCGATATGAAGAGGCGACGTTCGCTGGTTTGCCTGGCTTGTAAATCATTATAATCTGCGAGACCTTCCAGTGGTCAGGGAAATGCGCAGTTCGCAGAATCGCGTTTATCAGTATTGTAATATATACTATTACTCGCTTTGGAGCCTCTTTGACGATTCTTGGGGTAATTAGGTCATATCCAGGCGCCGATTTATCTTTAAATGACATGATTACAGATCTCACTTCTTTAGGGCTGGTTGAAGGTATTGGCAAGTCTAACTGTAGTGCTTGGTTTAGGATTTCATTAATTGAATCTTCATCAGAGTCCGGCGCAGCGTCGTTGGGCGAAAACACACTTTCTAAATGTCTGGCAAACGTATCCGCTTTTTCTTTACTCGAACGGGCCCAGCCAATATCTGTTTGTAGAGGTGGTTTAGGGTTTTGTGGTTGCTTTAGATGTTTTGTAGCCTTCCACAGAGAGTAATTAGAAGCCTTCTCAGCACTTAGGGATGCAAGGAACTGCTCAGTTTTATTATCATCATAGACTTTGATTGCTTTTTTAAGATTAACACTTGCTCTATTAAATGCTGTTTTATCGGCTGGGTGCCTACTAGTTTGCCATACGCGTCTTAGCCTTCTTTTTTCTCCAATTTGGTTCTTAAGGATGGATGTAATCGTAGACCCAGTGTCGGTGTCATTAATCACAGGAGTGTTCTTCCAAGCAGCCTCTTGGATTATACATGAAAGCTGCTTTGTAGCGTGTTCAATGTCGTCTGGAGTTTTAAGCGGGATTCTAAGGTTCACATTCTTATCCAGATAGCTCCTAAATGAGGTCCAGTCGGTTTTGTGGTTGTAAAGAGACTCATGCTTTTGTTTGTTGAGGATTCTGGTGGAAACTGTCAGCAACACTGGTGAATGATCAGAGGCACTGTCAAGACAAGAACTGGTATCATAGTAGTTTTCTGATATTCCCTTTGATATGAAAAAATCCAGAAGATCGGGAGTTTTCGCATGGTCGGTTGGCCAATATGTTGGTTCTCCTGTGGAGATTGTCACCAGGGAGTAGGCATCTAGACTCTTTTTTAACTCTCTGCCTCTGGTTGTTATCAGCCTGGAGCCCCAGTGTGTATGTTTGGCGTTCCAGTCCCCGCCGGCTATGAAGCGATTACCCAAGGTATTAAAATATTGGGAAAAGAGCTCTTCAGTTATTTTATGTCTAGGTGGACAATATACTGATGATACCGTAAATCTACCCATCCTATCCTCGACAGATACTGTTGTTGCTTGAAGATATTCTGCCTTGAAATCAGTTACCTGGTGGTGTTTGATGGATTGCTTTATTACGATCGCAGTTCCTCCATGAGCGGTTCCGTCAGGGTGGTTGGTGGAGTATACAACAAAGCCTGGAATTTTTATGCAGCTCTTATTCGTGAAGTGGGACTCGGATATTAGTATTATGTCTAGTTTATGTAGGTCTATGAGAAGTTCAAGCTCCCGTTTGTTGGGAGACAGACCATTTATGTTCCAGGTGGCCAATCGGTGTAACGTTTTTAAGAACAAATAACTCTCTGGGGAGATACAGAAATAAATACCATTTCATCTCATGTACTTAATAAATATTTGTATGGCCCATAGATTTTATTTTGATTTTACAAACAGACACTTTTATTTTATTCATTTGTAAAGATTAAAATTAGCTGGATATTTTATATAATATCTATTTATTCTAATATACCTTTTTGTCACATCACAGGTCAAAAGGATACTGTAGACCTGCCGTTTGACATAGCACTCCTGATGGAACTCATGGGCTGGTTCAAGCATAAGTTCTTCACATGGGTTGACCAACCCCCATGCAAGGGATGCGGTGGATCCACCACTTTTAGGCAGAACTATACTGTCAACAAGGAAGGGGAGATTTGTAAAATGGAAGTAAGTGGGAAAATAACATAGATGCAAAGAGATTTAAGATAATATTGACAGGCAAAGATATTTCATAGGAAAACTGTGATCCCATGTCGACAGTGACGCCATCTAGCATACAATAGCAATATTAGAAAGGCAGCGGAGCGCACCAAACTAGACTCATTGATATCTGATGTCGGTTAACGCCCGATATTAATATTCTATCTCAATCCAAATCCCGATCCTTTGTTTTTGACGGCTACTTCTGATTGGACAGCTTAAAGACTCGGATAGGCGAATTCGGTCGTTGATTGGATACAGATAAAGATCGGGATCAAGATAGCAACCGAGATAGATTATTAATATCCAGCGTAAATGTTTTGTTTGTGATGTTCCGTCTATCTATAGTAAGTATTTAATGTCTTTGCATAGATGTCTCGTTTTGAAGGTAGATTATGCTATGGCCGATCGAAAGACTAGCGGACGTCGCTCGGTTTCACCCGCGTAGTTCCCGTTCCCGTTGGAATACAGGGATAAAAACTAGCCTATACCACCCGAGGATAGTGTAGCTTCCCAACGGTGAAAGAATTTTTCCAATCGGGCCAGTCGTTTTTAATTTTTTTAGTTACATACAAAAACACAAATCTTTCCTCGTTACAATATGAGTATAGATCAGCCCGAGCAGCAATTATTACTTAGCCACTAGCTAATTACGTACAGTGGGGGTCATAAGTCCGCACAGAGCAATAGGCTGACACAGACATACCTACGTTTACTGACGAGTATGACCGTCTTTTAATGAGTAATTCTATATTAGGGAGGTAGAGGTTTTAGTACACTTAAAATTACGGGGAGACATTGCGCGGCGTTATTGTTTACCGAGTCCCCTGAAATAAAGATAAAAAACTATATTAAAGGCACACACACACATTAAATTTAGTCTCCATTGTACATAAGGGAAATGTTACTAATAAAATACATTGTTGCAACATCTTTAAAATATAATAATTTTAGTAAATAAAAGTTGGACAACATTGTTCCATCCACATTTGTTGCGGGAAATAAGGTACTTATAGCAACTGTTTCACAACTTTTACTAGCTGTCCATATGTATATCCTGCTTTTGTAATTTAGTTTATATAAAAGTATATATTTTTAAAACGTTTTCATTACTCGAATCAATTTAATTTACTGTACCTACCTTAAAGTTGATTAGTGTGATAATGGAAACGACATCGATTAAAAACAAGGATTTCAAAAGACTGTTCTGTCTGTAGGCATACACCTGCAACGCGTGCGGCGTGGGCGCGGAGTTCGTGCGGTACAACAACCCGCGCACGCTGCTGCGCACGCGGCGCGGGCGCTGCGGCGAGTGGGCCAACTGCTTCGCGCTGCTGTGTCGCGCGCTCGGGTACGACACGCGCTTCGTGTACGATACCACAGACCATGTGTGGTGTGAGGTAAGACCACAGATTCAAAATAAACTAAAGTATGAGCAAAATACTGGGTATTGAACTTAGTAGCGTAATGTTAAAGTATGCACACCAATTGACTTATTCTTTTGTTATTATGTGTAAATGCGCTTAATAAACCAAATGGTAGTTTCAGTCTCAGACTGTTGCATGTTGTGTACTCGTGTTTCTACTAGCTAGTTTTAAATTCTTTAATTGTAATCTGTGGAGAACGTAGTGGGTAGCATAGTTATTTAAAATGTTAGACTTAAGATTTTATTACTTTTTTGTACTGTGCTACTTTTTGATTTTCCTTAAATAAATAAATAAAATCAAATCTCCGAGTTGAGGTCACTACCTCTGACAAATGCGTGCACTGACTGATCTGGTCATATCTGTGTGGTTCTTTCCTCAAAAGATCATTTCAAACTAATCATGCATGGTTCTTAAATGATTTGACCAAGATAATGTCTGGACTTTAAAAGAGACTGACCTCTGAGTTTCTTTCGGTGTTTCTTCCAGATAGTGAAACACCGACCTTCGACCTTCTAGTTACAAAATGTCATGTAAAAGTGTTTGTATGATAACTACAGAAATAAATATCATTTATCATTTTTTTATCATTAAAATATCTTTATTGTGGATCATAGGAAGGGACATAATACATATCTTATTAAATAAATATCTCAGACCAATAAAAAGGTATAGCCGTCGTAAACAATCGCGACTAAAAAAACTTTTTTACAAAAAATACAACCGACTTCAAAAAACACTAACCGGTGTAAAATAACTCTAAATTAGGAAGTCTGTGGCTTGGTGGTTTTGTCTCATTCATGATAGGCCACCGACTTCCGACTTTATTTAACAATTTTTAGTTTTTATTTTTACATACCTAGATGATAAATTAGTATCCATTTCTACAACACATATTTACATATTACAATCAAACAAATAAACAACAACAGACTGTTCGCGATGAAATCAAAAAGTAAAATTCATGAACAAATATGTTTCAAAATGATAACTACTAGACCAAACTATGTATTTTTTTAATGAGACCAAAAAGAAACTAGTCCGCATCAAACTAAAAAAGAATCATGTAAATCGGTACATAAATCTCAGCGTAATCGGTAAACATACATACAAAAAAGTGTTCAAAAATAAATAAAATTGTTCATAAAATGAAAACTACCGGGTCTAACTATGTTATATTTTTATGGGACCAAATGGCAGCTATTCCGCATCGAACTCAAAAAGAATCACGTAAATCGGATCATTAATCTCTGAGTAATCGGTGTACATACATCACAAAAGTGAGGACTAGTTTTGGCTTTGTGTGCGTAACTTGGTGTATGACATCGTAGATTTGCGCATGTGTGCTAGAGAAAAATGTTGCAAGCGTTGCGCTGCGACTCCCAAGTGCGAGAGATACTTTGGTTAAGTTTTATTATAATGTAGGTAGTTTAGTGTTTATCTTGGTTGTATGAAATGAAAGATAATTTCGTTTAAGTACAATAATTTATTTTCTGAATATGTAAAATTATTAATGCCCCTTATGTAGTGTCAGCTTTTTAAATGTCTGACGTTTTGAGTCACAACTTTTGAGTAAAGTTTCTTGTTTCGCAATATGATGGAACCCTATATTTATGTACTTACTCATCACCAAAAGCAGGCACAAGAAGATTAAAAAATACTAAAATGATAAAATGAGTGTATGACAACATGTATGAATGTAAACGAAACAAAAGAAGTATGTAAGAATCGCAGCAGATGGCGCTCTGTAGTTGCCTACTCCCATGGGAAAAAGGCGCGAGTTTATGTTATGTAATATTCTGACAAATAATTTGTTTGTTATAGATTTTCGACTACGACTCCAACTCATGGATGCACGCGGACCCGTGCGAGGCCAAGCTTAACGCGCCGCTGTTGTACTCCCACGGCTGGGGCAAGAAACTGTCGTACGTCATCGCAGTCTCCCGAGACGACTTGCAAGATGTCACCTGGAGGTACACCATGGACCACAAAGAGGTAACCTCATTAATCTTTCAACTGAGGTAATTAGAGACACAATAGAGAGACAATGACAGGCGGACACCGGTGTCCTCTCGGGGTTTAATGAAGTAACTTCTAAACGGGTTGACCGATATGAATGTGCAGCTATTGTTAGAATCCTTATCCCGGGTTGATGAGTCTAAGATGAAGTCATGTTTGCTTAAAAATAAACGGGATACATACCTATTTATACGATAAAAATAGTTTATTAGAGGAAAGCGTGGACTACTAGACTCACATTTCCAATAACCTCGTCTAGCTAACATTTTGCTATTTCGTAACTATGCTGGTTTAATGCTAATTAGAAAAAAATGCAATTTAAAGATTTGAATTACCTAAGTCATCATCATCTGTCTAGACTTTTCCCTGCTATGTTGGGGTCGGCTTCAAGTTTAACCGGATGCAGCAGAATACCAGTGTTTAACATGGAGCGGCTGCCTGTCGGTCCTCCACAGCCCAGTTACTGGGTACCGCAATACCCCTTGGTTAATCTTGTCAGATTTTCGGGCGTAACGAATGTCATAGATATAAATGGCAGCCGGGACTAACGGCTTTAGCGTTCCTGCACACGATGCCGTCGCCGCGCTGACGCCGCAGAATTACACTGTAGATACGAGTCGCGCGAAGCCCGCCACCGCGCCGCCCTATTCTTAAAAAGTTACGAACGTGCACGTTCGTACGCGGCCGGTAATGGAATTAATCAAACAGAGGGAACGCGCGCGGTGGCGGGCTCTTATCTACCGAATCGTGCGGCGTCGGCGCGGTGACGGCATCGTGTGCAGGGACGCTTACGTGCTTGCCGTGGCACGAAGGAGTCTTTTTCTTTATTTCTTTATTCAAAATCTGTACAACAAAAACATACAAAAAGTCTGCCAAACTGCAGAACAGTTTGTCGGCAGTTGTTCTCGTTTTACAATATAATAAAAATAACATTTTTTTATTGCAAATACAAGTGCTTAAAAGTATTTCGTGCTTAAAAATATATTAAAAATAAAATAAAATACAAAGAAAGGTAAACAAGAAAAGGAAATTTTAAACCTATAGGTTTACGCCAGCTGATTAGGCGACACCAAACATCCAAATTTTTTCATTTGAAAATAAACCCTAACTCATTTGTGATAAAGTTGAAAAACCATCAAAGAAACTTGACAAATCGGAGCAGCCCGATGTGTCGGCGACAGTAAATGCAATTTTTGCTATGGACACAATGTGAGGTAGTGTTTTTTGAGAACATTTTTAAGTTGATCTTTAGATTTGACATCCGATATCAACTTTGCGGGCAGCTCATTCACTAACGTTGGTACGACATATTTTCTTGTGCGCTTACCAAAGTAGTTTGTGACGTTAGGAACAGCAAGCGTCTTCTTTTTGGATAAACGAGTTGGGTACATATGCCTACGTTCCTCTTTGTAACTTTCGTTATTAAATTGTTCAGTCAAAATATTTATTTGACTTTTTATATGGACCGGAAGTATTTTACAAATTTTAAATAGCTTTTCATAATTTTGATTTAAGCTTTTTTTAGTATTTTTATCTACAAGTAATTTAAGTAGCCTAATCTGCAGATTATTAATTTTATTTAAATGTGTGGGGAACGTGAGGCCATATCCACCCAATCCGTATTCAATAACTGAATCAGCCAGTGCATAGTACAAACTTACAAAGTATACAATACTTTTCTGCTCACAGCATGATCAAGTGTTTTTAATTTACCTAGAATGGATCGCAGTTTATTGCAAACGTTGTTGACATGCAGGTTCCAAGTGAATGTATTATCAATGACTAATCCTAAGTATTTGTAAGATGTAACTGTTTCTAAGTGGGAGCATTGGCAGTTTATATGGTTGTTATGAAGGCATTCGTACGAATGACCTTTAACTCCCACTGTTAACATATTACTTTTATTTTTGTAATATGGCGAGTGAATAAGCATGCACTTAGTTTTACTTATATTAATTATAATGCCATTATCATGTGCCCACCGAACTATACTGTCAAAATCGTCTTGCATAGCTTGCTGTATTGTATCCATGTCATTATGGCCATAGACCAGGCAAGTATCATCGGCATACATAAATGCTTTGCATTTTTTAAGTACGTTAGACATGCTGTTAACATGCATAATATATCCTAGTGGCCCATATACCGAACCGGTCGGCACTCCGAATTTAATATCGCCCCGTACACTTTCGGTTCCACTGACACGTACTTTAAGTGACCTTTGGTCTAGGTACTTGCTGAACCATACATTCATAGGGCCTCTGATGCCACATTCATACATAGCCTGCAGCAAGCCGCCGTGGTCTAATGTGTCAAAAGCTTTTTTAAAGTCTATATATATAACCATAACTATTTTTTTATCGTTAAGATGATTATTGACTTCATCAGTGAATTTCTCGAGTGCAGTAGCAGTACTTCTATTGATTCAAAAACCGTGTTGGACATCATTTAAAATATTATTATTTTCCAAAAAGTTAGTTAGTTGTTTTACCATAATTTTTTCAACAATTTTATTAACACTATTAAGTATAGCTATAGGTCTATAATTGCTATAATCCTGTAGATCCCTGTTTATATATAGGCCTTACTATAGACTTTTTAAGTTCATCTGGATATTCAGATTTTTTTACACTGATATTAATAAAATAAGCAATTACTGGGCTAATTTGTTCTTTAATAAGTTTTAAATCTTTAATTCTAATGCCATCGGACCCCGGCGACTTGTTGCAGTCTAATTTTTCTATTACAGATTTTACATCTTTGGGTAGGACCTTTTTAAATCTAAAACTAACATTACAGTCATTTACATAACACGTCCTGTCCAAAAAATTATGTTGACATTTATGTTTAATCATATCAACTTCTTTCGTAAAGGTTTCACAGAAATTGTTACAGATATTTTGCAGTGTATCATTTCTAAGTAAATGCTTCTCTATTACAGAATCTACTCCTTGTTTAGACCTACCAAGCCAGCTATTAATACTACTCCATATCTTTCTCATGTCTCCTTTACAATTAATTATAGTTTGACGCCTACTTCTATTTTTGGCCATATTTATAAGTTTCTGTGTCTTATTTCTGCACCTAGTGTACTGTAAACGTTTATAATTATTTTGCGGATCATTTTTCCACTGTCTAAATAGCGTATCTTTGTCTTCTATAAGCACACTTAATTCATCAGTAACCCACGTTTGAGTTTTACGCTTTAAGGGCACCGAGTTATCTATTTTTGAGCTATTATAAATATCGCCAAAAATCTCAAACATTTTTGCGTACAATTCGTTCGGGTCTTGCATTTGTAACAAAGGTGACCAATTAACATTACTAAATTTAATTCTTAAAGCTTTATTGTCGTACCTAATCTTTCTCACACATGTTATGTCTCTTTGCTTATCAATAACAGCTGAGATTCCCGTTAGATAGTGATCGGCTACCTGGCTCGTGAGCGTGTATGCGTGGACGTCGCTCGCCCCGCCACTTACATTTCGCATGAAGACGTGATCGATGCAAGACGCCACTCGCTTCTGTCCAACAACCGCCTCGCGCGTTATATCGTAAATGCCGCAGTGAAGTCCCAGCTCTGCTAACATATTTAAATATCTGTTTGCCGAGGAATCCAGTGCATTGTGTAACAAGTTAATGTTACAGTCCCCTACTAATATGATATCAGTGTACATGGGTAGCGCTCTAATAATGTTTTCTAATTCTTTCGTAAAAGTACCTTTATTTGTGTGCGGTGGCCTGTAGATGACCAATAGATAAGCGTTGTAGACATTCTTACTAAGGTGGCCGTGTATCAACTCAAACGTAGATGTATTATATTTTTGTAGTGGACTGTACTGAAGACAATTTTTCACATAAACAAGTATGCCTCCTCCTCGCTTTTTTTCTCTGGTTTGTGAATACATATTAAAACCATCGATCGTGTACATGGATACTTCATCCTGTCTAATATTTATTTCTGTGAGACACAACACATCTAGTTTACTCAAAATATTTTGTAGAAGTACCTTCAACTGATTAAAATTTTTTCTTATAGAACAAATGTTAATGTGTATGATTTGTATTTTATTTCCGTTTTTTGTTACGTAGGTTGACCATTTTTTTATTTCAGTAAATTTTATATACTCAATGTCTTGTAATTGTGATTGTAAATCGAAGTTTATCACCATGGTGTAGTTTTATTGATGAGTCACTATATTTTAAAAGTACGAAATGATATTGCATTAGATCTTGTCTCTTTGTATATTATATGTTTCTATGTCACCCTCATTCCGAATATGGTAGATTTTTTTGTCAATATCGTTTTTCTTTATTAAAATTTTGGCATCCTGTATCCATATATATTTGTAGGTTTCTTTAAGCTTTGTCTTTGTCGCCCAAAATAGTTGCCTGTTTTGTCGGGTTACATGCTCATTTATGAAAATTCGCGATGAGTCATTGTTGTCTAATATCATATGGTTTGTAATAAGTGATTTTCGACTTTTAAGCCATTCTACTCTCGCCGCTTTTGTACGCAATGATACAACTATGGGCCGTACCTCTTTTTTTTCAGATCCTACCCTCCATGCACTTTCAATTCCGGTTTTATCTAATTTTAAGATCTCAGCACATTTTTTTACTACATCAACGATTTTCTCATCTTCTTGCACTTTTAAATTCATTATTTCGATGTTTTTGTTTAATTCTTTCTGTTCAAGGTATCCAATTCGTTCTTCCAGCGCTTTGTTGCTTTTATCTAAATTAATGTTTCGCTGTATTAGATCCTTATATCTGTTTTCCATTGACTTATTATTTTCTGTAGTTTCCTTTTTAAAAGTCTCCATTTCATCATGCTTATCGCTTAGAAACTGCAGTGTTTTTTCAAATTCGATATTACATTTTTTTAACTCCCCTATTTCGGACTTTATGGCCGACACATCCTTCTGCAGCAATAAAAATCGTGAGTCTTGTTCCTCCTTTATCGAATTTAGCAGAGAATTCATAGCTTTGACCTCCTTTTGAACAGCTTTCAGTGTAACATGCAAACTGTCGGGAGAGCAGCATGCAGTCTTGTGCCTCCTTGGTTCTTGAGTAATAGAAGAATCGCTATCGGATTCCTCACTGCGTTTCTTTTTACCCTGTCGTGTTCCGACCCATTTGGATGCAGGAGTTGGTTTACCCTTAACATCCGAGGCTGACTTGTCAGAAGACTGCGCTTCCTCCATTTCCACCGAAGTAGGAGTACGCTGTGCTTTTGGCATTGTTAAACTAGCCACAGTATTACAACGTAAGCACTCACACTACTTTGCACTTTATTTTATTAGAAACGGTACGTAATTGCACAGCCTTGCGCTGTGCAATTACGTACCGTTTCGTACCGTTTCAATTCCGACACGTTCGCTCGCTCGCACGGACAACGAGAAATCTTGATATAATATATGTTATGAATGATCACCCATCCACGGACCAACCTCGTCAAGCACAGCTTAACCTTCGATCGACCCGTAAGGCTGATCTCATACACACAAACACTATACGCAAAATACATTACGCGCTCAGACATGGAGTTGCGCTTGCGGACCTGCACAATAAACCTAATTAGATTCGTATTATTGTAGGTGCTAAAACGTCGCACGGAGTGTACGGAACTGGAATTAATCAATTGTATCATGACGCTGCGCGAAAATCGGCAGAGACAAGTCTCAGAGCCAAGGAGGCGATACCTCGCCAAGAGGAACCTGTTGGAGCTGGCCAGCCTCATGATGGAGAAGTATGATCATTATATAAGACAGCTAAATAAGCTTACATGAAGTTGTGAAAAAAAAAAAAAAAAAAAAAAAATTCCCCATTTTGTAATCGCGTCCATCTTGGATTTTAAATGTGTCACAGTGTGTATAGTATTCTAATACTCTAGCTCTTTTTTTTTAATACCAATATTGAGAGAGTTGTGAAAAATATGTAATGCGCCTTTTTGTGGCAGCGGCCATGTTGGACCGATTTTCATTAAACATAGCTAGTGTTCTTACACTCCTGACTAATTCACATTTCAAAGAGTTTATTGCGTTTCTTCTTGAGCAAGCAAAAACACTAGGAAGTGGCGAAAGGCGGGCTTCTTATGGGATCGTCTTATGTAATTTTGACGTTCAAGAAGTGCTGATCCTGAGCCTAATTTGAATAAAAGATTTTTTAATAACAGTACCTACTAGCAGAGAACTCTCAGAATTCCCAACAATTATTGGGCTTGTACCTAATTGTTGTAAAATTTGAGCATTATTTTGAAATATTTTTTCACAGTCGAGTTATAAACGCACTACCACACTATTCTGTGTGCTATTTAATGAGCCCGGTCATGTGTTGTGTCTATACTTTATTTACAATAGCATTAGAGAAAAGTTAAAAAAGGTTATATTTATAATGCACACTTTGTAATGAAACTACAATAAAGCTTACGATTGCAATTACGATAGACGCCGAATTTATTATAATCTATTTTCACAGCAGCTCTCACACTTCATTGTAACCATTGCAACAGTTTATATAAAAAAAAAAAAAATTAAAAAAAAAAAAAAAAATATTTTTGAAATGATGTGGATTTAATTTTGTTATATTACTTTATTATCGTTAAAAATGACAGTGTTAATGATAAAAACCTCAAAGAAGCAGGGATGAACAATACATGGGCACGTTCTTCGTTTCACTTTTTTTCTTCTAAATTTAAAATAAAATTTTGTTTTCACTTATTTTTAAATAAAATGAAAGGGGAACTCAGTAATTAAAGTCATATTAATAGATATCGCGTATAATCAGGATGATCAAGTCAAAGTTAAGTGTTGCACTCGCGAGAGGGACCGTCGGGATCGAAACGGACGTGCTCTTGACCCAATTAGCCTTTCTTGACTGCGGAAGTGCGGAAGGGGTTACCCTCACCCCTCGCCCCGCGCGCCCGCGCAGCGGTAGACCATCCCTTCGCTCTTTCAAAAATGTTCTTCATTCCTGCTTCTACGAGCCTCATTTTCTATTGCTATTATAAATGGAGTATAGGTGTTATTTATCTACTAGCAGACGTCCCGCGGTTTCACCCGCGTAGGTCCCGTTCCCGTGGGAATACAGGGATAAAAAAACTTGAGAGGCGTTAAGGGACACCCGGATGGAACGAAGTTATATGTATAGTTAGTTATATTATTTGTTATGTACAAACAACCTGTATACACTCAACATAAATAATCGTCGCGACACCACACTGTTCAATGCGAAATGGAAAGACGAAACGAAAATAACTTGAGAGAGAGAGAGAGAGAGAGAGACAGAGAAACTCTCTCTCACAGTTATTTTCGTTTTCGTGTCCCTTGACACCTCTCAAGTTTTTTTATCCCTGTATTAATAATAATAATAATAATAGTAATAATAATAGTTTATTTTTCAGAAAGGTGGGTACAAAATCATCTATCTTATTTAAAAACAGTATAAAAATGTTAGTCCCTTTTAAAAGATAGAGTAAACGATGATGTCCGTGCTAGTATAAACTGTGTGACGGACATCAGCGCCTTCCTCTTACAGATTAAAACATATTAAGTATTAACATAATTATTTTCAATCTAATAAGTACAAGATTCTGATGCATGTTGATTAAAAATTTGTAGAATATAAATTTAACATAATAAATATAGCACAATACTTATAATTCAATATAAGTAACATTATTTGATTTATTGAAATTGATAGTAATGATTTTTTAAAATAGAATTTGATACAGTGAAAATGATAACAATAATTATTAAAATAGAATTTGATTTAATGAATTTGATAGCAATTAATATTTAACATTAAAAAAATAAATAAAATTAAAGCTAAGATAAAGGCATGCATGGAAATACTTTTAAGTGAAGGTGAGTTTACAATATTTATTTTGAAATAGCGCACAGTAGGTACATTATATATTTCTGTTGAATAGTCTTTCAGTTTCGTCGTATGTAAGACCCTGAAGATATTCACTTACAACTCTCTTACATTTATATTTCGGCAAGGAATATATTTTACAAACTTTATTGAGCGCATTATAAAGGCGACTCCCACGGGAACGGGACCTACGCGGGTGAAACCGCGGGACGTCAGCTAGTAAATTAATAACACCTATACTCCATTTATAATAGCAATAGAAAATGAGGAGATAAAGACCGGGAGTTGTAACTTCTATGATAGAAGTTACAACTCCCGGTCTTAATCATCTCTCTCTCCCTCCTTCCCTCTCCCCTCTCCTGCCTCTCCCCTCCCCCTCCCATCACTCCCCTCTCCCCTCCCTCTCTCCCCGTCTCCACCGCCCTCCCTCTCTAGTCTAGTAGAGAAAATATGTATGAATTTAGAAATATATGTATACCTAAGTAATGTTTATCAGCTGTCTAGTACTCATAGCACAAGCTCTTCATAGTTTGGGACTAGATGGCGTTGTGTGACAGTTGTGGAATATTTATTTATTTATTTATTCCTCAGAAAACCCACAGACTATGAGACCCACGGCCGGATCTCGGGGTCAGAACAATGGCGCACCGAACGCGGGGAAATGGGCACCCAGATGTCGCGAAGTTTCGAGTTTCAGAAACCAGGACAATATACAATCAGTTACTTCACATCCTCTGATTTGTATCGCGTACACCAGCACAACACTGAACTGGAATCCATACCCACGTGGTCTGCAGGCGTGTACCAAGCCGAGAATGTCTTCAGAAAAGTCGAACACGATTGGAAGCAAGCCTATCTGGCTAGAAACGGTAATGCCTGTTTATTTCTTTGACATTGACGTTATTTTACTTTTTAAAATTGAGAAAAAATCAATTAAAAAAAAAAACAATTGAAAAAAAAAAAAGAAAAATCAATTTTAAAGATGTTATTATAAAATTGAAGACTTATTAAATGATATCTAATAATTGAATACCAAAGAAGATTTAAAGTATTGTAATTTAATGTCAACTAATTATTTAATCCTATTCCAATAATATGTTAATAATAAAGTTCATAACAACTACACATGCATGCATGTATGTTCTGTAAATTTTTGTATGCCAAAATTGACAAGCTTAGCGCACTATCTAGTTCTTAAGATCCATCTAAAATGTTAATCCTTACCTATGTTTCACGAATAAATTGATTTGATTTGAAAGAGTAAAATAATTGACCGACCGACCGAGTAAAAACTGTCCGCCCCGGTAATGACCGGGAAAATTTTACATCTGAAATTTCCCAGAAGCGGAGTCTGGATTTATGCTCGGTCGACTGGCGAAATATGGGTGCATTATAGTCAGTAGCGGGCGCTTCATATAGAAAAGAAGACTACTTTCAATATTTTATCATAAACAAAAAAAATAATAAGCTATCTGTTGAAGTCCATTTTATGCATCGATACGTCAATCCGAATTATCATTACCTAAATCGTGTCCATAGTCCCAGACTCGTTTTTACGTGAATACAATGTAGTGTGCGTTCCTATAAATACTTAAATTAGCGCACTCCCAAATTTCGTACACAAACGCAAAAGGAGTGACTATTTTACAATTTCACGACAAGTTTTTTTATACATACATACTAGGTTAGGTTAGGTTTAACGGGCACGTGTCCGCAACTCCACGACCAAGCGCGTATTTTGCGTACGGTATATACATACTATAAACTCACGCCTTTTTCCCATAAGGGGTAGGCAGAAACTACTGAGCGTCATATGCTACGATTCTTACATACTTATTTTGCTTCGTTTGCATTCATACATGTTTTCATACACACGCCTGTTGCGAGTACTACGCACCTATATGTCCTTCTAGGTCCTTTCCCTCCCGGTGTTCCCACTTTCATCTGCCTTGTAAATACTTTTTGTTAGTCGCCTTTCATACATCCTTTCAACGTTTTTCTATTATTTATGGAAAATATAAATGAACGTGTGCATGTAGAGGGCTCCGGGCACGGCAGCGTGTCGTGGCGCGTGTGCGCGGGCGCGGGCCTGCAGCTGGCCGAGCTGCGCCTGCGCGTCAGCACGCAGCGCTACGAGACGGGGCAGCTCTCCTGGAGCCTGCAGTACGACGACCTGCCGCCCCAAACCGTACACTTCGACACGGAATCCTTGCGTAAGTGTTGGATTTTATTTCTACTTAAGGGGCCGTACATAAAATTCGCTCGCTGGAGTTTAGGTAACATCATTGCGATGCTATATTTGTGTGTACAGTTCACGAACGTGTGAGTTTCTAAGTAAATTAAGACGGTTGAGAAATAAATCTCCAGATTTTTTGTGTACACATATTTGTTTACTATGTTGGTACACATGTTAAAGTACTGAAGTTAAAAAATAGTACGAATATATAACAAAATGAAGATTAATATGCTACTTTTAAAATTTCTTAAAAGTGATTCAAACAACAGAAAAAAAAATACTGATTAGTCTTGAATTTTCCGGAAAGTAACGACATTGAATTTTTTTTTTCCGTATGTTGTAGTAAAAATTAAAAAATTGGTTCCCTCACGTGCAAGTAGACTATATACTGGTGTTGGTAAGATTTTTTAATTTTCAAAATCTATTGTAGTTCTTGTAACTAAATGATCAAACGTCAGTCTCGCGTCATTTTTGCGGAAACAGGTGGGTGAATTTTAGTGATTTTCTATGAATACGTAATTTATTTCCAAAATTTAATTCCTCTACATGCAAAGCAAGGAACTCGTCTTTTCAAATCACAAATAGGATTGTATAAATTCTTCTTCTCTTTCTCACAAATAATGATTACAGTTGATCAAAATCAGTCGATTTCAGGCACGGCCCCTTAAGTAAAGTCATTGCGTAAGACATTTTCTAACGTCTTTTTGTAAAATGCTACTCAATATTGGTTTGTGTGTTAATACAACTTTTTAATAGTTTTGGAAGTCGTTAAATAATGTATGAAACAAAAACTAATTCCCGAAACAGAATTTACTTTATACCTCTTAGTTTTTGTCTGTGAAGTTGGTTGTATTTTTTTTGTCTGACTTCTTCCGCGCGCATTATGTATTTTAATATCCCCCTCCATCGCCTTATAATTTTGAAAATAAAATATAATCTGTGACACTCACAAATAAAGTGGCTTTCTATTGGTATTAGTAGACTGTATCATAAGGGTTCAAAATAATAATTTTACGCCTCGCTAGGTTTAGGATTCTACTAAAGAATCACTAGCTTCGCTCTGGATTCATTCTACTTCGCCCGAGCCAAAAATATATTTTCATCCAATCTATTCGAAAAGGACGACTTGGTTCGCCTTTATTTTAATAAATCGGTGGTGTTTTCTATTAAAAACTTTTTTACTTTATTAAAGACGTTATGAGTTTTTAATCCTCTTTTAACACCACCTGCTCGACAATGCCAATTACATATCATGCCATCCTTACGTAAAGCAAGTCATTCAAGCCCTTGGCTTTAGCCGGGGTGTAACGTTGGACTGAATCTCATTATAACCCGCTGGGTTGTAATATTTTTACTTTTAATAGTTCTTATTGCAAAGGCCTTAAAGTCTAACTTCGTAATAATAGATCAACTAATACTGGAAGGCCGGGGCCGGCGCCGCGTCGAACTTATTGGAAAATCGAACTTTTTTTAAAAACTAACTGGCCAATGCAAGCTGAATGGAGAACATTAAAATTAAACAAAAGCCGCGAGTATTGTAAGACGCTGCAATAATATACTTATTAACTGCAAAGATTTTATAAAAATATATCGAAATAGAAGAAAAAAATATTTAATTTTATTTTATTTAAGTTTGTCTTTCCACAACTGGACTAATGTCTCAAACATCAATATTCACTTTTAATTTTAATTTACTTTAATGAAACGCTGTTTTTAGTTTTTTTACTGTCTCGCAAAAGGTGAGATACGTAGAGTAGGTACACTCCTCGGGAATGAAGCTGTTTTTGTCTTGGGCGCGCTTGAACCTCACTGCGCTCGGGAGTTAAATCTGGAGTCCTTCGTTACCTACATTCAGAATTCAATATCGCGCCCGTGACATAAAACAGTGCTTTATCCCCTCGGTGTATAGGTAATTTACTATTATATACAATGTGCGCCGCGTTTATCCTTGCCGCGCACTTTTTGAATTTGGAACATCTTATCTTCATCCTATCTTGGTGTTCAGCGCCAAAGAAATCGAACGCAAATATTGTTTGAATAAAGACTGGCTGGTACCTACGATGGCCCATAGTCACGCCGCTAGCTGAATAAAAAAATAAAATCTAATTAAAAACGCGAGAACTACAGTCCGTGTTTCCGTCTATTTTCACGGGTTGATAGAAATCCATGTGTAGGCGATGAAAGTGGACTGTATGTTTTTATGGTGGTTTTGTGCAATGAAAGACTAAAGCTCAGTAAAGAAAGACAATATAATGGGTAAATGGAAAATATTTACATACGAAACGAACCAAATTAAAAGTATTACCAAGCAAAAGTGACAATTATTGTGTAAAAAACAAAATAGATGACATTCCAATCAAAAAATATAAAAAACTAACAAAAAGTTTAAGACAATCAAAGAGTCTGCAACATTCCACCCCCTTGTGCACGAAAGTGCACAAATTAGGTGTTTAGGAGGATAGTTTAACAAGCTTTTTGATTGGCCGACGAAATAAGCCACCTGAAGTGACTACGTCCACTACTCTTATTACTCCGTCTTTGCCAGGGAAGGTCGCAGTGATACGACCTCGAGGCCATGTTCCTCTAGGCAAGTTTTCGTCTACAATGAGAACTACGTCTCCTATTTTCAACGCCTGCTCTCTGTTGTCTCCAATCTGTCGCGGTTGCATTGTGGGCAAAATCTCTCTCACCCAGCGGTGCCAAAAGTGGTCAGCTAATCTTAGAGCATTCCGCCAGTCTACTCTTCTTAATAAGTCCCGGTCGTCAAGAGTTGTAGGAAGAATTTGGTTTGAGGATGAGCCCAGTAGAAAATGAAACGGTGTTAACGTCTCTTGGTCCTCGTGGCACACTGATACGTGACTAAGGGGTCGAGAGTTGACTATCGCTTCGGCTTCTTGTAAAAGTGTACTAAGTACTTCCTCCTTTGGTGCTTTTTCATGTAAGGTAGCATTTAACGCTACTTTTACACTGCGGACCAGTCTTTCCCAACATCCACCAAAAAAAGGTGCAGCAGCGGGGATGAAACTCCATTTGATACCCTTATTTGCAGCGAAATTCTCGACGTCAGGATGGTAAAAGTCGCGAAGTATTCGGTTGGCACCAACAAAACAAGTTCCGTTGTCGGAATAAATCGTGTCAGGAGTACCTCTTCTTGCAATAAAGCGACGCAGGCTCATTATAGCAGAATCTGATGATAGAGAATGCACCAGTTCTAAATGAATAGCTCTAGAGGTCATGCAGGTAAACAGGGCAACGTAACGTTTTTCTTTTCTTCGACCAACGGTGGTGCTTATCGGGCCAAAATAATCGACACCAGTAAAAGTAAATGGACGACGATGGTGCGCAAGCCGCTGTGCCGGGAGATCGCCTGTCTTGGGATTCATTGGTTTTGCTTTCTTCAGTTTACAAAACAAACATTGATGAGCTATCTTTCGGATAGTACTGCGCATGCGAAGTATCCAGTACTTCTGTCTCAACTCATTAAGTACAGTTTCATTGTTGGCATGACCTGTCCTGCAGTGAAAAAAATGTACCAACAAACGAACGACATGGTGGCGGCCATCTAATAAAATGGGGCGTTTTACATCGGTGTTGACGTCCAAGACTTCAATAATTCTTCCGTGTAACCGTAACAAACCATCTTCTCCTATCATAGGTGAAAGTTTTGATAAGGGACTAGACTTAGGTAACGGATCGTTTCGATCAATGGACCGAATTTCTTGTGCAAACATTTCTGACTGTAGGCGTTGTAAAATGTGCCTTTCTGCGGCTTCCATTAACTCTGCTGATATAGGCAATAGAGTAGTGGACGCGGGTGTATTCGCACAACAGCGACCTCTAACATCGGTGTTAGGGTTTGAGAGTCTAGTACGGTCCAAAAGCGAACGAAATTTGGCCGCAACTTGTAACACGCGAGCAGTAGCACGAAGTAAACGAAGCCAGTTACTAAAACGGCTGAAATCTACCACTACAACCAGATGAGCAACCACAAGTTCTGGAATTCGTTTGCGCTCTTCTTGAACAATAGGCTGGCCATCTGGTTCAACAGGCCAAACTTCTGGATCCTTTAAAAGAAACGGAGGACCCATAAACCAACGGTGACCAGAATTTAAATTAAGTTGTTTTATACGTGTGGCGTCATCTGCGACATTCAAGTCGCTTGGGACCCATCGCCAATCTTGTACACATGAATTTTCCAAAATTTCTCCGATTCGATGGGCCACAAAGGGCTTAAATGTACGCGCGTCACTCCTGAGCCAACCCAATACCGTTTTTGAATCCGACCATAATAATGTGCGGATTGGTTTCTTTTTGTGGAAATCCTTTATAGTGATCGCAAGGCGTGAAGCAATTAAAGCAGCTTGTAATTCCAGACGCGGAATTGACGTTGGCTTTAATGGCGCCACTCTCGCTTTACTAGCAATGAGGGCGAGCTTGACAGTGCCGTCGGCATAAACGAAACGCCAAAAAGCAACACAGGCATATGCAAGCTCGCTCGCATCAGCAAATATATGAAGTTCCCTGTATAATGGTTCGCCATTCATGTAGGCGTACCACCGTGGAATTTTAAGGTTTGATATTTCAGAGAGCTCCTTAAACCATTCACTCCATCTCAAAACCTGTGCTGGCGAAAATGGTGTATCCCAGTCAATATTTGATCTCCAGACCTCCTGAAGCAGGATGCGACCTTTAACAACTATTGGCCCGAGTAACCCCAACGGATCATATACTTTCATAAGGTGGGACAATACCTTTCGCTTACTTAGAAAGCCTTGTAACGTACACCCTTCTAAACCGGTTCTAAAACCTATAGTATCCGTTAATGGGTTCCATGAAACACCTAAGACTTTATTAACCATGATGGAGTTGTTACCAATTTCTATCTCAGTTGGCTGTGCGGCATGCAATTCTTTCGGTATAAGACGCAACGCTTCTGGATTGTTAGAAATCCAGTCACGCATTTCGAAACAAGCATTTTGGTGAATAGTTACTATTTCGGAGGACAGCCGTGCAGCCTTGGTGACATCGTCTACGCTATCTAAAAAATCATCCATATAACAGCTATGTATGCTAGCGAAGGCTGCTTCTGGATACAAATCTTGATGGATATTGGCATTTTTGTTTTTAATGTATAGGGCAGTAAACGGGCTAGACGATGCTCCAAAGATGACAGCAGTCATTCGGTACTCTTTTATACGCGTTGTATCTTTTAGTTGATTATCGCGCCAAAGAAAACGTAGTGCATCCCTATCCTGCTCTCTAATCCGTATCTGAGGAAACATTTCTTTGATGTCAGCTACTAGCGCTATGCAGCCCTCCCTGAATCTGAAAAGAATACCTAATAGGTTCTCTAAAAGATCAGGTCCTTGGAGAAGCAAAGAGTTCAGAGACACCCCTTGATTCATAGCGGCTGCGTCGTGAACGACCCGAAGCTTGCGCTTTTGTGGGTGGTATATTCCGAAATGAGGCAAATACAACCTTATTTTTGGTTTAATACTATTTGTATTGAGTTTAATGGAGTTGTCTGAACAAAGGGAATTACTATAGTAAGTATCAGGATCACACTCCTCCGCATATTCCTTATTAAGCATGTTATTGATGAAACTTTTGTATGCACTTGCAAATTCGGGTTCTCGAAGCATGCGCCTCTCTAGACTCAAAAAACGCGACATGGCTTGTGGATAGCTATCGGGAACACATAGAATGCCGTCACGCCATGGAAGTCCTACTTGGTACCTACCACTTGGCAAACGTGTCGTGGTACTGTCTAAAATTTCTAAAGCACGCAAATCCTGTTTGCTATGAAGAGTATCACGCTTAGATATGCCAAGTGCGTCAAGCTGGTATTGTTCTTTTATAAGATGTTCTAGATCTTGATCCTGAAGTTTGGTGGGGTTAAAGTTACAGTGGTTGATAAACTGCACTAATTTAGTTTTGCTGGAAGCCACTCCATACAATGTCCAGCCTAACAAAGTGCGACATGCTACAGGCTCGTTACGGCGCCCAGTGCGTGCTTCGTGAGTAATCGAGAGATGCCAGTGCTCGGCGCCAATAAGCACAGTCGGTGTTGCGTTTTTAAGAACTAGAAAATCGGCTAAATCCATTAAGTGGTTGTATGAACTAACTGTTTGGTAGGACACTGTCTGAGTGCTTAAACTAAGAGATGGCATAGCCCTAGCTTGATTAATCAAATATTTCTTACATTCAAATTTACCTTGTATGTAAAAATTAACATATGAAATGTTTGACTTTTTGTGTAAGCCACCGATACCGTTGACAGCTATAACTTCTTGAGGGCCTGACAATCCTATACGTGCAGCTACATCTGCGTCGATTAATGTCGCTGTGCTTCCATCGTCAAGGAGAGCGAACGTTTCGAATTCGCCAGCTGGACCCGATAAAATAACTGGTACTACTTTCAAAAAAGTAGTGGTTTCTGAAGACGGCGTAATGAAGTCCCGGTGGATACCTGTGTTGGAAATTGTTACAGTTTCTTCTTGTGTCTGCTGGGTGGCTGAAGACGATGGTGTTGAGGACTCGACATTTTGAGGTGCAACTGCACACATAGTGTTGTTGAACGACCGTGTATCATGTACATGCGATGTCATTTCCTGCCTACCATGTAAAAGAGGATGGTGGCGATAAGAACAACCGTCAACTCCACAAGGATTAACCTTACAAAATTTCCATTTATGCGAATTACGCTTAAAACATTTATAGCAAACCTTATTTTCGCGTAACCAACGCCATCTGTCGTCGACGGATAAAGCTTTTATTTCGTTACAATTTTTGACATTGTGGTTTTTTTTACAATAAACGCATTCCATTTTTTCAGTAGATTTACTTATATTATTATTATGCGACATGGAATGAATGTTTTCACGTTTAAGGTGTGCGAGTGGTACGCATAATTCAGGCGAAAAGGCAAATTTTGTGTATCGCTCGTGTTCCCTGGTTAGAAAATCAGATAGAACTTCCAGTTTTGACAAGGAAGGGTTTGATAAATCTGATGCGTAGTCAGACCATCTCATTTTTAACAACGGGTTTAATTTACCTAAAATAACATGGAAAATCTCAGGCGAATGCAGATATTCCCGATGATTGAGAAATTTCATTGTAGCTAAACTATTGCGTACTTTATTGGAAATTACACCAAGCTCTTTAAGATCAGCACTTAAGCGTGGTAACTGTTTCAGTACCTGTACCTCCCCGAAGACGATCATTTCAGGGCACGCAAAGCTACGCTCTAGGGCGTGCATTATTTCGTCGGGATCCTCAGCAGAGATAAGCAATGACGCGACAGCATCGCGTGCGGGGCCGCGGAGTGCGCTCTGTAAACGCGCAATGTTCTCTGCATGGGAGAAAGAGGGTTTAGTAGTGTTAAATAATTTCTTAAATTGAAGCCATTGTGACGCATGTCCACTAAATGCAAAGAGCTCTATCTTTGGTTTTTGTGGCTTATCTTGCGCAGCAGCCAAAGACTTGGCAGCAGCAGCCGTGTCTGCAATTGCTTGTAGAAGCAAGGGAGAAAACTCACTGTTGACTACAGGTACACTGCAGTTGCGTTGCCCCTCGAGGCCCATACAAGAGGGTTGCGGGACCGTGGCGGTCAACCCGGGCGCTTGAGGAATGAAACTTGCCTGACAGTGGTTGACTAAAGGCACATTGTGGCGTAGTCCGTCAAGGCCCATACAAGAGGGTTGCGGGACCGTGGCGGTCAACCCGGGCACTTGAGGAACGAAACCTGCCTGATAGTTGAGGTTTGCTTCCAATGATGGAGCAGTGGCCTGAGTACCCATCAATATTGAATGAGTAGGCTGTGTGACCTCGTTTGTAATGACTTCGTTTTGGTTTTCGTGAATAGATGAAATATTTTTTACCCACAATTCAGTCCTCTTCTGGCTTGTAGCACTTCGTTTACTACTTCTAGTACCTTCCTTTGCTTCAGCCTCAATCTGCTCGAGTTCTGCGTGGTATTCAGATTCCTGAACTTCCGCAAGCTGCTGTGCAAGCTGTTGTTGAAGCGCAGCCTGCTGCTTCATATTGTCATATTGACGGCGTTTATAAGCGGCTTCTGCAGCGGCTCTGCGTGCTCTTACCGTTGTAGAAGCGCTGGAATTCGTTTGAGCGGAGCACATACTACTTGCGCCGTCGTCATTACCGATTACGACTTTGGAAGATGAAACTACAGGCTCTTTATTGAGCAATGAGGATGATGGAGGTGTTGAAGTATGAGGCGCGATACTACAAGACGACATAGCTGAGGCTTTAGCTTTGCTACGTGTGTTCATTTTGTGAAAATACAATGATAATGGCAACTAAAAATGAAAAATACCTACGTACTTACTTAAAATTAATTTTACCGTCGAAGGACCAAAAATGTAGGCGATGAAAGTGGACTGTATGTTTTTATGGTGGTTTTGTGCAATGAAAGACTAAAGCTCAGTAAAGAAAGACAATATAATGGGTAAATGGAAAATATTTACATACGAAACGAACCAAATTAAAAGTATTACCAAGCAAAAGTGACAATTATTGTGTAAAAAACAAAATAGATGACATTCCAATCAAAAAATATAAAAAACTAACAAAAAGTTTAAGACAATCAAAGAGTCTGCAACACCATGGTTTTGTGTTGAAAAGTTTTAGTTGTTTTATTATTAGATACTTACTACCTACTTAAATTCAATTCCGTTGTTACTGTATGTTTTAAATAATAATATATATTGTGATATCACAATAAAATATTTGGCGAACGTCACAAACCCACGAAATCACAAAGTCAAGACATCTTTATAATATTAGTAGGTATAGATTTATTTTTCCAGTTCTTTTGACATTTAAACCAAGCCATTAAACTGATTGCAAATAAAAAACTTGCTTTTGTTAGTAGGTACTAATCAATGATATTATAATTGAAAAGGTAAATAGGTTACCTAAACACAAAGACATTCAATACCTATAAATCGGACATCACGAACATAATTTTCATCCGAAACTTGAGTCAAGTTCAAAGAGATTTAAAGTACTATAGAGCGGGACATGCGAGGAAACGTCGCGTCGCAGAAAAACATTGATCCCATGTATCAGTAACGCCATCTAGAATAATATATATTATATTCGAGCCGCAGCGGAGCGTACTAAAATACTCATAGACTTGTGTCCAGCAAGACACAAGTTTCAGATGAATATTTTGTTCGTGATGTCCGGTCTATAGGTATTAAATGTCTGCCGAAACAACATTCGATCTTCAAAAACGGCACACTAATGCACGCTCGCGACCGTTGACGGCGCGACGCGACACTGAGGTCAAATGTAGCTAGTTAGCCACATTTTAACGTGTCGCTTGCTGAGAGCTTATAACCTTTCTACACCTTTTTATTTAGAATATCATTGGTACCTAATAATAAAGTTATTAACCTTCCAGAGAGCGGCGTGAGCCTGCAGCGCGCGTGCAGCGCCGTGCTGGTGCGCGTGCGGCTGGCGGGCGGCGCCGGCCACGTGGCGTGGCAGCACGCGCAGCTGTGTCGCCAGCCGCTGGACGCCAAAGTACCCGCCTTCATACTCAGCGCGAGGGTCACACCGCGCGTGTAAACTGTCATCATCATCATCATCATCTAGCCTAGCCTCACCCAATTATGTAGGGAGCGACTTCCAGTCTTACCCGAATACCAGAAAAAAAAAATCACAACTTTTACACAACGCCATCTAGTCCCAAGCTAAGCAGAGCTTGTGTTATGAGTACTAAGCAACCAGACACATCATGATCGTGCTCATCACACAAACTTTTGGCCTGGGTGGGAATCGAACCCACGACCTCGGGTACAGCAGAACTACCACTAACTAGACCAACAGGCCAGTCAGAAAACTCCTTATAGATGCCCAATGCTCTGGAACGAGCGGAGGGGGTCTCTCAAACTCTTGATGACTATAAACCACTCCAGTGTTCTCTTCATGGGAACTTGTGCTCCCTCATCGATTCCCGGATGGAGGAAGCGCCTATCCAACCCTAAACCCAAGTACTGGTTAATATGACACCTCAGGGTAAGACTAGCTGTCAGACTTTCAGGATTTCCACCAGTAACGACTGTCAAGAAAGGCGAATGACAGCCGGGGCCAACGGCTTTACCTGCTTCACAAGTCACTGTACATATATACAGGGTGTCTCATTCAAATGGGTCAGTATGGGAAAGTCTGAAACTATAAGACATACGAAGATCTGTTCTGAGGAACCATGTCATCGATTTTAATAACAAGAAAAACTGCATTCATACATTTTAAAAAACATCGTAATATTGTAAACGTGTTCACTTCTAGCACCTACTAAAATAAATTAAAGTATGTGGAAACAATGCATTTTATTAATTTTAGACATCATGTTTCATACAGACATTTACTGCTTAAGACCTACACAATCGATATCTAAATAGAAATAGTGTAGGTTTTTTTTTTTCAAAATAACCGGGTTCGATTCCCGAACGGAGTACAGATGTTTTTTAAAATGTATGAATGCAGTTTTTCTTGTTATTAAAATCGATGACATGGTTCCTCAGAACAGATCTTCGTATGTCTTATAGTTTCAGACTTTCCCATACTGACCCATTTGAATGAGACACCCTGTATAGTAATATATTTTTGTTTTTATCCAATAATATTGTTAAAGTTTATTTGTTTTTATTTAATATTATTCAAAGTCAAATTTAATTAAGTGGTGAAACTTCACAAATATGGTGGGAATATTTTTGTTTTAATGAAAATTGACTGTCAAATTTCATAATTTTAAGTATTACATATAGTAGAGAGAGAGATAAGACAAGATAAGTGTAGCGTGATTATATTATTTTAACCGTGGCCTTCGACCCTATAATCAGATGTAGTACTTAAAATTAAGAATTAGATACACACGCCAGCACGTCAAGTTACACCAATGTGTCAAATTTCTTTGATCGTTTTTCAACTTTATATTAAACAGTATAAGGTTCATATTCAATTGAGAAAATTTGACACATTGGGGTAACTTGATGTGCTGGCGTCTGTACAAATTATAATTAGGTTTATAGAATAGAATAGATTTTTATTATATCACCACTAATTACAATATCGAGTTGCATTAGCCAACAGATACAATTTTATATTTAACTAGACCGTGTACCCTGCCACGATTCGCTGTGGCACATTGTGATTGAATGGGTAAAAAATTAGAAAAAATAATAGATAAAAACAATCCTTGATGCGGATTATATATATCATGCTAAAATTTCAGCTCGATCGGTGCAGAACTTTTTGAGATTTTGAAGCGTACACAAACCAACATAACATTTAGATATATATGTAGATAGAAGATTTGTGGAAGACTAGTGCCTAAACTAAGTTTTTTTTTAAACCTGTTTGTCAGGTCATCAGATGTGTATGAAGTTTTACCAAGTAATTTTTAATGTATATCTACACACATCACATACGCTATCAGTTATCGGCATTATGTGATTTCGCATCGACATGTGTTTGTATGCTCTGCTTATATAAAATACAAAATTATTTTTAGTAAATAGGAGCAAAAGCCAAAAACGGGTTGTTGAAAATAAAATCTGTTCAATGCACTTTGTCGAGTTCTCGTAGTAAAAGTAGTGCATAATGATGAGTACAATCCCTATTTGGGTTTAGTAAACATAGACTAAAAATAATATTTATAACGTCCGTCGTTACACAACTTTTTCAAAAGGAACATGACGTGTGTGTTTGTAGTTACTTAGATTATTATACAAATTCACTTTCATTAAAATACAATACAATGTACAGACGCCAGCACGTCAAGTTACCCCAATGTGTCAAATTTCTTTGATCGTTTTTCAACTATAAGGCAAACCGAATAAGGTTCATATTCAATTTGGGAAAATTTGACACATTGGGGCAACTTGATGTGCTGGCGTCTGTACACTCCACGTAATAATTTAAATAATCATACATAATGTAGTTCTAGAATACATAAGCTAGTGTAGTTTTAGTTTTGACTGCCAGCCAAATAAAGGCGATAATTATTGTAAAAAAAAGACTTAGTGCGGAGTTTTTTTCATTCCATGTTTTATGGCTTGGTAGTCTCCAAAATGTGCCTGTGCGTGGTATTTCGGCATCCTTATTTACTTAGCGTTGTGATCCTAAATTAATATACAACCAACGAATGTAAGCATTAATTCATTCATTTATGACGGAAATAAAAAGTAAAATATGCAATAATTGATATATGAAAGATATTCGTGAAAATGTATTGTTAAAAGTATAAAGAATTATAATAACTTTGTTTTTATAATGTTCGTTGAGCTAATGTAAAAGTTGTGCTCAAACACAAAATGCTTTGTCCAAGTAAAAACTATTAAGCTTAAAACTTGTTTTTTTTTTCATCGATAATAGGACTAGGTACACTTATTGACGGTACGGCAGCTAAGCGATTGCCTGCTGCGCTGTGTGTAAGTATTTATTCAAACTTATGTAGTAAACTTAGATCTTATTTAGTAAAAGAATTATATCTTAGGGTGTAAATAGCATTAACACCTTGACTGTGGGCGCTATCGCCTACGCCACGCCGCGAGTGCGGACGGCCGCGCACACCTGCTGCGAGCAGGGTTGAAAAAAAAAACAGTTTTTTTTTTATATTTTTTAAAACAAACAGTTCAAAATGTTTAAAACTAGTGTTTTTTTTTTACTTTTTACCTTTAGGGATCAATTCCAAATCAATTAGGTATAGCGAATAGTAAAATAATCCGTGTCTAAATTTTTTCCTAATTCACATTACTAAAAATTAACAAAATATTTACTTTCTTTCTGTTGCGTATCTCAGTAAGTATCTCTATTGTAATGATTAAAAAATATTATTATTAATCAATACAAAACACTTTACTTACATTTACGGTACCTTGTATGTAGTGCTACGTAAGTAGAGAACTAGAGAGAGAGCAGGGAATACCCACTAATCCAGTGAATTACTTTCTTTCGACGGCCGACATTGGGACTTTCCCTGCCGAACTTTACTGGCAGGGAGTTACCTAACCTATGCAGTGTATAAAACGGCCGACAAAGGGACTTTTCCTGCGGGACTTTACTGGCGGGGATGTTACCTATGCAGTGTATAATAAAATTAACACAGGCTGTCTGTCTAGTGCTTCATTTCATTTAATTATAAATTCTGTGAAGATGTCAACTCCAGGGCGCAAAAAGCATGCAATTAAAAGTAGTTTTAACAATATTAAAGGTAAGTTTTAAACCCTGTTTTTTCTTCGTGTTAAACTTTGTTTAAAACTTGTTTTA
Source organism: Euplexia lucipara (assembly GCA_921972225.1). Lineage (NCBI taxonomy): Eukaryota > Metazoa > Arthropoda > Insecta > Lepidoptera > Noctuidae > Euplexia > Euplexia lucipara. Next base: position 17,331,647 of record OV179159.1, on the reverse strand, counting down.
ACTGTGTTTTAACTCCTTGACTGCGGGACTCACATACGCTGTGTTCTCGCCGCCGGAACGCCAGTGCGGCTCGCGCACACCGGTTGTGATTTCATATTTTCCAATACGGCTGTGCGGCAAATCACGCCCAGCGTGTAAAATTTATTTATGCCGCGAGTGCGGTTCTCGCAACTGCTGTGAGTTTTCACGTCTGTTTAGACGTTTGATAATTTCAAGTTTCAAGTCAATGAGAAATTATTATTTAAAATACAGAACCAGTAAGGGTTTCACTAGAATTTCTTATATAATTACAAAAATCATAAAGTTGAAAATTGTATAATTAAGCTTTTTATGACTGGTATGCCAGGTGTCTACAAAGGATCCTAAACCCTATTGTGTTAGAGCTTAAGTTGATATTCGCAATGTTGTTTTATTTCACTTTAGCTATTAAGATGCCAGGTGTTCACAAAGGATTTTAAACCCTATTGTGTTAGTTTGAGGGTCCTACTGTGTAGGATGGTCTGGTAATTTTCGAAATAACTTGTTACATTCGTAAAAAAAACAATAGGTAGCCTGTGTTTTGCCGCACTGGAGGATTAAAACACACCCAGCGCTATATCCGCACTGGCGTATTGTTTTCAATCATCCGTTACGACTGTGCGGCTCGCGCAGCAGGTGTGCGGCCGTCCGCACGGGCAGCTTGGCGTAGGTGATAGCGCCCGCAGTCAGTCGGTTTTATTTTTTGCAAAAAAGTTTTTTTATGACCGGTATGTCAGGTGTCTACAAAGGATCCTAAACCCTATTGTGTTATTGCTTAAATTGATATTCGTAATGTTGTTTTATTTCACTTTACCAATTAAAATGCCAGGTGTTCACCAAGGATTCTAAACCCTATTGTGTTAGTTTGAACTTTTGAAGGTCCTATTGTGTAGGATGGTCATTTTCGAAGTAACTTGTTACATTTGTAAAAAAACACAAAAGCCTGTGTTTTGCCGCACTGGAGGATTAAAACACACCTAGCGCTTAATCCGCACTGGCGTATTGTTTCCGATCATCCGACTGTGCGGCTATCGCAGCCAGGGTTGGCATGATTAAAACAAGTTGTTTTAAAACGTGTTTAAAACAGTTTTAAATAAAAATGTTTTTTTATTAGGGGTTTAAAAAAAAACATTAAACGGTGTAAAATAACTCTAAATTAGGGAGTCTGTGACTTTGGTGGTTTTGTCTTATTCATGATGGGCCATCCGACTTTCGAATTAAGAGTTATTTTACACCGTTTAGTGTTTTTTTTGAAGTCTGTTTTATTTTTTGCAAAAAAGTTTTTTATTTTTCCTATTTTATTTGTTCCCATACAAATGTTTGCCATGAATTTATTTTATATTGTTAATTGTTAACAAAACATGTCATGATAATAGGATTATTACATATCCCTAATAAATTAAATTTAACATACTGTCGAAATCTAGGTACCTACCTAAGTATAGCACACATCTGCGTACCCCTCAGAGCATACAGGCGTAATGATACGTCATGATGTTGTATAAACAATAAACATCCAAGCGATTCCAGCAATCCGTCCGTCTGATTTGCCGTCTATTTTTAAAGAGTTCTATTGTATATCTCCGAAGATCAGCACCAAATCTTCACCAAATTAAAATGGGACCACCAGGAGTATACTCTTTCAAATAAAAAAATAATTTTAAGAATCAGTCCACAAATGGGAGAGAAATCAGGTAACATACAAAAAAAATATATATATATGACACACGAACATGATTAACCTCCTCCTTTTTTTAAGTCTGTTAATAATGTTTAATTTACAATTTTCAACTTTATTATTTTTGTAATTTTATAAGAAATTCTATTGAAACCCTTACTGGTTCTGTATTTTAAATAATAAATTATCACTGATTTGAAACTTGAAATTATCAAACGTCTAAACAGATGTTAAAAACTCACAGCAGTTGCGAGAACCGCACTCGCGGTATGATTAAAAATTTTACACGCTGGGCGTGATTTTCCGCATAGCCGTACCGGAAAATATGAAAACATAAGCGGAGTGCGGTATAATTCCAGACTCCGGGCTGTTACCGAGATGTTCCAGAAGGGAGAACTCAATAACGCTGCCCGACCCAGGGATCGAACCTTGGACCTCATGTCCATCAGTAGAGCCACTACATTTAAAACGAGGCAGTAGAAATCTCTCCGTGAAGTCTACTAGACTTAAATCAACGACCATTTTGTAAGTATTTTTTACGAGCGCTAAATCATCATCAAAATCTTCGTATAAAAATAAAACAGCGGTAGGTATAATGGAAACTTAAAATAGTTTTTATTATTACATGCATGTTCTTAGAATATTCGATAAGTTTTAGAGAACAGGTTTCAAAGAGGCCGAACTGAGCTTGGTCACACGATAAGTTTCTCCAGGCCAATATTTTATTATAATAGTCTAGGCGATATAAAGGCGGGTAATATTGGATCACTATTTTTCCAGTGAACAGCACTTCATTCGGAAAATTAAACGTTTAAAGTAAACAGTGCTCGTAATAGAATATTAATGTATTTTTTGCTAGGAAGTTTGGCCTCCCCACAAATAGGAAGTGGCGAAGGGCGGAGCTTTTAGGGGGACTATCTTTCGTAATTTTTATTCAAAAAATTAACTCATTCATTCTTATCTTCTAAATATATCTCTGCCTATACTTATCAGGAGATTTATAAACTGTTCTCATTAGTTTCATCTACGTACAAAAATATATAGGTACCTAAGTATACCAATTATAAGTATTTTTATTACTATAATATCACGATATAATTGAGACTTGAGCGTTATTATAATATAATATAATTATATAATAGAATTCACATAAGTTTATAATATTCATCAAGGGGATAATTAATCAGTGTTGAAACTTAAAAAAAGAGGCCAAGCGCAAGTAGGACATTTTTTAGTATGTTTGTTGAAGCGGCAACAGACAGTTAAGTCAAAAAAACAACCGACTTCTTAAAAAAAAACTAACAGGTGAAAAATAACTCCAGTTTCGGAAGTCTGTGGCTTTGGTGGTTTTGTTTTGTTCATTATTGGCCACCGACTTCCGAAACTGGAGTTATTTTTCACCTGTTAGTTTTTTTTTAAGAAGTCGGTTGTTTTTTTTGTAAAAAAATTTTTATTTTGTAATTTTTAGTTTCTTTGTATGTAAAGAAAGTCTTTCAAAACTTGAAAGAATCATTGAAATTGGATAACGATTGCTAAAGAAGTTCTATCTCTAAACATTAATCTGTACATCTCTGCCGGCCCCTTTTAAAATAGAATGGCGTAATGTTATGTTGTGGAAATACAAAAGCTCAGCATAGACATCTGACTATAGCAATCGCGAATAATTTGCTGTTATGCGTTGAAGAGTTCCGTTGCCTGTCTTCTTCATCAGTTTTTCTTCACCAAATGTTACTTTCTAAATGAAAATGCTTGATTTGTTACTAAAAATGTTGAAATCGGTGCGTGTGTGCCTATATTTTTTGAGGAGTTCCCTCAATTCCTCGAAGATCCCTCATCAGATATGAGTTTTGATACAAATGGGACCAATCTGTTAGTATACCCTATCAAACAAAACAAGAATTTTGAAAATCGGTCCATAAATGACGGAGTACTGAGGTAACAAACCCTAAAAAAAAAAAAAAAAAAAAAAAAAAAAAAAAAAAAAATATATATATACAACCGAATTGAGAACCTCCTCCTTTTTTTGAAGTCGGTTAAAAATAGGATCAACCTTTGGGTACGGAACCCTAATCAAGTAAGTACAATATAACTTACTATCAATATATTATTATTGTGTTCCGTCAAACGAGGTGAATCTAAAATAGGTGTGAATAGAAACAAACACAGAGTAGGTATTTTCACGTTTGCTAATTATTATTTGTAATAAAATGTTAACGAAATTATTAATATTAGTTAATCAGAAACATAGACTCTCTTGTATGCAGGGTTGCTAGGTCGCTAAACCTAAGTGCCGGACAGACCAGCCAGCTTGGCTGGACAGGAGAAAAGACCGGACACCCATTATTATTATATTTTAACATTGGTATGTTACAACACATACATTATTGAGGATTTTGTGTCTCAGTACCTAAGACAAAGTTTTTTTATTGCAAAATCAAGCTTTTTCATTATTCCCATAAAAAGTTTACGTCTTCTTAAAAAGCCGGACACGGAATCAAAAATCCTATAGCTTTATCCTGACGCCTGCCAACGCTACTTGGATGTAACCAACAACGCGATAAGTTAACTAACGTAAAAAATCCCTATAAAGGTTTTTTTTCTATTTACCCCTGCATTTCTATTTACCCCTGCGTGCCTATTCATCCCTGCGTTCCTATTCACCCCTGCGTTCCTATTCATATCCTGACACCATGAGCTCTCTACATTATCCTGGACCGCCCAGCGTTAAAGTTTCTTCGGTTTTCCCTGATTGCTGTCCTTACTAATAAGATTTGATTAGCAAGTGAAAAAAAAAATGAAAAAAAACTTATCTGACCCTATGGTTAGATAACATTTTTTCTTCATGGTAAGTACCTACTTACAGTGGCGCAGCTTGATGCGCCTACATAATTCTTCATCGCAACACACGCTCCTACAAGTCGCGGCTCATCGGATGTCAACAGAACTCCACATGACGTTTGCGATTTTAATAATTATAAATTGTAGAATACCCTACATGTTTTTTTATCATTCATGTCGACTCACCGTACACGATCGTGAGCCTTTGTACTTAAAATTCCAAATTTTACAAGTATACACGTTTCAACAAGTTACTCGGGTTTTATTTACACCAAGAATAGGACCCACTTATGTTTCACAAGCAAACATAATTTGGCGACCGTGACAGGACACGGATTTCAAGAGATACAATTTCTACGAGTCACTACTCCCCATAGTCAGGAGAACGTGCCTCATCCGAAGTTGAAGACCGGCAGGATCGGCGTCTAAGCTACATCACGACTTGGTCACGACCACGGCAGCAAACTTCCACAGAGATAAGTGTCCTAATCCTTAGTTCCTACACATACCAGATTGCACAAGTCCAATCACTCATAGTACCTATATTGCCTCCACAGTGTTCTCAAGGTCACAGGGGTAATTATAAGAATATTATTCATCAAGTAGAATCATATTCAACAGAACTTCATTAGTGATTTACGTAAAATCAGTATCTTTCTTTGTGTCAAATCACAAGGGTACAAAGGTCATTCATGTTAAGTTCATTGTAAATCTAATATAACTTGCAATGATCCGTTGATGTATTGCCTATTCTCTATTTAAAACGATTATTGTTCAAATAATCCTCATTTAAGTAACAACAAGGGTTACTTATTTAATTATCAAAGTTAACAGATATTCCGTCTCAATTTCGTTGAAATCAATTTCAATTAGACATTGTTGTGTCATTCAAGACTATAAACTCCTCATAACTGCAATAATATTTCATTGGTATTTCTTAGTTTTCACACGTTCTGCCGAAATTTCCAGGACCGGCGGCGCAAGAACAAGACCGGCGCGCTTCACAATAGTTCTGCCGCGCAGAACCGGTTTCTTCGCCGCGGGTGTGGCCGAGCTGACGGGAGTGAGCTATAAGATAACAGCTATTTTCTTATTGTTAACAAAGTGCAGCTAAGTGAACAAGTTTTTATTGGTTTTATAAGTGATTTATAAACACAACAATGACTACCGAGTTAGATAAACATAACAGTATTAAGTATAGAGAATTGAGTTTGAGACGTAGTTCAATTAAAGGACAAATAACAAAGTTTAAAAACTACATAGTAACATTACAATCAGTACAATTGTCTGGCATACAACTCGTCGAGTTATCATTAAAGTTAAGTAAGTTTGAAGGTTTATCAACCAAATTCGATGACCTTCAAACCGAAATTGAAATATTAAATAATAAAAATTTAGATTCAGAGATGGATGAGCGTGATAGCATCGAACAAGATATTATTTCATGTATAGCAACAGCAAAAAACTTAATTGAAGATGCTAACATGCAATCTGAATCGCGTCGTAAGTCTTCAGCGGTTGCATGCCATAACCCTCATAATTCTGATCATACCGGATTTAAGTTGCCACGTATTGAGATTTCTAAGTTTAACGGAGCATATTTTCGCTGGCTTGAGTTTCGAGACACCTTTCGGGCTTTAGTTCATGATAACGAACGCATTTCACACATACATAAATTTCACTATTTAATTTCATATCTCGAAGGAGATGCGGCTCGTATCATTTCAAATCTTGAAGTTTCATCATCAAATTATAAAGAGGCCTGGTCATTACTATGTGAGCGATATGACAACAAGAAGTTGCTCGTTAATTATCATTTGTCAGAATTAATTAATATGAAACCGATAACTAATGAATCCGAACGATCATTACGGTTTTTAGCAGACCACGTAACAAAAAACTTACGAGCACTTGCTAATTTAGGTCGACCCACCGATAAGTGGGATGATATAATCATATTTATTATGACATCTAAATTGGATAGTCACAGTGTAATGAAGTGGGAAGAATCACAGAATACGGTTAATTGTGACAATGAACAGCCGACCTTAACTCAGTTCCATAAGTTCTTAACTGATCGTGCTGGTGTTTTGGAAGCAATCAATCGTAGTAAATTCGATAAACCTACTAAAATGCCAAATGATACTTCACGTTCCAGCCAGCAGAATTCTAATAATCAACAAGCTTCTTCAAATAATAAACAACATAACAATAGTTTCAATAATAAAAATAATAAGACATTTGTTAAGTCATTTATTGCTAATCAACAAACAAGGAAAATAGTTGATTGCGTCGTTTGTAATGAACCACACAGACTTTACTCTTGTCCTACATTTAAAAATAAAAGTGTTAGCGACAGATTAGCCGATGTTCAGAAATTTAATCTGTGTCATAATTGTTTGAGAGAAGGACATCAAGCTGCAGACTGTCCATTAGGACCTTGTATTTTTAAGGAATGCAATGAGCGTCACAACTCTCTTCTGCATCAATCGCGTGATGTATTAACAATAAACTCCGCAGAGGTACTTTCAACTTCGTCAGATTTATCCACAAGTCATGTATTTTGTCTACCGTTGTCATCGAAGTGTCGAACCCGCTGACCAATACCACGGCGAAGGTACGCGCTCTCTTGGATTGCGGCAGCCAATGTTCACTTATAACTAAAAACCTGAAAAATAAATTAAAATTAAACACAAATCAAACAAATGAAATAAATATAATAGGTATAGGCAATAACTTATGTCAGAAGGTTACTGAATCATGCAAAATAACATTCAGTTCAACAAACAATCCATATAGTGTTACCTTATCCTGTTTAGTACTCGATGAACTGACAGGAAATCTACCTAAGGTACCTATAAACATGAAACACATTACATTACCCGACTACATAAAGTTGGCCGACCCTAGCTTTAACGTACCAGCAAAGGCAGACGTTATTCTCGGGGCGGATATATTTTGGGATGTTGTAGGTTCGGAACAATACTCTCTGGGTCCCAAGAACCCAAAATTAATAAACTCAAAATTTGGCTGGCTCGTTGCTGGTCCCATGTTTTCAAGTCATTCAAAATTTATACAATGCAATCATTCAAGTAGTTCTAATAAATCTTGCCAATCAGAATCGATTACAAATATCGATCAGAAGTTGACTAGATTTTGGGAAGTCGAAGAACTTCCCCAAAGAATTAGTTTATCCCCAAGTGAAAGGTTGTGTGAAGAACATTTCATCGCCAACACAACACGATTAAGTTCAGGTAGGTTTTGCGTTAAGCTGCCATTGCTTGACAGTCCTAATACCTACTCTCGGCGATTCATACAATTTAGCTAAAACACGTCTACTAAACTTGGAGAAACGATTTCGTAAAAATCAAGAACTTAAAACACAGTACACAGAATTCATTAACGAATATGCCAAGTTAGGTCATTTATCCGAATCGCGTATTGCAAAACCTACCCCAAATTATTTCCTGTGTCATCACGCAGTATTCAAGGAAGAAAGTGAATCCACCAAAATCCGAGTGGTATTTGACGGCTCTGCCCCCACTTCTTCTGGCCGCTCCCTTAATGATATTCTCATGGTAGGCCCTAATAAGCAAGATTCTCTTTTCTCCATTTTGATCAGGGCTAGACAATACAAATATCTCCTCACTGCTGACGTTGAGAAAATGTTCCGCCAGGTGGCGTGTCACAGTGACGATCAAAACCTACAACTGATCTTATGGAGAGAGGATGAGTCGCAGCCAATCAAAACATACAAATTAAATACCGTCACTTACGGCACAGCAAGTGCGAGTTATTTAAGTACGCGGTGCCTGTGGCAGGTCGGAGAAGAGTGTGCAGACGAATCAATTAAATCTATTATACAAAACGATTTCTACGTGGACGATCTTATCACTGGGTCAAATAACGAAGATGAATTACGCCGCGTAAAGGATTTAGTATCAAGCGCTTTAAATTCAGCTTGTTTACCACTGCGTAAATATAAAAGCAACTTAACAAGCATTTTACATGAAAATACTGATGTTCAAAGGGATAAATTAATAACAAGTGAATCTTCTAGCACTCTCGGGTTAGGATGGAATCCTTCTAGCGATCAACTAAACTTTCCCATCAAACCTATGACAGTTGATGGAAAGTTGACAAAGCGAATCATAATGTCAAATTCACTAAAAATATTTGATCCGCTGGGGTTATTAAGTCCATGCATAATCATACCTAAAATTATGCTTCAAAAATTATGGCTCCTCCGACTCGATTGGGACGAGCCTGTTCCTCAAGATATACATAATTCTTGGGACGAGTTTGTAAATAATTTACATTTTTTAGCTAATTTACAAATACCTAGAAACGTTTTTTGTGATGACGCAAAGATTATTGAAATGCATACATTCAGTGATGCATCGCAATGCGCCTATGGTGCTTGTGTTTATATCAAGTCTATTAATCAAAATAATGATATTAGTATCAAATTGTTATGTTCTAAGTCTAAGGTTTCACCTTTAAAACCTATGACGATTCCTCGTTTGGAACTCTGCGCCGCCTTGCTCGCTGCCAGGCTGTCCAAGGTAGTTTGTGATTCTATAAAATACAAACCTCGCGTAGTCCATTGGTGTGATAGTAGCGTAGTTCTCGCCTGGATTCACAGCGTACCTAGAAATTTAAAAACATTTGTTGCAAACCGCATAGGTGAGATCATAGAGCTTACAGAGCCATCATCATGGCGATACGTACCCACTTCAGAAAACCCAGCTGATCATATCTCAAGGGGTGTTAACCCAAGTCAGCTGCCGAAGTTAAACCTGTGGTGGAACGGCCCACACTTCTTATATAAAAATGAATCAGATTGGCCTTTATTAAATTCTAATATTACAAATAAAGAAAACTTACCTGAGGTTAAAACCAATTTATGTACAGCCATTGTTGAACCATTAATTAATTTTGCTAATTATTCTTCATTTGTCAAGCTCCAACGAGTTATCGCTTTTGTCAAAAGATTTATTTTTAACACTAAAAATCGTAATTTTAAACAGACTGGTTTTTTAACAACCAGCGAGTTAAATCAATCTTTTAACAGCCTCTGTTTTATGGCTCAACAGCAAACCTTTTCAAATGAATATAAACTTTTAAAACAAAACAAACCGTTACAATTTAAATCTAAGATTTTACCACTATCACCGTTTATTGACAGCAATAATTTAATTAGAGTTGGTGGCAGAATTCAAGCTTCTGGTTTTCCGTACGAGAAGAAACATCAGATACTTCTAGACTCGTCTCACCTTCTAACCAAATTATTTTTTCGGTATGAACACATTCGTCAGATGCACGCCGGGCCACAACTTTTATTAGCTACAGTTCGTGAAACTATTTGGCCTATCAACGGGCGTCATCTGGCTCGTCGCACAGTACACAGCTGCACAACATGTAGACGCTTTCAAGGAAAGACTCTGCAGCCTAAAATGGGAAATCTTCCCGCACAGCGCGTTACTGTTAGCTTTCCATTCGTTTCAGTTGGTCTGGACTTTGCTGGCCCGTTCTTTATCGTTAACCGAAGGGGTCGAGGAGCAAGACTGACGAAATGCTATATGTGCTTGTTTATATGCATGCGCTACAAGTGCATACATTTAGAAGCGGTAGGCGGCCTATCTAAAGACGATTTTTTGATGACTTTAAGACGTTTTATCGCCAGACGCGGTAAGCCAGCGGAGATATTCTCCGACAATGGTCGTAATTTTGTCGCAGCGGCTAAAGAATTAGGATCATTTCTAAAAACACATAATCACTTGTTTTCTGACTTCGCTGCACAAGAAGGTATAAAATTTAATTTCATCCCCGCTTACTCCCCTCACTTCGGCGGCATTTGGGAATCAGGCATCAAATCCGCAAAACATCATGTTAAACGTGTTATAGGCAATCTTCACTTGACTTTTGAAGAACTGCAAACCTTATTTGCACAAGTGGAGGCAATTTTAAATAGCCGGCCTTTGTGTCCTATGACTTCCAATCCCAATGATTTCCTTCCCCTCTCTCCTGGACATTTTATCATCGGGAGAGCGCTGACTACGTTTCCATCTCAACACTTAGAAGATGTAGATCCCAATAAGCTCAAGCGGTATCAAAGATTGGAGCAAGCCCGCCAGCATTTTTGGCGTCGTTGGCAAACGGAATACATAAACGAATTACAGAGAAGACAGAAATGGATGAAGGACACTCCGCAGCTCCAGGTGGATGACCTAGTCTTAATAAAGGAAGAAAATTTGCCACCTCTGTGTTGGCGACTCGGAAGAGTGACAAAACTCTTTCCAGGACCTGATGGGGTAATACGCGTGGCAGACGTAAAAACCACAACAAGTATCCTTCGACGAGCGTTAGTTCGCTTGTGCCCCCTTCCCGTTCCAGAAGAAGATCCTAAGTTGAAAGAGGTGCCTTTCAACGGGGGGAGCATGGCGCAGCTTGATGCGCCTACATAATTCTTCATCGCAACACACGCTCCTACAAGTCGCGGCTCATCGGATGTCAACAGAACTCCACATGACGTTTGCGATTTTAATAATTATAAATTGTAGAATACCCTACATGTTTTTTTATCATTCATGTCGACTCACCGTACACGATCGTGAGCCTTTGTACTTAAAATTCCAAATTTTACAAGTATACACGTTTCAACAAGTTACTCGGGTTTTATTTACACCAAGAATAGGACCCACTTATGTTTCACAAGCAAACATACAGTTTGAAACGAAAAAAAAACAGCATCAGAAAAAATCGTAGAAATTAGGAAAAAAGACTAATGTAATAATATCTAATAATACCTAAACATTTATAACAATGGTACCTATACGTAAACAACATAAATAAATAAACCCCGGAAGCTGCAGTACCTTTGCAGCAGTGGGGACTCCCACCGAGGTGCTGTTGGTACGGCCACGAACGCGAGCGAGTAGGGAGGCGAAACGTTTTCTGACGATGGCGGCAAAACTATCCACCCGTGTCTCAGCAAACATCCCCGACGCACTGCAACGCCAAGGCAGCCTCAACAGCCTACCCTGAGTGCATTATATGCTGGGGAGTTCAGAATATTGTTTAGATCTCATGAGTCATGGTATCAGTATGTACGAACGCAGTTCCTTCCACTCTGTACAGATAGATCGTCGGTCGGTCTGTCGTTTTTTTTAATCAATGCGAACTGAGTTTATTTATACGGAGCGATTCTAGCGATGCAGATGCTACTGAATTTAAAACTATGAGTAGTACTAGTAGGCCTAACGCCCGATATTAATATTCTATCTCAATCCAAATCCCGATCCTTTGTTTTTGACGGCTGCTTCTGATTGGACATATTTAAGACTCGGATAGGCGAATTAGGTCGTTGATTGGTTACAGACAAAGATCGGGATCAAGATAGCAACCAAGATAGATTATTAATATCCAGCGTAAATCTATAGAAAAAGCGCAATTGTCTGTAATTGTGTTTGATTCCCGTTTCAAGCTAAAGTTAAAAAACTAGGTATTTCCCTCCTAAATTGAGATTACAGTTCCATAGTTCCATAATTCTGTAGCCACTATCCATAGCTCATCACGACCTAATTTAAACACTACCCAGTATACCTAAAATAATTAACCTCATCTTAAGACTAAGTTTTGGGCTTTAACGCAATACAACTTTTCTCTAAAGTAGTTTCGTTAGTGGAAGTCAATAATTAAAAACATACCGTCGAATTGATAACCTCCTTCTTTTTGGGAAGTCGGTTAATAAGGCACCATTTTGGTCATTGGGCGGTGAGTCCCGAGTCCCGTGCTCTTGATAATGATATAGGTATGTGCGCATGAGCAAACTGGTAGGATGCTGGAATCCTAGGTAGCATGGCCGCGTGCCTCAGAGCGGCCAAGATAAACATTGTGAAACTATTAAACACTCATTTCTTGTTTTGATTTTACAATCAGCCAAATTTTACAATGCGCAGGGAGTGGAAGGGTGGAAGTCGCTCTCTTTGAGGATGTCGCGCATGTCCGTGACACTGATGGCACCGTTCTGCACACACTCGAGGACCGCGAGTAGCAGACGCTTCTCGCTGTTCTTGGCCGCGAATTCGATGAGGTCGCACGCGTTCTTCGCGGTCAAGTCGCGTATCAGTCTGTCCACGCATCGTTGCTCTAGCTCCGGCATCATGTAGTATGACGACAACAGTAGCAGCTGCTCTACGCCCGTCTCGGGCAGTGTGTGAAGGTAGAGGTACGCCTTCAAGCTCTCCAGAGTGGCCTTGGAGGTGCCGGCGACGTCCACGTGTCCCTCAGCGGTCTCGCGCCACGCGCCGACCAGCATGCGGTGCAACACGGGGCTGGAGGCCGCCAGCACTGCGCGGTGCGTGCGCACGGAGCCGTCATCACCCCGCAGTTCAAAGTCCGTCAGCTCCGTGTCTGAATACAGGTCCGCGAACGAGCTCTTGCTCGTGCACCGATGCATCTCCAACGCCACGTCAAACGTGAACTGCTGCTTCTTGTTCTCGTGTATCAAGTGCCACGTGCCATCGTCGCTGGTAAATGTTTTTTTTACTATGTTGAGTTCCTGGCTTTTAAAACTTATCATGTAGACGAGTTTGTCAGAACACCGCTTGGTGAACCGCACGAACAATAAATTGTTGTATACAGTTGCGTATCCGTTGCTCAGCGTATGCGCGGCCGTCAGTCGTACTTGAAACACCACCGCGCCGTTGCTGATCAGGAACTCTGGGCTAGTTTTAGTACCGGAAGTGTTGCTGTTGTAGTTGACTGTCACCGTCGCATTGAAAGAATTGCCTTTTTGTTTTATATTTTTCGTTTCCATTCTGTAAAGAGGAAGAAAATAACATTTTACTAGACCACTGATAACTGGTAGGTATAGGAACATAAATACAATATATTAAACAGAAATCAAATAAAACTACATTTGCAGTTTCTTACTTTATATTATTTGTTAAGTTTTATTACATTATAGGTAGGAAGATCTTTTTCGTCTTGAGTGACAAGAAGTTATTGTCGATTCTCGACAATAGTCGACAACGTCGAAATGTCAAGTTGGATATAAACAACTTGGTCGATTCTTGTAAGAAAAAAGTTGAAGTGAGCATACTATACGTGCTGCCCAGTGCCTACAGTTGCGAGTAAAACCACGGGCAACAGCTTGGCGGGATTGTTTTTGCTTGTACAGAGCACCTACCTACTTATATTATAATGTACCTATGGCCTGCCCACCGGCCGCTTCTTTCTTTAGCTGGTGTCAGGCAGTAACAACGTGATGAACGATAAGCGCTATTTTTTGCTATCCAATCGAAATCCGGTAGGTATACAACCGCGAACTATTGATAACTTGTATTTTTTTATCTACCTACACCTAACTAAGCGACTATTATAGTTTGGATGTTTCCTATACTTCTAAATAACAAAACTCCAAAACCTAATCGCTATTTAACGATCTACGAGTATTTCGATCAATATTAAGAAAATTACATTTTCAAATTTAATGTTGTAGGTAGGTACCTACTTAGGTGTTGGCGTTTTTATTTTTAAATTATGTTCGTGATGTCCGGTCTATAGGTATTGAATGCCTTTGTTCAATACCTATAGACCGGACACACGAACAAAATTTTCGTCCGAAACTTGTATCCTGCTGGATACAAGTCTATGAGTTTTTTTTAGTAGGTACGCTCCGCTGCCGCTCCAATATTCATATATTATTCTAGATGGCGTTACTGAGTCACGGGATCAAAGGTTTTCTATGACATTTCCTCGCATATCCGCTCTATTATAGTAGGTATGTTAAATCTCTTAGCACAAAACTCACAGTCCGAGGTAAGAATAGTTGTCAGACTTTCAGTGTATCTACTGACTATACCTACTCGTAACGAATGTTAAAGAGACCTACAAATGAGCGCTATAAAGACCAGAGCAGCTTAATTACCTTCTTGAGGCACCGAGGGGTCTTGACAAGTAAAAAGGTCTAAGAATGACACCCGGGAACACGCAACCGTAATAATAATATATATTTTTAAAATCTATAAAATGAGAAAGAGAAAGAAGAGAAAAAAAGAAGAGGTAAAATGTGTTTGTTTGTTTGTAAGTTTGTATGTAGGGGGTAATCTTCGGAACTAATGATCCAATTTTAAAATTATTGCACTGGTGGAAAGCAACACTATTCCCGGATGACATAGGCTACTTTTTATCCCACGGGAAAAAAACTACGCGGGTGAGACCGCGTGACGTCTAATAGTCACCAATAAAACCTTAATTTAATAACATTAAATGACTTGATCATGAAATATCATTAAATGGAATAATATGAACTTAAAATATTGTCTTCATTATTTAAATTATTATATTAGTCCGGTCTATTTAGACCAAAAAATGAGAGTGAAGTTACATAAAGTCCCAACAAGCTGAATTTCTGTGAAGTTGTTCAAAATATAATTATAAACAATGTCTAGAAGTTCCCCATCATTCCCCTGTAAGGAAAAAAAAATATTCAAGGTCAAAGGTCAAAAAAATGAGTTTTTCGCGATTTTCAGCAAAACGGTAAGTTTTATCATAAAAGTACCTCAGACAAAAATTGTAGATCATAAAATTATCTATAAAAAATGTATCAATACTTTTTTTCTTACGAGCCACCGTTTCTGAGATATAACGATTCAAAAAGTTATAAAAGTTGTTATCGTCATAATATATTATGCATGAGTACGCCACGTATATACATCTAGAGTTGTAATATTTTATATAATATATATATGTATGTTGACTTACTTGTATTACTCACTGCTGGAACGCCAACTGAAAAAACTATTTTTTTCTTAAAACCAGGAAAAGCTCAGCATCCATCAGATATATATTCATCAAAAAGTTTATTTACTTTGGTAAAGTGTAAAGATCATGTACTATTTTTACACGCAATAACTGGCTGTGATACGACATCTGCATTTTACAGGAGGGGTAAAACAGCAGTTTTCAAAATGTTTGAAAAACAAGATTTAATTCAATGTGCTGAAGTTTTTAAAAAGAGTAATTCAACTCAACAAGAAGTTATTACCAACGGCATCCGCTTTCTTCTTTCTATGTACGGAGCTCCTAAAAAAACTACCTGTTTAGATAAGCATCGATATGAATGTTTCGTTAAAAATACTAAAAATAAAAAACAAGTTCAATTAGCTTGTCTTCCTCCAACCTCAGTTGCTGCTCACCAACATCTTTTTCGAGTATATTTTACCAAGTTCAAGTGTGGCTTGGTTATCAGCTAGACCCTACAGACTGGGGTTGGAAGTTGGTCAACAATATATTAGAGCCAGTTCAAACTTTTACTTCCACCTGCGCCGGAAAAACTGCTGAACACTATTTTTTGCAACTGCAAAAAGGGATGCAGTGCTAAATGTGGTTGCAAAAAAGTCGGACTGTCTTGTTCTTTGGCATGAAAAATTGGCAAATATTGAATCACAAACAAGGATTCGTTTGACTCCGACAAAGTATCATGCGATACATCGCTATTGACGCAATTTACTTGCATCCAAAATGAAGATGAAGAAGAAGCAGGAGAAGAAGAACAAGAAGAAGATGAAGAAGAAGAACAAGAATTTGAAACTTACGAATAAGACGAATAAACTTCAACACTTTTTTTTCATTTAAATCGCTTTTATCTTTCCCAATCTTTGAAAATTTCCGTTATTTTGCAATAGTTTTACATTAAACAGGATCACAACTGACCCGTGGAGTAGGCCTACTGGGGAAACCACGTTAAAAAAAACGCGCTAAGTACACTAGGTGGCGTGGAAACGTGCATATTATGACGATAACGACTTTTATAACTTTTTGAATCGTTATATCTCAGAAACGGTGGCTCGTAAGAAAAAAAGTATTGATACATGTTTTATAGATAATTTTATGATCTACAATTTTTGTCTGAGGTACTTTTATGATAAAACTTACCGTTTTGCTGAAAATCGCGAAAAACTCATTTTTTTGACCTTTGACCTTGAATTATTTTTTTTCCTTACAGGGGAATGATGGGGAACTTCTAGACATTGTTAATGATTATGTTTTGAACAACTTCACAGAAATTCAGCTTGTTGGGACTTTATGTAACTTCGAATGTCTAAATAGACCGGACTATATTTCTGTAAACCAACGTGTTACGGCCGCGAATCATACTTTGTTTAGTATACAGCCTAAAGGTATAATGTGCCATGACCTTAACACTGAACGGCAAATTACACAAGGAAATTTAAATTTCGTTGGGTAGGTACTTTGGACCATCCACCTTAAACGTGCTATCCGAAGCACGGAGGCATGGTCACTAGGTCAGCCATCCATGGTCCGACCTCCGCAGGCGTACCTACCTTAATAAATTTAGGTACCTGAAAAAGGTAGGTAGGTACCTATATCTATTTATAAACGCAAAAACTGCTTTATTTGGTAAGCAGATATATCTATCTACATAAATACATGACATGTAGCAATCGCACATAGGGAATCACCTTTACCAGGCGCACAGGATGATAGATTAACATCTTGCAGGTTATTTTTTATTTACCTACAAAAAAACGGCGCCGCGCGCGCCGCCGGCTCATAAAAAAAGCAATTGGAAAGAAAGAAAAACGCTGCGGACATGTAGATACATTTCATACGTCACCGAACAAAACAATCTGGTTTCGATACTTAGCTATATGAAGCTGGAGGCTGCTAACATACAGGTCAGTGTTGTGCGACGACTCGGACTGACAACATGGCGAAGTTATTCTGTCTATTAGGTACGTAAATTGATTGTTATGATAACATCCACGCCGCTCATCTATCTTGCACGATACCTACTATGATTATAATTATTTAATACATTTAGACATCGGTATCACTAGGGCGCTGTAGTTTGCAAAATTAAATTCAAAATTTGAATGACTTACATAAGTTTAATCATAAATGTGTTTAGAATCTTCAATTTGTATCTTTCCATGGAGCTGAAATTTTCTCTCTTATAAATAATGGTTTATCTACAAAAAGCTAACCTAGGTAGGCTACAAAGTAGGTATTTTATGAATGTCGTTATTTTCTAGTTACGGTTCTTGTATTTTTATTTCCAAACTTGCTTTAGTTGCCCAATTAGGTAGGTAGGTACCTACTTTGATATTTGGTGACGGTTAGATAAACGCATAGGTACCGGTAAACCGAGGTTACTTTGAATCTTTGGGTAATTTTGATAGTTACACAAAGTACCTACCTATTATTATTTAGCCCAAATTGTCCCACTGCTGGGCAAAGGCCTCCCTCCATTCCTTCCATCGGTCGCGATTCTGCGCCACCTCTCTCCAATTCTCAAGGAAGACATCCAGGTCATCCCGCCATCTCCTTCGTGGTCTGCCGGTGCCGCGGCCCCATGTCACTGTAGGGCACCAATTCTGGGTTTTACGAGCCCATCGCTCGTTCGGCATGCGGCAGACATGTCCTGCCCAGTCTCATTTAAGTTCAGCAGCCTTTCGTGCACAGTCGACTATTTGTGTCATTTTGTGTTTTGGAGCGCAAACACCACACACAACGTAACTACCTACAATGTGTTTTTTTTTGTTTTACCCGTAAAATTAACGTAGAAAGTTATGTTATTAATAACGTATGTTATTTTAGTCCAGTTTTTTATTTTAAAATAATTGTAAAAAATACATGAGTTTTAAATTAAATATTTATCAATCTAACCTCGTTTTACGGTAGGTACCTACCTAATTGAAATGGTTTTTATATACCTACTTAGGCATAAACTTATACGAGTAATAGTTACAAACATAATGGATTTACTATTATAGCTAGTCCTACCCGAAGTTATTTAAAATATGAATGTCTTTGGTCCTACCTATTCACTATTAAACCATTTCTGATATGTAAACGACTTTTAATACGTTTTAGTTAATAATAATTCGTACTTACGTATTTTCGTCTGGTATTCGACTTTTGCGACGAGGATATTTGAGAAGTTTTAAACTTTTTTCGGAAAGAATGGAGGGCAGACCTACAATTAATAAATTATCTAAGCCTCTACAATAAAAACAATCTCATAGACAGTAGACCAGTGTTGCCAGTCGGATCTTGTCAGAAATTACCTGAAGTATTAAAAATTTAACCTTTTTGCATAAAAAATAACCTTTCATATTATTTCAGTGGAAAGGTATTAAAAGCTGATAGAATAGAATATTATTTGTATTGACTTACACAAACATCGATGAGCATTTGAGCACTTGCCCTCATTTCTTGATTTATTCATATTGATACATACTAAATATGAATTTCAATTTCTTTATTTATTGTTATAATTCCTCAAATTCAACTCGGAAGCGTTCTCTATTCCACTGTGGCATATAAAGTAGTAAGAGAGACAAGCCTCTTGGTTTAATCTCAGTAACTTCTTGTACTGTAGGTACTATTCCTGACTGACTTGTATTTACTATTTTATTGTATAACTAAAATTTAAAAAAGTACAAAGCATTCATGGTGTGTAATAGGTACCTACATATTGGTCAGATTCAAGTTCATCGTTAATTTATTAGTCTTAATCTTATCCTTAACATAAAAAAGTACACAGTCAAACACACACAAACATGCACTGTAATTTGTAGAAACACTTACTAAGCTTCCAGTACCTAAATGTCTGATAGGAAATTATGTTGTATTGTAATTAATAATCACAAAACACAGAATACAAACACTAAAATTTAGGTAACAATAAGTGGCGGCAACGGGCAGGCACAACGGCAAACGAACAACAACGAATTAATCCGATCCGATCTGACTGATCGAAGTGGTCGAGCGAGTGAACCAGATACAAGTGGTGTAAGTGTGAAAGAGTGCATCGTGTTGTTCCAATAGAGACAGCTATGATTGTTCATAAAGGTCTGTGGTTTTAGTTCTACTGCTAACGAAGCTTATCGACATTAAAAATTCTAAAACGTTCGAGCGTTCTGTTTTACGTTGCTTTTATGTAAGAAATTAAAAGTTAATTCTACAAATTCCAAAAAATCACCTAAAAGGTTACAAAAGTAGGTAACCTTCTGGCAACACTGCAGTAGAATACTGACCAAAGACTACTTTAATATAACTTAAAAAATGTAGAAGCAGCCTAATATTTACTAATGTCAATTTTTTTTTATTGATTTCATGACCATGGTTAGCCATGGATAAAGCATGGATACAATGTCGTTCAGTCGGAATAATAGAGATAACATATTTTTCTAAATAAATAATGTCAATAGTCACACTTAGGGTTGCCAACCATAGTAACCATACCTATCTGGATAAAGGTTTCAATAAATGACCACATTAATGTAATTGGTTTAAGATTTTTTAATTAAAATCAATACAGAGATTATGTATGTACAGTGGTACCAATTTATCCTTGAAATAATTGGTGGCGCTGCTCGTCAACAAGAAGCCAAAAATTACGCCAAAAGCGACTTTAAATCTCTAACATAATGCTAGTTCCAAATACTACCGTTTCACAGATAAGTTGGCTTGATTGTAATACACATCTCTCTTACTATCTACAGTGGTACCAATTTATCCTTGAAATAATTGGTGGCGCTGCTCGTCAACAAGAACCAAAAATTACGCCAAAAGCGACATTAAATCTCTAACATAATGCTAGTTCCAAATACTACCGTTTCACAGATAAGTTGGCTTGATTATATGTTTCTTACTGTACCACAGACAACAGAGAGAATCACAAGAGAACCATAAAGTACAGCATAAATTAATAGTAACTGTATATGATTGAGTAATTGCCTTTTGGCCCAAGACAACTTTAACAGTATCCACTCTAGAAGTATATACCTACTCTATTTCATGTTTAGAGTATGGTATCTGCGCTAACATATTTAAATATACAGCTACTCTTTTTTGATGAAGATTGAATATCTTTTCCAATATGAAACAGCAGACTTCATCTTTGGTTGTGATTTTCTTACGTATTCTTGACTTTTTTAATTATTATTGATAGGCACGCGTTTGATTTCTAACTCACCTGATGGTAAGCGATGATGTGGTCGACGATGAAGCACGCTTGCCTAGAAATTAGAAGTAACCTACTTAGGTATTTGCTTTTGACTATTATAGATCCCGAACTTGTGATTCGGGAAGTTAAAAGTTTCTTTTTGGTACCTAGGTAGGTACCTGCAGGTTTAAAGGCCTATTCAAACCTGAGCGATATTCGCTGCCGCTGTGGGTAGAGGTACATACCGCGCGGGTTTCGCTCAGGTATTTAGTATCAAGTACCGCGGCTAGAGCGATCTGAGCGATATTCGCTGCCGCTGTGGGTAGAGGTACATACCGCGCGGGTTTCGCTCAGGTATTTAGTAGGTATCAATTCCGCTACCGTCTGCCGCAGACGGTTGCGAATACCGCTTAGGTCTGAATAGGCCTTAACACGGTTTTGTAATTCTATTTTAATTTGCGGATCTATTCTGTAAAAAAAAAACACGTGTACGTGCACAGCAGTGTTATTTTGGTCAAATCACTGCGTGAAAATGTAGGAGTAGGTACCTACCTAGTGAGGGCGAATTGAGCAGTCATTCCATACTAATGCTAGGCTTTAACAGTTCACTTCACTCAAGTTTTCACGGCGTGACTATTACTGAATCGACCGGCTGATGGCGAAGTGAGAAGTCATCCCGTACAAATGCTAGGTAGGTAGAGGTACTGACAGGTAACTACTAAACCTTTTCGCGGTAACTTTTACAGAATATTCAATTACTTTATGGCAGTAAGCTTGCTTGCTTGCTTGTAATAACAGCCTCACGGGTCAGTCGAAGGTTAAGCTACGCTAAACGAGGTTCTTTCGTGGATGGGTGACCATTAATTGTAGGTATAGATATCACGTGAATCAAGACTTATCCGTGCTTCGGAAAGCCATCGGTCCCGGCTGTAATTCGTAGATCTATGACAGTCGTTACAGATAGTCGGACGCCCGAAAGTCTGACGTAACAAAGAAAAAACATCTGTACTCCGTTCGGGAATCGAACCCGGTTATTTAAAAAAAAAACCTACACTATTTCTATTTAGATATCGATTGTGTAGGTCTTAAGCAGTAAATGTCTGTATGAAACATGATGTCTAAAATGAATAAAATGCATTGTTTCCACATACTTTAATTTATTTTAGTAGGTGCTCGAAGTGACCATGTTTATAATATTACTACAATAGTACAGATGTTTTTTAAAATTTATGAATGCAGTTTTTCTTGTTATAAAAATCGATGACATGGTTCCTCAGAACAGATCTTCGTATGTCTTATAGTTTCAGACTTTCCCATACTGACCGATTTGAGTGAGACACCCTGTATATTTATACTGTTACTGTTTGTGCAGCAAAGCTATCCGAGACAAAGAAGTGTAAGCCACCTGTCGCAAAAATAAGTGAGCCGGATGAGGAAGGTTTTACGATAGTTGAGGGAAAGAAGCGTCGATCGCGACACAACCGCAACAAACGTGGTACCGCTCCTGGCAACGATGACATTCGCGTTGCCGTGCCCACTATGCTCCTGTATGTTTCTCGGTCGAACCAAGACACATCGGATGAGAAGCTCCTCCAGTACATCACCAGCATGCGTAGCATGAACACATTGAACACCGAAGAAACGGCCTTTGTCTACAGACGAATCGGCAAACTGACAGATTATATAGACAGGAACCTCAATCTGTCAAATTTATTTCAATACACCTGCCTGCGTAGCATAAACACTTAATTTCTTTTCTTCCGAGACACGACAAAGACCGTTTCTTCGGTGATCGAACGAACGAACATTATTGAAGCTGTCGCGGGTGAAGTCGAGTAGGACTACAAACTTCAAATAACAAGTCTTACATCCTTCAAATTCCTACGACGCATAAAGCAGTCTTCCTCAGTACTGACTTTTGGCCGGCTGGAATAGTTTTCAGACGCTTTAATGAAGCACGACATAACCGTGTGGTTTAAATATTATTTTTATTTCTTATTACTGTGCTGCTTGCTATGGGTTTTTATAACCTGAATTAAAGATTATTATTATTAAGTATACAAGAACTTAACTGCCTAACCTTTCGGTACATGGAGATCTGTGGCTTTGTAATTAATTCACAGTAGTAAACTGACGGAGGCCAAATGACACTGAATCATTAGAGTTATTTTGATAAACATAAAACTTAAATCGATTTATAATGAGTGTAACGTACCTAGGTACTTATTAACTATTAAGTGTAAAGTCTACTTACAATGATAAGAACTATTATGAAGAATGTTGCTAGCAGAATTTAATGATCATCATCTGCCTAGCCTTTCCCTAATAGGCATGTGGACAGTAGGTACCTATATGTACAGACGCCCCAGCACGTCAAGTTACCCCAATGTGTAAAATTTCTTTGATCGTTTTTCGACTTTAAGTCAAACGAGATAAGGTTCATATTCAATTGGGAAAATTTAAATAGGACAACAAGAAGATCTTCTGTCTGTGCATAGTCTATGGTTAGTAAGTACACACGCCAGCACATCAAGTTACCCCAATGTGTCAAATTTCTTTGATCGTTTTTCAACTTTATGTAAAACAGCATAAGGTTCATACTCAATTGGGAAAATTTGACACATTGGGGTAACTTGATGTGCTGGCGTCTGTACTTCTGTCCTATAGTTCTTTTTTTTACAGCTAGCAGCTTTTTTTTTGCAGTTTAATATATTATATGTATAGGAAAGTTATTTTTTTTTTAAATTAAGTACATGAATCTTAAACATAACTTCGTGGATTAAGGCGTGATGTTATGAAATAACAAGAAGCGTAGTTACATGTTTCTCAATTTTATTACATCATAGCCGTATTTGTTAATTACTTATTTATAACGATATGTTAAAAGGTCATCGTAGTTTACGTTTTAAGTCGTTTTATTTCTAAAAATTACTAAAACAAAAACAATCCGAGTACGTACATATAGGTATGTAGATAACAGCATATTTTTAACCGACTTTCAAAAAAGGAGGAGGTTCTATGTTCGTGTGTATGTATTTTTTTTTTTTTTTATGTACCTATGTTACCTGATTTCTCCCCCATTTGTGAACCGATTCTCAAAATTCTTTTTTTATTCAAAAGAGTATACTCCCGAGGTGGTCGCATTTTAATTTGGTGAAGATCTGGTGCTGATCTTCGGTGATATACAACGGAACTCTTCAAAAATAGACGGCAAATCCGTCGTGATTGCTGGAATCGCTTGGATGTTTATTGTTTATACAACATCATGACGTATTATCACGCCTGTATGCTCTGAGGGGTACGCAGATGTGTACAATATACCTAGATTTCGACAGTTAGGTATGTTAATTTTCATTTATTAGGGATATAACCCTATTTATCATGACATGTAATGTTAACAATTAACAATAAGTATAAAATAAATTCATGTTTTAATCAATTCATTCATCAAATATTTGTATGGGAACAACTAAAAATGGAAAAATAAAAAACTTTTTTGCAAAAAATAAAACCGACTTCAAAAAAAGCACTAAACGGTGAAAAATAACTCTAAATCAGGAAGTCGGTGGCCCATCATGAATAAGATAAAACCACCAAAGCCACAGACTTCCTAATTTAGAGTTATTTTTCACCGTTTAGTGCTTTTTTTGAAGTCGGTTTTATTTTTTGCAAAAAAGTTTTTTTGAGAAAATAATTACATGAGAAACTCTTCATCTGCCTAGCCTTTTCCCAACTATGTTGGGGTCAGCTTCCAGTTTAACAGGACGCAGCTGAATACCTACCAGTGTTTTACATGGAGTGACTGCCTGTCAGACCTCCACAACCCAGTAACTGGGTAACATGATACCCCTTGTGTCAAACACAGAAAAACAAATTGAAATCAAATTACCCTTGATTGGCAATAATCACAGGGATTAGGTACATGTTATTTAGTGTGGTATTAAATCTTAAATAAATTAAATTAAAAAAAAAATACTATTAAATCTTTGGAGGGACTTGCTTGTCAAAGTCGCTTATTAACTTGCTTGTCAAAGTCGCTTATTAATTAATCATGTGTACAGCAATGTTAGTACTAGACTAATCGATAATAAATCTTTGGGCGTGGTTATGATCATAGCGGTCCACTGTATTAAGCAAATCTGGTGGATTTGGCTCAAGTACACGGTTGCTTGGGGGTATGAATGCAGGTCTTGGAGACTCTGTCAAACTGTTAAAGGTAGGTCATAATACAACGTTAATGAGTGTTATTATAGCAGTGATGGCCTAGTGGTTTGACTGGTGGATTGCTAAATCATAGGTCTCGAGTTCGAACCCAAGGCACGCACCGCTGACTTTTCGGATTCATGTGCGTATTGTATAATTATCACATGCTTCAAAATCGGTGAAGGAAAACATCGTGAGGAAACCGGCATGCCTGAGAGATATTTCTCGAGGGCATGTGATGCCAAGTCAGAGGCCCATGGGCGGCATTAAAACTCTGACACCAGGTTAGTTACTAACCACACGATAAGAAGAAGTGTTAACTTTACGCTGATGATATTCGTTAGCACCCCTTGGTTAAACTGGTTATAGACCTGTAATATTAAATACTACCTTTTTAAAATTAATGATGAATCCCTTTTTTAACCGACTTCAAAAAAGGAGGAGGTTCTATGTTCGTAAGTTTTTTTTTTATGTATGTTACCTGATTTCTCCCCCATTTGTGGACCGATTCTCAAAATTCTTTTTTTATTTGAAAGAGTATACTCCGGAGGTGGTCCCATTTTAATTTAATTAAGATCTGGTGCTGATCTTCGGAGTTATACAACGGAACTCTTCAAATATAAACGGCAAATCTGTCGTGATTGCTGGAAGCGCTTGGATGTTTATTGTTTATACTATATCATGACGTATCATCACGCCTGTATGCTCTGAGGGGTACGCAGTTGTGTACAATATACCTTAATTTCGACAGTTAGGTATGTTAAGTTTCACTTATTAGGGATAAGTGGATCACCCTATTACCATGACATGTATTGTTAACAAATAACAGTATAAAATAAATTCATGGCAAATATTTGTATGGGAACAACTAAAAAGTTTTTTTTTGTTTTTTCCAAGTCACTAATTTTGTTTTTTCTCTACAAACATAAATAAAACGAACATTCATATATGGATAAAACCCAATACCATGTATTTCATACTTAATTTGTAACTCAGGGGGATTCGGCGTTGAGGGCTGAAATACAGGTTACGCCTAGTTCCGCCCCAAATGCTAATTCTTTTGTGTACTTTATAAGCTTAGATTATGAACTATACTTGTAAGAAAATGTACATATTTTTGTGAATTAACTTTATTATTATTATTTATTTATTAATGGTCACCCATCAACGGACCGACCTCGTCAAGCGTAGCTTAACCTTCGATTGACCCATGCGGCTGCTATACTTAATTTAACCACTAGCTTCTCTAGGTACTTTAAGAAACTCTCAATTATACATATAAGATACTAATTATAGTTATATTTTTTATCGAGAGGAGATAATATCCCTCTTGTATTTTTAAAAGGGTTATCAGTAATAACCTAAATAACATAAAAAAGCGACTCAGTCAAGCTATACATTTCCAGTAGGTACCTATAAGCTGATTCTTTTGACAGCTTCAAAACATATTTCGATACTTTTCCTTGTTATAGCAAAAACTACGAACGCTAAAATGTTTGAGATGGGCTTTAATCGTGCACATCGTTGGGAACCCCCCTTTACTAGCCAATAATTGTCAATGGTGACGTCATAACATAATGAACGTTAATATTTACAATCAATCACATTTTTTCCTTGTGTGTAGGTAAAGCACGATTACTCAAGGTTAAATATAAAGATTCAGCTACAATTATAATTATCTTGACGAACAGACTGTTTAATTGAAATGGTGTTCAGGGCCATTACGTATCTCCGTTGACAGTTACCTCCAGAGTGCCTAGTGCGAGTTTCTTTTAGGTTAACGCGATCGGCACGTTCGTGACGTTCGGCGCTCCGATTGGCCCGCTCCAAGCTTTTAACCAATCAGAGAGCCAAACGCGGTGAACGTTTCGATCGCGTTAGCGTAAAAACAACTCACACCGGTGATGATCACTGGGCAAAGTGTTCCAACATAGTTTCGTATTGGCTATCATCAGTGTGTATCAAGGATGACGTCATGCGCACTCGCAGAGATGTGAAGATTTAGTGATGAGCCAATCTTCCGTCTGATAGTCACCGTAACTTGAAGTCCACATATTATAAGATGCCGATTTTTTGTAAGTTCTCAGCAGCCATCAAATTCAGTGTGTAACTGGAAGCCAGTTGGTCAGTGGCAATTAAAAGATACCCTATTGGGTCTTGCCCTGCAGAATAACTATGAAAATGTCATGATGACAGTATACTAGAAGATTAAGGTGTGGCCTCGAAGCTCCCGACACTCCATTTCTTTAAAAAAAAATAGAAACGGTTCTTGTCAGAACCATTCTTTATCAGATATCGTCCAAAACTCCAAACGTCCTTGTCAGGGCGGCTTGCTTCTGTGTTTCTTTACCCGGCGTCAAAACGTGGTAAAGTGCTGTGATCGGCGATGGCTACATTATTGTAACAAGAACTTTATTCAATTTTGATAAAGTTTAATTTTCTCAGTTGATGACTGTGAATATCAAAGAGATTTCAAATAGGTACTATAGAGCGGACATGCAAGGAATGTCATAGAAAAACTTTGATCCCATGTCTCAGTAACGCCATCTAGAATAATATATGAATATTGGAGCGGCAGCGGAGCGTACTAAGAAAAACTCATAGACTTGTGTCTAACAGGACAAACGTTTCGGACGAAAATTTTGTTCGTGATTCGTGATGTCCGGTCTATAGATATTGAATGTCTTTGGTGAATATGAACGTAAATCCTGACATTTCAAATATAGTCACCGTAGGTATTTTCCGAAACACCTCCTTTTATTCCGCGATTTCTGTTTTTTCTCATAGTCAGGAGCATAGGATATTATGCGCAAGCCTACAGAAATAGACAATTCACAAGGAACGAAGGCTAAAAGTAAAACAATTAATACCTACCTACTCAACTTGGAAAGTTGCATAAATCCATATACCTACACACGGCTACACATCAAGCTATACATTTCCAGTTTACGTAAGAAAATCCGATACAATGTGAGATCAGCTTATACTGAAAATGTAAAGCTTGATGTTTAACTGTGTCTACCTATGCATATTATCTACAGGTAACAGTACTCTAACGTTACTGTATTCTATTGGTAAAATACTCGAGTACTCATAGAATGTGATGTTTTTTTTTCAGGTCTGGCGACCCTAGTGATGGCGTCGCCGTTGGAGTCCGATTATTCTTTCGATGACTTCAACCCGCCTAACTATGTAAAAACACCACTTGGTGAGAGCATAGACAAGTCCACCATGAAACTACTCAAGGTACTTAATGTTATTTAATTACAATACTATTTTTAGTTTAATAGGATGGAAGAGACATAGTGACAAAGACTGACGCCACGCTATAGGTATTTTGCGGACCATTGCATTGAGCATTGAAATTATCGCATAATTATCGTACGGGTACGTCATTATTGCATCGTTCGTTTAACGTAGGGACATACGAAAGCCTTTGGGTTTTTACTGATGTGCTTTTACTTCAAAGTATTAAAATCGTCTTCAAAGTATTAAATCTGTCCAAATCAATGCGATGTTTAATGAAAGAAGGGACTTTTAGCTTTTAGTAAAAAAATCTCAACGAGTTAAGTAAATAGAAAATGACGATTTTTTTCATGGTATATTTACAGTTTTTAGCGAAATTAATTTGCCGCTTCTACCCTGTAGGTCGTCGGTCGTTTTATTTAAACAGTACGACCTAAGTTATGACTTTAGCGATGGTAGCCACGTACAGACGCCAGCACATCAAGTTACCCCAATGTGTCAAATTTTCCCAATTGAATATGAACCTATTTGACTTAAAGTTGAAAAACGATCAAAGAAATTTGACACATTGGGGTAACTTGACGTGCTGGCGTCTGTACATAAAGACTAAATCTAAAGCTATGAGTAGGACCTAAACATATTATAAAGAAAAAGAGCTACTTTCTTTACACATATATTTTTTACGTCAACACCGTACTTTTTTTACACCGGAATATTAAAAAATGTTGTGAAATGTTGTGTTGTGTATGTTGTGTTGTGTGTTGTAAATGTGTTGTGTTGTTGTTGTTTTGTTAATGTTGCGGTTTGTGTGTTGTGTTGTTATTATTATTTTTTTTTATTCCGGTGTAAAAGTTTAAAAAATGCACGCATATTTACCTCCAAAATTGAGATCATGGTTCCTTTGTTCCAATGACTACATTGCTATAGTATCCATAAAAATCATCACTCTGTATAAAATAATTATTAACCTCACCTTGAGACTGATACACAGCCAACATTTTTAGTCAGTGTATGGGCAGTTTGTGAGGGGGAGGGGTGGCGACTTTTAGCGAGGCATCACTCGCTCTCTTTGAGGTGGACGCGCATGTCCGTGACACTGATGGCACCGTTCTGCACACACTCGAGGACCGCGAGTAGCAAATGCGTCACGCTATTAATGACCGCGAATTCGATGAGGTCGCACGCGTTTTCCACGGTCAAGTCGCGTATCAGTCTGTCCACGCATCGTTGCTCTAGCTCCGGCATCATGTAGTATGACGACAACAGTAGCAGCTGCTCTACGCCCGTCTCGGGCAGTGTGTGAAGGTAGAGGTACGCCTTCAAGCTCTCCAGAGTGGCCTTGGAGGTGCCGGTGACGTCCACGTGTCCCTCAGCGGTCTCGCGCCACGCGCCGACCAGCATGCGGTGCAACACGGAGCTGGAGGCTGCCAGCACGGCGCGGTGCATGCGCACGGAGCCGTCTTCACCCCGCAGTTCGAAGTCCGTCAGCTCCGTGTCTGAATATAGTGCCGCGAACGAGCTCGTGCTCGTGCACAGATGCATCTCCAACGCCACATCAAACGTGAACTGCTGCTTCTTGTTCTCGTGTATCAAGTGCCACGTGCCATCGTCGCTGGTAAACGTTTTGTCTAGTATGTTGAGCACCTGGCTGTTGAACCTTATCATGTAGTCAAATTTGTCGGAGCGCAACTTGGTGAACCGCACAAACAATAAGTTTTCGATGCTGTGCACATTATTGAATCCTTGTTTGGGCTGCGCGGTGGTCGTCAGTCGTACCTGGAACACCGCCGCGCCGTTGATCACGAACTCTGGGCTTGTTTCAGTAACGAATGGAGTGTTGTAGTTAGTTACGGTCAGCTTCGCATTGAAAAAATTGCCCTTATGTGTTATTTCTCTCGTTTCTATTCTGTAAACACGAAGAAAATAACATTACACTTCAGAGAACTGCCATAAAATCACATCCAATTCCTTAAACAGAAATGATTGGAGTTTGTGTTGATTTGTTAAGTTTTATTAGATTATGAAAGACTTGGTTCATCTTGAGTGAAGAAAAGTAATGTTAATGTCAAATTGGGATATAAAGAACTGAATCTTTATATTTTTCCTTATAAACCGGATTAACCCATAGGTTACTTTTTAATCCCGGTAGTGCGCTTCCGTCGGATATTTTTCGACATCCACGCGTGCATACCTGCGGGCAAAAGTTAGTTAAGTATATGTTTTTAAAATGGCATTTCTTTGACAGGTGGCCTACGACCTGGCAGAGGACAAGAACGTCGTATCGTCCCCGCTAAGTCTCATGATTCTACTGTCCCTGTTCAACTCTGGCGCAGGCCCCAACACCAAGGAAGAGATTACCCAGTTCTTAGGTGGCACAGACTATCAAAAGGTTAGTAAAATTCTCTTTTTCTTCATAACTGACTGGGCGTTGTCTTAAAATACTATCAAAGTTAAATTGGTGACTTACTTACAGATTCATTATATCAAATTACGCTTGTTTGCTATGAGCCGTAAACTATACACACGTGACACCCTGAAATTTTAAACAGTTATAATTAAAACACGTTATTTTTTGGAAAGAATGATGATTCTGATGTCCTCAAATGTGAATTATTACAAATAAACTTACCTTATCCAGGCTATTTATTGTTAGAGCTATCTATCGACGATGTATCACGTCTTGTTATCGTCATTTAAAAATTTACTAAGTATTAAAAATATTGTTCGCGATACGGAGTGACGCCTGATTAAAAATGATAACGAAATTACGTCATGCCGAGGTACTGCGTGACGTCATTTCGGTATCATTTTAATTTCATCACAAGGATGTGATTGGGGAAGGGTACCCTAAAAATAAGTTAGTGAAATAATATAGGTGTACCTACCTGCTTCAATCTAACTACCTACACCTGCGATTTTGCTTTCCTCGCCTGCAAGCACGCTCCCAAGATATTATGTATGTAGAACTACATTAAATCTGTTAAAACGGAGGATATGTAGTTTCAAATATAGAAATGGACGAAATATAGCCGTCAATATGATTTATAAAAAGAACCAAACTTAAGAAAGAGAGATGATGTTTCTACAAAACCAAACCAAACGTATATCTTGTAACTCGAGATAAACAATTTCGGTGTCTGTACTCATTGCAGTTAACTTAGCACTGTTTAACTTTGTGGTGTAGTGTCAAACTAAACGCTTACATCGCGTATATTTCCAGACTTCAGACTCCTACAGGGAGTTGAGTGAGAGATTCTCCCAGCTGAACCCCGAGGCTCTGACCGTCGCCAACAAGGTGTATGTGTCCGACAAGTTCCGTCTGCAGGACTCCTTTACCTCCGCCGCACGCTCCTACCGTAGCGAAGTCGACACCATCGACTTCAGTAAAGCGCAACAAGCTGCTGACATCATCAACCAATGGGTTAGTTACGAAACTTCCATTTCAATATCACTATCATCATCAATAATATGTACGGGCAATCGCTCGCAGTCACTTTCATTTTGTATGGAGCTCTGCTTTTAAGGACTCTTATACAGCTCTACAATCAAAGGCGTAGTATTACAAAACTAATCATTTTGTCTCTAGTAAATAATTAACATTGCCTTTATGTTTTGATGTCGATAGGCTGACCAGAAGACCCAGGGCAACATCAAGACACCAGTCAGTCCTGACGTTCTTGGCAACGACGTAGCTGCTGCTCTCTTTAACGTCATTTACTTCAAGGTATGTTAATCATAAATAAAAAACTTCTATTTTTTTTATCCTTCCCAATTGTGGTGTTTTAATAACAAGTTTAAATTTAAAAAAAATCGGTACCAAGGCAACCACAAAAAGTTGCAAATTTTTTGGTGATTGCAGGCATCAGTTAATTTTATTTTTGAAGACATGTTCTCATACAACGTTACTTTATGCAAATCTTCTATTTTCAGGGACACTGGCACGTTCCTTTCAAATCGGAGGAGACGAAGGACAAGGATTTCCACCTGAACAAAAGTTCTGTAGTCCAGAAGCCGACGATGCACTTACTACAATCCCTGTATTATACGGAGAGCCCTGAACTTGGTGCTCGGGTAAGCGTCTGATTGTTAGTCTTCTGCGAAAGACGTTTATAGAAACCTTTTGGAATCTTTCACAACACTTTCATCATTTAATTTCTTGGTGTTTATTAGATGATTGAGCTGCCCTACAAAGAAAGAGGTTTCCGCATGGTCGTGGTGCTCCCGAACGAAGTGGACGGTCTCCCATCAGTACTTGAAAAAGCATCGCAAAAAGGTCTTCTGAATGAAGTGTTCAAGCTAAGCCCTGCTGGAGCTGATGTAGAACTAGACATCCCGAAGTTTGATATCAAAAGCAAACTCGACTTCAATGAAATTTTACCAAAGGTACCCTTGCTTTTTGGTTATAGTACTGTTTACTATGTACCTTGTACCTACACTACCTACTTACTCATTTTACCTACTTATTACGGTTTTTATAATGGTCTGTCACGTACTGCTAATTAGCCAATAGGTACAACAAAACTCTCATAAAAAGGTATATAGGATATTTAACTTACAATATCGAACTTAAACTAGTTTCTATATACGATTTTAATTGAATTTTGTTTGCAATTACAGCTGGGAGTATCCAAGTTATTCGAAGAATCAGCGAACGGTATTGTTGAGGACCAATCGGTTGTAGTGTCCAAGGCTTTCCAAGAAGCCTTTATTAAGGTCGATGAGGAAGGAGCCACTGCTGGTGCATTCACAGGTTCGTAATTCGTAACATTTGAAGCTTGAGGGCAACTATAAATTAGATGGTCAGACAGTACCTGAATGTATTTACAAGATTGTTTGACTTTATTGGTCTTCAATGCTTGTCTAATGTCTTTAAAAAGAAATATGTTTTGGTTCTCTTTCACAGGTTTCGTAATAATGCCAATATCTTTAAATTCCCGACAACCGCCTCCTAAGAAGTTTACAGTAGACCGACCATTCTTATATGTAATTCTCTTCGAAGACTTAGTTCTATTTGCAGGCACATACGTTCATTAATGAGGTAAAATATACGAAGATAAACGACATGCTTGCTTTTAATGGTGTTCGCAATGTTCGAATCGCGATCGCAAGCTATTACTTTTGCTTTTCGATTGAATCCCCCTCCTCACTATTAACTGGACATTAACTGGTTCGACTCACATAAGTTGCATAACGCGCTTTACAATATACATAATTATTCTCCTTTAGTCCCCCGTTTTTATTGAATGTGTTCTCCCTGCCCTCTTTGGATTCTGAACAAGCAATTTCAAATGTTTTCTCAATCATAAAATTATTGTCAGTATTTTTTCAGCACCCCCATCATTTTTCCGAAAATGAGATATATGAAACCAATTCCATAGCTATGACGAGCGTAATTGCTTGAGGTTACAGCAATTGACATATTTGAATATGATCCACAGGATTGATGATGAGGAAAATGTCATTATCTTCCAACCTGCCTTCGACAAATAAATTTTCGGTTAATATCCATTTTTCTTTTGGGTATCGAAACCCCGTCCTGACTTTCCATGTCTATGTAACATTTGTCATAACTTCATCAGCCCTGTTTTCTACTGGATTTTCAATTAAGACTTATTTGGCCGGACACTTCACTTGTTATTCCTTGATAATAATAAGTGAAAAGTTTGTTCCGTGCGGATAGCGAATCAAAAACTAGAGAACGCAAGCTGTAATTAATATGTTTATCGATTGTTATTTACAGGTGTGGTTTTCATGTATACGTCAGCATTTTCTGAACCACCAAAGCCGGTCAAGTTTACAGTTGACCGTCCCTTTTTGTATGCAATTCTGTTCCAAGACAAAATTCTGTTTGCTGGCACTTACACCAACTAAAGCGAACATTATTACAGAGGTACAATCGTCTTAATAGCATGGAATTTGTTTTTGCATGCTGATCAAGAACCGGTCATGTTTGCATTTCCATGTATTCATTTGATGTCGACCTTTAATTATACAAATATCAAACAATTTCTAGTACCACAATTAGGTTTGGAACCTCTCCACACTCTCCACGTTGCAGTTTGTGCACCTTTTGATCAGAACAGATAGACGCGTTTTATTTTTAAATTGATTGTTATCCACAGGATTGATTGCGCTACAGGTGACTTCGTATTCTCCACCACCATTACCAATACGGTTTATTGTTGATCGTCCATTTTTATATGCCATCCTTCACGAAGACAAAATTATGTTTGCTGGCTCCTACACCAACTGACCTTTATAGGTATTGCAATGTGTTCGATACACAAGAGTTCAATTTGGCTTCTGCTTTACTAAAACCTCGTCTTCCTTTCAGTTAACTGTGTATTCTGGTTTCTTGATATTTTTAATACCATCGCCCTTCATGTTTACTCAAATTTTTACACATTTACTCACTGGCTTCAAAAATTGTTACTGATAGGAACCAAAGTAAGTGGGTTCTCCAGAATTTATCCTAGATGTGAGTCACCATGAAATGTCTGGACGTTTCTGTACTTGCTATCTATGTCTAGTTTTTTTTTAATGATTAGGTTGTGTACGTTACGTCGCGTTCTTTTAGCAGATTATTAGCAGTTACTTCGATAT
Source organism: Euplexia lucipara (assembly GCA_921972225.1). Classification (NCBI taxonomy): domain Eukaryota; kingdom Metazoa; phylum Arthropoda; class Insecta; order Lepidoptera; family Noctuidae; genus Euplexia; species Euplexia lucipara. The sequence continues at coordinate 17,297,079 of OV179159.1, read as the reverse complement.
ACCTAAGGGTCAAGTCATTATGCAATTTTAATTTGGTCAATTTCAAAATCAAAACCCACACGCGTGCTGTGCCACTCTTAATTTTTCTTTGCATTTATTGGTATTGTTTGTCATTTCCAGCTTTACTTTTACCAGAATCAGTTGATTATTCGCAGCCAGAGCTGGTGAAGTTTACTGTGGATCGTCCATTTTTATATATGATCCTTTACGAGGACATAGCTCTTTTCGCTGGCACTTACACGAATTGAGGTGATCAATATACTTTCGTACAAATGCACTTTTGTATTTCGGGCTCTGGATCGGGATTCTGATTTTTTCTACATATCTGTCAGCTGCTTAAAGTGCTTGTATGACGATGCAGGTTTCAGCACCCGACACTCGGTGCTGAGTTTGAGCGATTCTGATTGGTGAAGGATTTCTTTACTTTAGTGCATGCGCGGGTCATAAACATAGTTATTTTCGGAACGGGTAATAGGTTCATGCTTAGACCAATTACATGTATAGCCTTTATTATTGTGTGGTAAGGCCGAATTGGACTTTGGATTACTGGGTTTGATTTTATGCGTGTAACACATATTCGCTACACATGAATCCAATTACCTTCTGACATATCACCACTGCCAAACACCAACACCACCGTATTTCGTCAGATTTTGAATTTTGTTTAACCATAACCTTAACAGCTATAATCTCATGTTTAGGTTACTACCATGATCTTACATCATTTTTACTCTTTTATAATTTTCCTTAATGTTGTTTAGGTACTATTCGCTAGGTTTGATTTTCTCGTATCATAAGGCATCGTTTGTATCTAAGTCCGCGCTGGCAGATTCATCTCTTGAATATTACTCATCAAAGTTTTTTGACGAATTTAGAAACTGACGTGTTTTTCGTCATAATAATGTCAGAAGCTTTCTAATATATACTATTCAAAATAAACTATATCTTCAGTGTTGTTCTGGATAATGGGTTGTGTTCGATACGTGACGTGACGTGCTTGTTTTTAACTGCTAACATTATGTACAGACGCCAGCACATCAACCTACCCCAATGTGTCCAATTTCTTTGATAGGTTTTCAACTTTATTGTAAACATAATAAGGTTCATGTTCAGTTGGGAAAAAAATACAGTTTGGGGTAGATTCATGTGCTGGCATCTGTACAGGCATTGTCAGAGTCGCTTCGACTCCATAAACGAATCAGTGTTCGTCGTGGTCTAATTTGAAAACCTAAACCAATACACTTGGTGAGTCACTCTTAATAAATGTAAGCTTTCATTGGTATTGTTTGTCATTTTTAGCTCTAGTTTTTACGGAATCAGAAAGTTCGCATCCACCAGAGCCTGTGAAGTTCACCGTGGATCGTCCATTTTTATATATGATCCTCTTTGAGGACAAAGCTCTTTTTACTGGCACTTACACAAATTGAGGTGATCAATACACTAATGTACAATTGTATTTCAGGTTACGAAACCTTTTTCTTATCTGTCAGTTGCTTATAGTGCTTGCTTCATGCATGTGGTTCCTGGAAAACGAACCTGCGGTTCTGATCGGTGCAGGATTACAAAATTGCATTCAGTTGTTGTACAACATAACTAGGATTTTATCAAATTGTTCCGGCTGGCGATGGCGAATAAAAATCTAAACGATTTATTTTAAAACAGTTTTGTCGCATTTAGCTTAAAGCACTGATAGTGCGCAAGTTTTTATTTTACAATATTATGTAAAATTTAGGCTTCCGCCCTTATATCGAATAGAGGTACCTGAGCTGTAACAAAATAAACAAAACATTCATTATTATTTGCAGGAGTCGTTCTCGTGTTTACGTCTTCATTATCTGAACCACCAAGACCAATCAAGTTTACAGTTGACCGTCCCTTTTTATATGCCATCCTTCACGAAGACAAAATTATGTTTGCTGGCACCTACACCAACTGATCCTTATAGGTATTGTGTTCAATACACAGGAGTTCAATTTTGCTTCTGCTTTACTAAAACCTCGTCTTTCTTTCACTTAACTGTGTTCAGGATTCTTATAATTCATTCGTTCTACTTTACTCCTACTCAACATCCATTTTAAAATATTTATACCAAATTACAAAAAAGGAAAAGGACTTACCTACAAACAAAGACATTCAATAGCTATAGACCGGACATCACAAACAAAATTTTCGTCCGAAAAAGTGTGTCCTGCCGGACACAAGTCTATGAGTTTTTTTTAGTACGCTCCGCTGCCGCTCCAATATTCATACATTATTCTAGATGGCGTTACTGAGACATAGGATCAAAGTTTTTCTATGACATTTCCTTGCCATTCCCGCTCTATAGTCTTTTAAATCTCTTTGCCTACATACATACATTTTCGAATAAGCATGTTATAATAGACACTTACAACCAAAAGCAGATTCAGGAGTTTACACTGAGGGTACGATTTATCAAAGCAAACGCTAAAACACGATAAAAACACAATATGTATAGGTATTTTTGTGTGGTCATGGGGCAAATTCAGTGTTCTACCCATGAATATGATCAAATTTTACTATGGATTTTTTGTATTCGATTAGAGTAAAAACTTAATGGGAATTCGATACAGATAAGTAAGTAAGCATTTTCAAATTTGATTTTAGTTTTCTATATTGCTTAGGATTTGTAAGTTTTGAACATTTATATTACATACTTTCTATCACATAAATGTCTTTAGGTTGTTTATTACGTGGTGTCCTTTTATTCTTAACTGTGCAGATAGGCATTAGGAGACTCGCTTCAGCATACCCTTGGCCCAAGATGTGCTTGCGTCGTGTGGTGGATTTTGGTCCCTGACTGTCGGTATCAGCACCGAAAGTCCTAAAACGTAAACCCGTGGTTCTGCAGGATTACTTTTCGTTTCATTTATATTATTATTTCACTTTCTTTCAACTTCTCTCTCAAGTCAAGGGCGTTTCATGAATAAAATAGGCTTTTTAATTTATCTTAGAGGTTTCTGTAGCCATGTTTCTCCAAACGTTTCTTTAACATACTTTCTATTATCCATTTCTTTCAGTCTATTATAATGATTAGGTTGTGTTAATTATATGGTTTCCTTTTGTTTTCGACTGGGTAAATAGGCATTAGCTGAGATGCACCGACATACCCTTAGCCATGTTGTGCATATTATTGATTTCACGTCCAATTTGAAAATAAAATCCGCGGGCTCACTCGCTCAACTCTGTTGTTTTTTTTTTGCATTTATTGGTATTGCTTTTTATTTACAGCTATAATTGGATCACTATCAGTAGATTATTCGGAGCCAGAGATTGTGAAATTCACCGTGGATCGTCCGTTTTTATACATGATCTTCTTCGAAGACATAACTCTTTTTGCTGGCACTTACACGAATTGAGGTGATCAATGACTTACTCGTATGTACAAATAGACTTTTGGGCTCTGGAATCGGGAACCTTTTTATTCTGATTTTACTACCTATCCTTTAGTTGCTTGTAGCGAAGTAGTTGTTTAATGGTGCAGGTTTCAGTTCCCGAATCTCGGTGCTGAACGGTTCTTTCTGATCGGTGTATGATTGCTTTTCTTATGGATTCGTGGTTAATAACACAAGGAAACATGGACTAAGTCACATTTTCGAGTTGCTGAATTCCAATAATTTCGGATTTAACGAACTTCGTTATCGCTAATAAAAATGTGACTATTTCTAGGCCCCACGGTTATTTTCGGAACGGGTAAGTAAGGACTTGTATAGCACTTATCCGATCAAATTCACAATTTCTTGGAGCTTCAATATACGTACACAAAAATAGGAGTTTAACAAATGTCACTATCGTGGTGGTTATTTTCTAGTAAGGACGTAGCTGCTTTGGGATACATTACATTTGATAAATACGTTTGAATTTGTATGTGTGAGCGTGTGTCTCGGTCCAAGTGCGTGTAAGGTGTGTTCATTCTATTTAGAATTTTTCTTTGATGATACTTTGTTTCTTTATACATATTATATCCGTTTTTGTTCGTAGCTGTCTTAAACATTAAGTTTTAAAGCTCAATAGTCACGCCACTTTTTTCAAGTATTATTACAATAAATACATAGGTATTAGACTTTTAACTGCCGCTGTAAATTATTGAACGAAAACAAAAGGATTTTAATACAGTTTTGTTGTACCTAACGTCAAAAATCGCTTCCAGATTCCAACGTGGCCGGGATTATACACAAAATGATATCCAGACAAGAATATTATTTAGTTCTAATAGCGGATTTAGATACACCTTTGAACACTAGTGTTTAAATATTTAGATACAAGACTTACTATTAATTTCTATCACATGGGTTGTGTTTAGGGCTTGCAATATCCGTTCGTTTTTACTATCCGGATAATACGGATTTTAAAAAATTGCTATCCGGATTATCCGGATATTTCGGATAATACGGATATTTTTTTGTTTTTATTGTAAATTAAATTAAAAAGCTTTTGTAACACGTTCTAATTAGTCTCTCAAGCAAAATGACAAAAATTTAAACTATACCAATATTTCAAGTAACAATTACAAAATTGTTAACTTTCTAAAATTGTGCTTTAAAACACCGATATCGCACTATACAATCGAATGTACTTTTCTCATACTAACAATTCTAATTAAACATGAGATCTTACATTTATTACAAATCATAACATCGCAATCCAATCGACCTGTATAAAACATTATAATGTGAGTGCTTTTTGTATTTAGTAATCCTAAAATTTCTGTAACATACTTTGTTTCTACCTGTTATTGGCTATGCGTTGCTTATTTAGTTGTTAAGCATCTATTACAGCTGTTGCGTACACTTGGATTGTGGAATGAGCTCCCTGCCAAGGTTTTCTCAGAGGGCTACAGTATGGGGTTCTTCAAAAGGGGAGTAGATAGGTTTTTAAAGGGTCGGCGACGCGCGTGTGGCGCCCCTGGTGTTGCAAGTGTCCATAGGCTACGGTACCACTTACAATACTACCGCTTACAATCAGGCGGCCCGTAAGCTTGTTTGCCGCCGTCGTGGTATAAAAAAACTATTTATATAAATATACCATAATATAAATGACAATTTCGTTAAATGTATAAAATAAGAATAAAAAGAAAAATACACAAATACTAATTATTTGCAAAGTAAAGAACTGTTATAATCAAGACGTGTTAGGTGAGAGGTAATTATTTTGAAGTATAATAATATATTTTTAAATGATGCTAATGTTTGATCTTGTCTCCCTGACACAGGCAAAGCATTCCATAACCGTATAGCCTCCACTGAGAACAATGGGCCTAAAGATTCAAGTTTTTTGATGACCTCAGATATATCATGTATGTCATGAAGAAACTTGAACATGTATTGATTGATACGTTTTCAGTTGAAGAAGAGCAACCTTCTTAATATCGTGTATTGTCCGTAGAAGCTATGACTGTTTGATTTGGTTGTTGTGTGTTAAACGTGGATATAATTTTAACAATCGCTAGTCTCACAGATTCGTTGGAAGTTTTTTTGTTCTTAATAAAAATTTGAGAGGTTTTGTAAATGCCACTATAGCGATTGACTTTGAAACTCTGGTCCAGTCTTCTTTTTCCGTGCGTGCCGTAAAATACAACACAATCTTGAAAATGCGTGCAGTATGGATGTGTGTCATTTGTTTGATTTAATAAATGAATGGATTGATTGATAAAGTTGGCCAGTGGTCAATAATTTTAAAAATAATGTTTGTTAAAAGAAAACTCAGGCATAATATTTGTACAAGCTAAGTTAGGTCGGTCTAATTGGTGTGGAGTGTCCATCTGTAGCCAAGCAGAGCTAAGCAAAGCCTGTATTTTGGCTATGTATATAGAATGTTGGAATTAATTATAATCTCTGCCACTAAATTGACTCAATATTATGATGTGTATGACAGCATGTATGAATGTAAACGAAGCAAAAGAATTATGTCAGAATCGTAGCATATGGCACTCTGTACTTTCTCATTTCAACCTACCCTCATGAAAAAAGGCGTGCGTTTATGTATTTATGTATGATTTGGGAAGTAAAAAAACAAAAGCGAGAGTGATTAACTATATTGAAATAATAAATAACGTAATAACAGTAATGCACATTACAGATGACAGCTTTTTATTTAATATTTCAAAGTGAAATAGAACTATCCGTAATATCCGAAAAAACCGGATTGTGATGCAAGTAAAATCCGGATTTTAAAATCGGCGGATATCCGGATAAAACGGATATCCGGATATCCGGATTGCAAGCCCTAGTTGTGTTCCACAGGATTAATTGCCGTAGGAGCATCCTTGTACGTCCAACCTCCACCACCTATGAAGTTTACAGTTGATCATCCATTTTTATATGTGATCTTTTTTGAAGACAAAGCTCTTTTCGCTGGCACCTACACAAAATGAGGTGAAATATGATACAAATCTAATTTAGGTTGTGGAAGCTTATCATTTTAATTTTCCTAACTTTCCATTCTTCTCCTTGCCGTCACAACTTGATGTTGTATGTATTTTATATTTAAAAACCTTATAACCTCAAGGTTATCTTGGTTCATCTCATGGGTTTTTGGACTAAATATTGTTTAAGGACCTCATTTGCCTAGTCTTTCCCCAACTATGTTGGGGTCGACTTCTAGCCTAGCCGGAAGCAGATGTTTCACATAGAGCGACTGCCTATCTGACCTCCACGATCTAGTAACTGGGTAACACGATATGTCTAAGTTTAACAGGGTTGTTCCCGGTATTGAGTTTCTGACTACTCGTAACGACTATCCAAAATCTACAAGTAACAGCCGGAACTAACGTATAAACGTGCTCTCCGAGGCACGAAACCATTGTTTATGGACCAATTGATACTTTAGGAACTTGCAAAGGGTTACTTTTAGTCGAGAAGTAGGTATTTTGTGAATGCTTTCCTATTTTTTTGGCGAAACATTTGTTTTTATGTTCCTGATATCACAGCTAGAAGCTATAACATTTCAGCCAAAAGACGTTCACTGCTGGACATCGCCTTCTCCCAAAGATTCTCACAACTATCGGTCCTACGCTGCCTTTATTCATCGACTTTCCTCGATCTTTACCAGATCATATGATAATTGTTTCGTAACAAACCAATATTGTGATCCACAGGTATTCATGTAGTCCTTCCGTCTCTGGATATCCCACCACCACCAACAACGAAGTTTATAGTTGATCATCCGTTCTTGTATCTGGTTCTCTTCGAAGATAAAATACTTTTCGCTGGCACCTTCACAAAATAAGGTGATTCATTGTCTTTCTACTAGACATGTTTCACAACCAAGGCTTTGCCTTGTACCTACCCTTCATCTTTTGCATCCCGGAAAACGTACATTGGAAAGCTTTCTGTCGTCTTCTTCAGTTGAGGAATAATTATTCTTTTAAAGATTCTTTTATAACCAAATTATACTCGATTTTTTTGGGACAGTTACCTATACATATGGTTCTAGTTCCGTTTTAAGGCTTAATATCTCCCTGAAGTCCAGTGTTTTGAGAGATTAGATACTTATTATGAATTCCTATTACATAGGTCATGTTCATCATCATCAACATTGTTTATTCAACCTCCACCGCCTAGTTTTCAGTTAACTCTAATTTATATGTGATCATCTTTTAAATCAAAATTCCTTTCGCTGACCGCTCACGAGAAAATAATAGTAGAAATCAGATATCGAATTCAGATAGCGGAAGTTTATTATTTTGGTTTTTCTAATACCATACCATCCATTTCACTACAACTTTGTTGTATTCATACATATATTTACTGTCTGAAATCTAAAAGCTGCAGGGGTTTTATCTCAAGGGTTTGCATTTTGCCCCAATTGCCGCCTTAGGAACTTGCAAAGTGTAGGTACTTTAATCTAGCCGAGAAGTATTTTGCGAAAGAAATCCTATTTTCTATATGGAGCACTATTTTTTAAGTTCCTTTTTCTATGATAATTCACTCATAATAAACCAATTGTAATCCACAGGTATTAATGTCGTGCCTCCGTCTTTGGATTTCCTTCCACCACCAACAACCAAGTTTACAGTTGATCATCCGTTCTTGTATCTGGTCCTCTACGAAGATAAAATACTTTTTGCTGGCACCTTCACAAAATAAGGTGAAATATTATGTTCCTACTTGGCACGTTTTACACCTTAGCTCTTCTTGGATGTTGTACCGACTTGTACATTCTATCGAGGGGAAGTATGGTGGTTTTTTATTGTCTTCTTTAGTCTCTAAATAATTATTACCTTGACGTCATTGTTTTCGATTTATGATGTGGAGTAGGGACAGAAGAATGCTTACTCACTATTTTTTTTCATACTTCGGTAGGTGTAGGGGAGTTTCATAAAAACAGGTTAGGTTCCAAATAGCACGCAGCACCATTTACTTTACAATAGGTCTCACGCATAGATATCAGTGCTCCGTGGTCTCACGGCAACTTATTTTTTCGCTGTGCCATTTACCGCCTATCAGCACAAAACAAACATCGTGGGTGCATGTGCAGTTAAGCAGTTCCTATAACCACCTTCCCATCAGTTTCCATCATCAGTCCAACTCGCTTAGTTTTTCACGAACTTACATAAGAAGATAATGGCAAATTTCAATTCATCCGGACGCCAGCGCCAGAGATTTCAAATGTGAAAATTCGAAATGGACAGACATACAAATATTTCAAGTTAAATAAAACCTTGTAAAAATATATAGTTATTGCTAGCATAGCCAATATTCATTTGTATTCATAATAGCTCAATTTAATTAGTAGCTTAGGTATACACTTCAGAAAAAAAAATGCAACTTGCGCCATTATACGGAACTGCCGTTTTTTGAGACTGGCGATGGCGTCATAAGCCTTTGGCCAAGATAAGTGAATAAAAAGTACTTTAATGAGTCTCTCCAGATGATGGGTTTGACAGCAATTAAAATCTACCCTTCCCGAAGTCACAAAGAACAAATCAGTATTTTCTTATAGGTTAATAATATTCTAAGATCTGATCTTATTTACAGGACTGGTTTTGGAAGCAATGTCTTTGGATTCAGAACCGCCTCAACCAGTAAAGTTTACAGTTGACCATCCATTTTTATATTCGATTCTATTCGAAGATAAAATACTGTTTGCTGGCACTTACACAAAATGAGCTGAAATATTCTAAGGTTTGAACACTTTTTTGTGTCTTCGCTAGCTTTTTTCTTGTTGCCATTAAATGTTTGTAGGATCGAGTCGACAATAGGGTCATTTAAAATGTGTTTAGGTAAACCAGGTGACTATGAAGTCGTAAAGAAAGGTTTTTGGACTGAATATCCGCTTTTTTTGTCAATTCGCTTTTCTGAATCAAAAATCATTTCAATACAAAATCATTTACTCAGTTATCAACCTATATTCATTGTAAGTAAATGACTTATAATGAATATAGGTTGATAACTGAGTAAAAGATTTTGTCTATTCGTCGTTGTTAAGTACGTCAGGAATCGTAATGTTGGCTATGCACTATGCACAATGATCTCATTGTTTATCATTTCACTGGTTTCTAGCGTAGGTTTAGAAAAACTAACGTATTCGTCGACGTATTCGAAGACGTGTTAAGACGCGCCGTTGCACATTGGCAGAAGCACGAAAGTCTGTCAACCAGTCTTGAAAAGAGGTGTCGTGTAACTGCGCCGTGTCAGAAAGGCAGTAGCGATATTTAATAATATCGTTATACTAGTATAATCGACCTAAGTAATTCTAGGCAGAGGATGAGGTGTTAAAACCTAGTTACGAGTAGGTATCAGGGCTACAACAGTGGTTGTCAGTGTAACGTTGCATTTGTTCCGCAGGATTTATATTGCAGAATTTTGCTCCTATTAGTAAGCCGCCAGCTATGAAGTTCACGGTTGATCATCCCTTCTTGTTTCTTATACTTTTCGAGGATAAAATCCTCTTCGCTGGCACCTCCACTCATTGAGGTGATTTCACAAAGCTTAATTTCTTCGTTTTCATCACTCATCATCATTGCCAACTGCCGTTATGTTACCTATTACGAATTTTCTTTCCTGGTTTGTTTCCGGTCTATTTAGTTAGTTTTAAATTTCTTGTTTAATTCCACTTTATTTCTTTATTTATTGCACATGGTTTTGGTAGTATAATTTGTTTGATATCCACCAACTTAGATATTGGCACTGTCATCACATGCTTAATTGCACCCGGTTATATGCCCGTATTTATAAACCACTTCCATTTCCATGAAGGTCAACAGCATTTGTTTGGTTAACAGTTTGAATTGACGCATTATGAACCTCTTCTTATAGTTCATGTGTATTAATGACTTGCTGTTGACCATACTTACTTTCCAATTATTCGTTAGCTGCAATGGGATTAAGTCCTTTACATAATGATATTGGTTTATTAATACGGACTAATGCTCTGCTTGAAGAATGATGCGAGAGCACTGGTTAATTAACAACTCCATCCTCTGGTTTGTTAGAGGAACCATTTGCGTTTCTTGATCATATGATGTTGTTTTGCACGCATTGGCTATCCTGCAATTTCTCGTCATTCTTCGGTATTCATTCTGGTGTCTCTCACTGACTACCAGGCAAACAGAGGCCTTAGTGCGAGTTTTGATGTCACTTAATCAATTTGCCTACATAAACTTTATTTTTTACTGGATAACAATAATGGTGGAAACAAAAACTGGTGACAATAATCGGAAACGCATTTATTCCATACAAGGTTACGTCAGTAAAGCGATCGAATTATAAAAAAAACTCTCACTAAGGCCATAATATTACAGTACTCTGCCGTAAATATGTCACATCGAATTGGAGGAAAATATCAGTCGGGGCCGAAAAAAGAAAGAAAGCCGGGGGGAAAGAATTTTTCCATTTAAAACATATCCAATAAAAAAAAGGTACCTACATAATGCTCGGTGAATTCGGTGATCAACGATGCTCCAGAAGAAACTGCGCAGCGGTGTTGGGCAACGCTGCACAATTCTCTGGAGCACCGGTCCCGTTTAAATATATTTAGGTACCATAATTCGATTGGATAAGTTGTAAATTCCATTCACTAGTTTAAAATTCTTTGCCGTCTTGTCCGCCGCGAATCGTCCATTTCACTTTAAAGCTCATCTAACAGCTCGATGTATCTATTTACACCCGTAGAAAAAAACCGAGGGCCTAGTGTGAGTTTCTATACTCATTCGAAAAAATCGTTAACTTTACCTGTCGAATGTAAGAGTCGTTGTGGTTCCCATTATTGTCACTAGATGGCGCCGTACAAATTGAAACTTACGCTAAGGTGACTGCGTAAGCTAGCCCGCGAAATTAAAATTTTAAATTACGATTTCTGTAAAGTTTAGCTAAATATTAGGTTGTTATTGACATATTTGTATTTATTCGCGACCGAAACAAATATATTCACACACCGAATTATAATCGTGAAATAAAATCGTCTATTTAACGCTCCCAGTTCAAACAGTGCGAATTCATAGTGTTGTATTGCCTATTTTTATTAATGTAGGTACTTTGGTAAATACATATTATTAGTCACGGACTCACGGTCACGAATATCTTTTTTTATATACAAAGTTAAGCTGTAAATAGCAGAAAACGTAATACAATTTAAATTTCGCGACCTTAGCGCATTTAAGTGAGTATGAAAACTCACACCAAGGCCACTGTTCTTCGACATTCTAGCCGGAACAGTGCACACTTACTGCCTATCTAACTTCGTATCAAGAGTATAGAAGAACTAACATGATTTTTCAATTTCACAGGTCTAATAGCTGTTCCTATGTCATCATTCTCAAGACCACCACCGCCAATTAAATTCACAGTGTGCCATCCCTTCCTATATCTGATACTTTTTAAAGATAAAATTCTGTTTGCTGGCACCTACGTACTGTAAAAATTGGACTTAATAACACACAATTTTTTCACACTGTAAATGATTTTTAGCCCTTTTGATTTCATATAGTAAGTAATGTATGACAATATTGATATAAGAAGTGTATTTCAAATAATAGAAGCATAAAATATTATCGTTTTGTGTTTTATTTAACCCAGTAAGATGTAACTTTGTCATTTATCAAGATGACTCAGTTAGTTTCCATGTGCCTAACTGCTGCAGGAAGATGCCGACTGTACTAAATATAATGATACAAGACTGGAAGCATTAAACCCTCCAACTTCCCCATAACTAGAGGGTCATTGCATCACATTCTAATGAACTTCAGAGATAATGTTACTTGAGTTATTAATTCCCTAAAAACTGTTTAAATCTTTAATTGCATAAAATAACAGTATGACTTCAAAAAAAAAATCATTTTTCCCGCTTTTCACACACAAAAAAGGAATTAAATCAAGTTTACACTGCACAAAGAGTTTTTAGTTCCCATATTTGTAGAAGGTAATCTTCGGAAATACAGATCAAGAGTATGTAAATTAATTTGTTAAAACTTTTTACATCACACTGGTCCATAAACCACAAACAATAAAACTTCTATTGTGACTGGTAGTCTGGCAGCCAGTGTTAATAATTAGCTACACTAACGCTGAGTGCCATTGAGCAATAATACAAGAAATATTACATCACTATGAGGTAAGTTCCTCCGGAAGTGTTTTGTTGTTCTGGAAACAGTTGCAAAGGACACAGCTAGTCTATACCTATTATAAAATAATGAATACCTACTTTAATGTCAGGAGATTATGGACATACAAAAAATAGCTGCGCGCCGTTCGCATCAAAAACCTTTCTTTCAGAGCAGCATTCATTTAATTTAAAAGTATTATAATAAATGTATTGTTTGTATCAAAACATGCACGGCACCTAGACAATCTGTATGTCAACCTTGACTCTTGCTAAATCTCGCAACGGAAATAGCTTTGTTTAAAACTTGTAAAACAATGAAAATTAGGTAAGTACTTACGCAGTGCTCACATTATTTTTAAGCCAATCCGATATTGACATAGGTAAGTATCTTGATTCACGTAAACTTGTCACTCTCACTCGTTAACAAAATTAAACAACTGTAACAAATTTGTTACGGTTCAAAATTTCAAATGTGTGTTCTGATCAAGAAAACTTGGAAAACTTTTGCTTTGTTGTACCAGCTACCAGCCTGCTAATTACCTATTGTTTTCTATTCTATTCTATTTTTGTTTATGGCAAACAGAGCCGATGTCGACTATTCTGCCAATGTCTAAAGTGTATTGGACAGCAAGTGTGCAAAAAAAAAAAAAAAAATTCTTCAGTTGATACAGTTGGACTCAATGTAGATCTGCATGGGTTAGTATGGGACTGAAACAAACAAAAAATGAAATTACATAAATATTATAATTGTTAGTATTGTTAGTACATTTAATAAAATTTATACCACATTAAAACAAGCAGAGATTTGAGGCACCATCTCACAATTTTATATTATTGTGACGGATAAAAACTATCAGCGCCACAAGCAGTTCAGGGGAGGAATATGTTAGAAGGGAGGAAAAGTTAATTGGGAGAGGGATCTTAAATTTAGGAAGACGTCTATATAAATCTAAAGGGGGGGCATTATTTGAACATTCAAAAAATATATGGTCCAACGTGCCCTCCTCCAACCCGCACTCACAGAGAGACGAGTCACAAATGCGGAGTTTATGTAAAAAAACAGGGGTACAACAAAAACCTAAACGTATTCTACAGAGGGTAGATATAATGGGTTTTGATACCTTTTTGAAGCGGTAGAACCAAGGTTTTGGTTTTATGATGGGTTCCACTGCGTAAAAAAACCTGCCACTTTTCCTACTGGACAAATTCCACTGTTCCTGCCAAGAACTCTGAAGTTTCAATTTAGGAAGGGATAATAGGTCATAGCCTTGATGGAGGTTGTACTTAAGATCAGCCGTTGCAGATGAACAAGCGTCCTTGGCCAAGAGATCGGCACATTCGTTACCCTTTATACCACAGTGACTAGGAATCCAGACTAAATGAACATCCTTTTGATTATCAGCGCAAGACAGTAAAGTTTTCTTAATTTTCAAAATAAGGGGACTGTGCAATTTACTTTTAAAAGGGTTTTTGTTTAAAGCTTGAAGACAGCTTAGTGAGTCGGTAAAAATAACAGCTTTTACAATATTATGGTGTGATTCTATAAAAAGGCAAGCTTCCAATATAGCCACACACTCACCAGTGAATATAGAGGACTCACTAGGACATTTAAATTGAAGAATAATTTTAGAATTTTGATAAAAAACCGCAGCGCCAATGTGATTAAGGTCTGAAAATTTAGAAGCATCCGTAAAAAATAATTGAAAGCCATTCCATCGGTCACCCACCACCGCGTTGAAGGTCGAATTCGCTGACGGGGAGTTTTTGGAGATACCGATATCAAAGCGGATTTTTGGAGTAAAATTTAAAACATTGTAAGAAAAATGGAAAAGGGGTAATCTGGAATACTGGTCAATCGGGCATGCTAAATTTTGTATTTGTTGGAAAGCTTTTAGGGTAAGAGGAATTTCTTTATTTTTCCAGTAATTTGAGGATCTACATAAGACATTTAATTTGTTCAATTTGACTATAAGAGGGTGGGAAGATCGACATATTAGTCTAGACAGAAAACGGGAGGCCAGATATTGCCGTCTCAGGGCTAAAGGAGGTTCAGCGCACTCAACCTGCAACGCGTTAATGGGAGAAGACTTCATACACCCTGAGATGATACGAAGACATTTGGACTGAACTCTATCCAGCCCAGCCAAAGCACCTTTGTTGCAAGGAATTAGTAGGTATGTACCGTAGTCTAGAACACTACGTACCAAGGCGTTATAAACCAATTTCATGGTGTAGGGGTGGGCACCCCACCACACTCCTGCAAGAACTTTTAAAATAGAAACTACTTTTTCACATTTTTGGATAAGTGCATTAATGTGATGTTTACCCGTTAATTTTGTGTCCAGAAAAACTCCCAAAAATTTGACTTTATTAACTAAAGGAATACTATTGCCTGAAATGTTAACTGAAATATGAGGGATGTGTCTTTTACGTGAGAAAATCACTGCCGAACTTTTTGGTGCCGACAGCGACAGTCCGTGGCTTAAAAGCCACTGGTTCAAAGAATCCAGAGAAAGGCTTAAAGATGATGCGGCGTCTATAATAGAAAAATCTGTCACATACATGACTATGTCATCGGCGTATTGTAGTATCTGGCAATTATGGTTTAGGCAGGACCCAATATCAGCCGTATACAGGTTGTACAGTAGGGGACTGAGGACAGAGCCTTGAGGAAGTCCCCTCCATGACAGTCTTTGATTAAATTCCTCTCCCTGGACTCTCAGAGTCAGTGAGCGAGACTGGAGTAGTTGGCATATGCACTGTATCATCTTTACCGGGAGGCTCAGCTGTTGCAATTTTTGCCTGAGCACGGGAAGAAGGACATTATCATATGCGGCAGAGATATCAAGGAAGGCGGCAACCACGGATTCGTTTTGAGAAAAGGCTAGTCTAATATCCGTTACTAAAACTCCAACGTTGTCCATAGTACTAAGCCCTTTTCTAAAACCAAATTGAAATTTCGGCAGCAATTCTCTCGTTTCGACAATCCACTCGAGACGGTTTTTAATTAGGTGTTCCAGTAATTTGGCTAGGACTGAAGATAAAGCGATTGGCCTAAGGCCGTTCGGATCATCTGCAAGTTTACCTGGTTTCAAAAGTGGTATTATAATTTGTGTTTTCCATTGGTCTGGAATCCAACCATTTGAGTAGCAAAAATTAATAAAATTCAAAAAATAATGTTTAGCTTTTTCACCAAAATGAGTGATAAAAGAATATGGCACACCATCAATACCTGGGGCTGAATCACGGACATGTCTGAGAACCACATTTAGTTCGTCTAAAGAGAATGGAGCATCAAAAGGATCTTCTGATTCGAAGCACAAGGAGAGACAATCTGATTGACATTCTAATAAAGAGGGAACATATACTGGTGCGATTTTGTCAAAAAAAAATTCAGCAGTTTCTCTAGTTATTGGTGAAGAAATTGATGGAGAACAACCACGTCTGAACCTTTTTATATTTTTCCAGACCAATGAGATTGGGGTGGATGGGGATAAGGAGGAGCAGAACTTGACCCAACCTGCACGCTTCTTCTTACGGAGAAGACGTTTGGTTCTGGCATTGATCTGACAATAAGCCAACAGGTTTTCAGGACTCATATCAGCATTGTAGCAAGCTTCAGCCTCGTTTCTGGCCCTGATTGCGGAAGTACACTCTGGGTCCCACCATGGAGGTGAAGGGATTTTATTCCGGGCACTATTCTTTAGCGGAAAGCTGGTATCTGCACTCAGAGTAATGGCTGCCAACAGACCCTCATAACAGCTCTTGGCATAGCAGTGACCAGAATGAACCGGTAAACATGAGTTTAAATTTGGAAGGGAATCAATTTCATCCTCCAATAGTGATGCATATTCTGTCCAATTTGGGTTAGACAAGTTATACCTCAAGAGTGGAGGAGATGTTTTTTCTAAATAAGATTTATTACGCAAGGATATGACAATGGGGTAGTGGTCACTGCCATGCGACAAGGTCGTGCATTCCCAGTCAGTTGATGGTGCTAATTCAACAGAACAAAATGTGAGATCCACACAACTCTTTTGCTGACCTGGAGGGGATCTACGGGTTGGGCAACCATTATTCAGGATGCAGAGATCTAATTCATCCAGAATCTCAACCAGAGCTATACCAAAGGCATCACAGCGCTCAGATCCCCATCTGTAGTGATGGCAGTTGAACCTATTGTTTTTGTTTTCTTTTGTTGACAGAATGACACTGACAGTTGACACAGTGTTTTTGAAGCTAACTACAAAAACGTTTTATCCAAGTTTCTAAAAATATTATCGAATATAAATATTTCCAGATTAAAAACATCGATGATCTATCATTTTTTTTTCTAATAAATAGATCGATATTTTGTTGGATAAAATAATCGATTTTTACCCATCTCTCCTATACCCTATTCACATATTTTGTGGTTCGTTCGCAGCGGCTACATACATACACGCGGCTGCGTACATTTAAAAGCAACATAAAGCAAGCCGGCGTAACTAACCTAAAAAAAAATTGATGTTGGTTGATTGTTGATTGATTGATTGTGGAGTCACCCGAGTCACTGCTGTTGAGTGTTGACTACAGTTTTGTTTAAATTTTAAAAGCTTTTTCAAAATAACTGCGTTATTTTTCATGAAAAGAATGTCTGCCATAAGGAGATACATTGGTAAGTGTACTTTAGCATGCTACATTGAGGAAGAAAAAAACCTAATAAGAAAGTTTGTTGTTGGCAATATCAATATTTGATAGTCATCAACATTTGTTTGCAACTTTACTAAATTAACTTAATACTTACTAGATACTAGACTAGTAGATATTTTAATGTGTAATTCCAGTCCAACTCCAGTTTTCAACTGCACGTCCGCGGTTAGGAAAACCTGTATTTTATCAAAACGCCGTGCTATGCCAGCAACCAGCAAAATGAAATTCTTAGGCACCTACTAAGTACCTACTAATTGGACGGCCTGTTTCACTTATATTATAGGTGACTATAAAATGTTAACACCCTAACTTAATGTCCGTATTCCATAAAAGATTTTGCAGATGCGAGATATACCTATGTAGGTACCAGCCATGCTTGATGTGTACCTAGGTACACCTGACATAAATCCAAATAAAATTACTGGAAATCACTTCGCCCAGTCCGTAAATTTTATCAAGGACCTCATGCTTAATAGTAGCATTTGCAAACAATATACCAACAAAGGGCATTTAAATAAAAAATAAAGGAAAAACAATAAAAATATTTCTTAGAACTGTTGTTGTTTTAGATATTGGAGCAAACCTAACAGATGAAATGTATCAAGGCGTTTACCATGGCTCACAGAAACACAAGCCTGATTTAGACATAGTGTTAGCCCGTAGCTGGGCTGCAGGGCTGGATAAGATGATCATCACGGGAACCTCATTGACAGAGAGTTTAAAAGCTATTGAACTGGCACGATCAGAATGTAAGTAAGTATACAATTTAGGAGCCTTCAATAGTGGTGTCTACTTTATGTTATGTTGTTAGTCAACTAGGCTTACTTTTACTTAAAAGGTACACTGTTTAAACCATGAGACCGCCATAGTCATAATTATTTAGATTCCAAACTCGAATGTACCAACCATGCCATGCATTTCGATTACTTGATGAATTTAAACTTGTAATTAATTTGAAGCTTGGCACTGAAGGCATGTAACCTAACACATTGAGTGTGACACTGAATCCAATACTAGGATACCCTTTGTTGTGGGATCCAGGGTCTTTCCAATAGTAGGTAGTATGAATTTAAACAAGGACTGCAATTACAACATAATACATAATGTCATACAGGTCCCAAACCTAGTTCACACTCCAGCTCTCACAAAGGTTCTAGATTAAGGCAGAATATTATACCATAGTGTTACAATGTACCTTTATGAGAGAAATAAATGATATTATTATTATTAGAATGTAGAGATGAGGAAATTAAACATACAATACCATCCCATTTCCATACTCAGTTCCAGTTAATCACTTTTAACTAATCAGGCTCTGTGTGGACACCGGTGTCCGCAAACAATAGTAATTTAATTGTGTCTGGATTGCGGTAAATGACTAAAGGTCATAATAGCTTGCACCCGGCGTCTAAGCTTAGAGCTTGACTGCTCATACGCACTTTACATCATTCAAAGCATTTTGTTAGCTAACTAATTCACAGCCTTGCTTTTTTTACAATCTGTCTCCTCTGCTGTAACCTGTTTTTTCTATTATATTTCAGCCAAGTTATATGCTACAGTAGGCTGTCATCCTACCAGGTGTAAAGAGTTCTTGCCTGATGCTGAAGCGTACCTGCAGAGCCTCCGAGATCTAATAACAGAGAACAAGGACAAGGTTGTGGCTATTGGAGAGTGTGGACTCGACTATGACAGGCTCAACTTCTGCGATAAAGATGTTCAACTTAAGTAAGTTTATTAGTGTTTTCAATCTAGGGGTATGAAGACCAGGGTGTAAAGTTCTCCAACCCTCATAGAAAAGGGAGGATCCACCGACTTAACAGATGGTGTGCCTGGTGGGCTCCATACCAGTACAGAGCCGTTGTTTTGCCATTGGGATTTTGTATTTGTTCAATAACGATTAATTTGACAAGAGATAACTAGTTTTTGTGAAAATTTTGTGAGAAGGGAATGGAAGTTAGTAGAAGAACTACTTAAATAACCTCCACAGCACATATTTTGTTTAAAGCCAAGTGTCAAGTTTGGGCGTATCACTGCATTTATCAAATACCCAACCAAAGTACTAGAACTGACATCAACATGGCCGTTATCTCATAAGTCACGATACTACCTTGTTGGTCTAGCGCTACTGCTGAGTACGAGGTCCCGGGTTCGATCCCCGATTCGGGCAAAACGTTGTTGAGTTTTTTTTATGTGGAATTTGTAGCACCTCGAAGCCTGGATTGGTGCCTGATTGATGGCAATAGGCCCCTATTACATGGAGCTTAAAAATAACTGGGGAAATGTGGGTGTACTACTGCACACGTAGCATGATCGCCATAGAAACGGATTTTGTCTTGAAAGGAATCAACAGAGTGACAGATAGTAGAAACATGCGTAGTACAGATTGTACAACTGCGAACAAAACGATGTTCGTAGTGCGGGAGATATTATTCAGGGCTTACGCGTGTAGACGTCGGCATTTTTCCTGACATCAAAGGCATCGTCCTACTGTATTAATATTTATACTGTGGTAATAGCCTGATTACACCTTGTAGAGTGGCGAGACAGTGCCCTCGGCCTCGGCGCTCGGTATTTGTAAACACATAGCCGAATGCTCAGCCTAGCGACCGGCGGAGACAGCCACTCGGACTCCATTCTATTTACTAGCAGAGTACCCATCCTTCCGCTTCTCCGCGCTGTCTCGCTTGCTCACTCGGTGAATGTGAACTCCCTGCATTTCGGTCACTCGTCAACTACTCGCCACTCGGTTAGTATTTTTCCCGCAAATTTTGCTCTCATGTATTTTAGTTGGAATCCAAAACTGTAAGAAATGTCTGTGAAATGGGATTTTGATACCACTGTATAAACTGCATCCCAGTTTATGGGCCTCGTCCAAATGCGAGATTTCTCTTGAGCCAAAAATAATTTTGTCAGTTCTTCAGCCAGCAAAGGTAAATAGGTAAGCAAATTGATTGATTTTCTTATCAATTTTTTTCGATACATCGCGTCTGTCCTGTAAACTGAACTGATTGACTGTCTCGCCACAATTTCAAAAATACGTGTGAACAGCTACTCGGTTGCATCAATGTCTCGGCCGAGAAGGATTTACTGTCTCGCCACTCTACTCGGTAGGTGTAATCAGGCTATTACGAATGAAATGAAGAAATGTGTCGTTTCTGCAGCCAACAAATGTTTCTACAATCCGTCCCTTTGTCAATTCTTCCGTCGATATACAAGTTTCTTCGGTGATCAAGATCATACTACTCGTGCAGGTACAGACGCCAGCACATCAAGTTACCCCAATATGTGTCAAATTTTCCCAATTGAATATAAACCTTATTCTGTTTGGCATAAAATTGAAAAACGATCAAAGAAATTGAATGTGCTGGCTTCTGTACATCTCCCAAACCTTTCGGGGATTTGTCAGGTTTGAATTCACGAAAATATTTCAGATATTTCGAGTACCAGTTGCAACTGAGTCGCGAATTTAGTCTGCCGCTGTTTCTGCACTGCCGCGCGGCTGCCGACGACTTGGTCGCAATTCTGGAAAGGAACCGCGACAGCGTCGTGGGCGGGGTCGTGCATTCGTTTGACGGAACCGAAGATGCTCTGCGAAAGATACTTGACCTAGGAATGTACATAGGTATAAATGGATGGTCAGTTCACGAACATGTAGATTGAAGAAGCACCTCACGCTGATTTGCTTGTAAGATAAAAGGGTTTCAGACACCTCACTACAACTGTCAAATTTTTCCAATTGAATATGGACCTTATTTTGTTTGCAATAAAGTGTGAAATTTTATATAGAATTTGATTTCAGGCTTTTACTGTATTCATAAATTTCTAATTTTAATACATACAACCTCTTTTAGCTCCTTGAGGACAAAAGAAAATTTAGAAGTGGCATCAAAGATACCTAGAGACAAGCTTATGATCGAGACGGACTGTCCATGGTGTGAAGTTAAGCCAACCCATCCTGGCTATACCCATGTGGTGACAAAGTATGCTACAGTGAAGAAGGAGAAATATTTCCTAGGATCTGACAGTCTGGTGAAAGGCAGGAATGAGCCATTCAATATTGTGTAAGTATTTTCCTGAAGGAAAAATATATTTTTCTATAGTGTTTTATTTTATTTATTTATCTATCCACTATGGATGACTTACAGATAATGCAAACAGAATAAAAGAATAGCATGTGAGACTGACAGCCAATTAAAAGTCATCCCTTATAAAAACAGGTTAAGGTTACTTACAAAAAAAAAATAGTGTGAACAACACAACACAGTTACCAAAAAAGGAAAACAGTAAAGCCTAAACTAAATAAAATAAATTAATATTCCACAACTTTTCACACAACGCCATTTAGTCCCAAGCTAAGTTTGAGAGCTAAGCTAAGCTTGATATTATATCTAGAGTGTACATATGTACCTATGTATTTATACTGAACATTTATATTAGTCTTGTTTGCTTCCTTTTTTTATTTTATTTAAAATTGCACCTACCACTGCTTTTCTCTGCATCACCCAAAGGTTGACTGGTAGAAAATGCCTATGGCATTAAGTCCGTTTTTTTTACATTAGTGTGCTTGAAGTATTAAATAAACACATAAAAATATATTTACCAACAAAAAGTTAAATTAACGCTTTCTTTTGATCATACTTTAATTATTGTATTTTTCCAACTGCATAATTTGGTAACACTTTGAATGACATAAAAACCGTATCAAAATAGGTCCAATAGTTGGTTCCAATAGCTTCGATACCACAGACAAGCACGCACACAAATTCATAACACCCCTCTTTTTGCTTTTATCTTTATCTTTTTTAGCCTTGTCCGGACTATGTATATTATTTTGGTTGGCTTCCAATCTTACTAGATGTAGCATAATACCAGTGTTTTTAACCCCAACGCAAAAAGCGACATAAAGCTACAACCTCTCTGACCTCCACAACCCAGTTGCTGGGTACCATTGATGAGCTTCAGGATCGTATAGCAGGAGGTACTGTGTAGCGACGTCAATCAAATGGTGCTAAACCTAATGTAATAATAAAAAAATGACGTGTGGCACTCGGAGACTGCCGCGGTAAAGCTATTGCATAGCATTTTTTATCAACTCCTCTCCTCTCTCCCTCTCCCCCCTCCCTCACCCCGCACCTCCCACGGCCCTCCTCACCCCCCCTCACTTCCTCTCCCTCCCCCTCCCGGCCCCTGCCTCTTTCCCTCCCCCTTTCCCCACCCCTCTCACCTCCCCTTCCCACTCCCCCTCCTTCTCCATCCCCTCCCTCTGTCATCCCTCTCCCCTCCCCCTCCCTCTCCTCGTGATATTTCATAAAGTCATTAAAAGTTCTGCTATTCATCGATAGATGGCAAAACCAAAAACTAAAAAGTATCACCGCTGTGCCTGTGTTAGGTTATTTTCGTTACGGAATTTCTGTATTCGGTTTCCACGCTCAAGGCCAGCGATAGAAGCTATGCAATAACTTAAAATTTAAAAAATATTCCACACCCTTCACACAACGCCATCTAAACACTACTAATCAACTGATAAACATAGGTACTTACTTATATATTTCTTAGAACAGGTACATATGACAATGCAATGCAATGTGTTTCGGGTGGAGGTCTATTACAGTAGATTAGTAAGCTACAAACGGACCTTATTAATATTTGGTATTTCGAACTGCTCAAGTCTGAAGTATGCCCCAAGCTTTTTGAAAAAAAAAACGGAAGTTAAAATCGTTTCTTCTTTTCAGGCAAGTTCTTGAGATTTTAGCAGCCATACGCAAGGAAAATATAAATGAGTTAGCAGCGGCCATCTACGAAAATACTAATAAATTATTCTTTGGTAAATAAAATCCTGTTTTAACATAATCATGTACATTCTCTTCTACATTTAGGAGCAAATAAATTGAGCCACTTCATTTTTCACGTAATATTGGGTACTGAATTTTCGATCAAAATTAGCTTTTTCCAGTTAAATTACTCATATAATAAGGTTAAGTTTAGGTGGTAATCATGGTAATTCAATAGTTTTACACTGATTGTAAAGGATATCTAGGTAATAAACTTTTAGGTCATATAATGGTTTGAATTTAAACATTCCATAATACCAAGAATATTATACGTGTGATAGGGATGAGGCTCGATTTATTTGCTCATAAGTTCAAATCAAATAAATAAAATTGTGAATCACCGAAATCTGGATTTCTTGTACCCGGTAATAGCAGGTATCAGATTCGAAGCCAATGGTCTTCTAGTTTATAATATTTATTAAAAAAGCGAAGACAACGAACAAAATGCATTTTTTTTTCCTTTGACCTTTTCGTGTATACTTAATAACTGAACTTGAAACTTGTTTGACAACTTATGTGCTACGAAACATTAATATGAGATTGACGACCCCGCAACCAGTTCTTTTATCACTATATTCTTGACTTTGAAGACTGTATAGCCAGTATGGCTATAGCGGATATCAACTCACACGCAGCTTTCTACATTAACTATAAAAAAAACATAAACGTCACGCCTGTAATCCCGAGGGGTAAGGCAGGTATACTTAGGTCTTCATTTTTTTTTAAGTACCTACATACAGCTTGGCAAAAAAGTGTAGAAACGGAACTAAATTTTTGACTATTGGCAACATTTCCAAAATTATGACATTTCATAATAAACAAAGTTCACGATTTCGTAAAATTTTAATTTCGACCACCAAACGTTGATTAATAAACATAAAAAGTGAAGAATAATGAATAAAACCATTCGGAGTGCTGGCAGGGAGGTTATTTATAAGGTGTACAGGCGATGTCTGGCGGAACATGAGGCCCAAACTATTCTTTCTGAATTTCTCAATGTTTACCAAAGAACCGCTGATAAGACAGGTATGTAAGTTTGTTTTGTTGATTTTAGTTGAATCAAGTGTTAATTGATGAATACAAAGCTATATTAATTTGCTTGCATAAGGAATAACTAGAAATTTGAAACAATAAATGTCGAGCACATAGGTTATGTTTACATTTTTTCTGCATAACTCTGGTATAGCGCGCTGAGATAAATTGATACTTTGGTGACTTGACTTTTAACCGAATGAAAATTCAATTTCTACGTAAATTATACTATAAGTGCGATATCAAGGGAGAGAATTATTGGTTCTAGCGTTTGCATTAGAAATGCAAAAGAAATTGTCGTGCCATAGTCTAAATTTATTTTTTAATTCAGGGAAATCTGTTATCGTTCTAAGCAAAATCGTGCTGGAAGGAGATAAACAAATAGTAGATTATTAACCAAGGGGATAAAGCAGTGTCTTCTGTCGCGGGTGACGATTTAAATTACGAGCGTAACGAAGGACTCGAGGTTTACTCCCGAGCGTAGCGAGGGTGTTAAAAACTTAAATGACGAGCGAAGCGAGGGATTTAAGACGAGTCCTGAGTGTAGCGAGGGATTTAAGTTCACCCAAGACTAAGACAGCTTTATCACCGAGGAAAATACTCTACTTTTCGTTCCATTTGCGAAAAAATTAACACAATAATAATATGAGATAAGCATTTATTAAAAATAATGACAATTCAAAGTAAACGTATTTTTAGAATAATTAACTTATTGATAAAAATAAACTAACATTTATATATTTGAAGAAAACAAAAACGCGGCAAATTCCTAGATTAATATTTTTTTGTCGGAAAAGCAAAGGCATCAAGCTCATACGGCCTCGTCGGTTTTCGTAATTTTATTTAATTAATCATAACTGCGTAATAAATGGGTATTCCTTTTTCAAAAAGATGTATAATGCTTTATAAAAAAACTCATCAAAAAATTAAATGTAGTTCAGTATAAATTTCGGTAAGTATTCCAAATTTAAATCACATTCTCTCCCTAGGGGATGAATGAAATCCAGTACAATTTTCTTTCCCTGTTTTTAACAGACAAAAATGACTATTGTTATGTTCGCTTTTTGTGGCATAGATTGTCACTTTTTTGAGCAAGTGGTACGAAAAGGGTATTTTCTACATCCGGCTTATTAACAGTATGTGTTAAAAATGTTTTACTTTTAATACTGTTAAATGAAATATTTCGTCTTTACAGGAAGCAGCTGAACGTGCATCCCAAGCTATTACCGAGGAGGATTGGAAGACCTCGTGCTAACATGAAATAAAAATAGAAAAGGATTACTGGAAAAAAAATACTATGAACGAGGAAATGGAGCGATTAGTAATAAATCTAGAAGATGATAGCAGCATCACCCCTGAACCCGAACATGACTCAGATGAGTTTGCGGCCTACGTGTTCGGGGTAGAATATGTAGAGGAAGATTTACTAGAATAAAATATTGAAATTATGTTAATGTAATGTTTTCTTTTTTAATAATTCCTAAACAATGTTGTGAACTCAGAAGTATTTACCCAATTTGTTATTTCTAGGTAAGTACCTAATCAGTTGCGTGTCGAGAAGACGTCCTTGTTCAAATTACTTACTGATATAAAAAAAAATACATAATTTGATTAATTTGTCTAAAAAGCAGCTAAGTATCAAGACTAGGTTGGTACGCTATGCGGTTGCCACGGGTTGCCATACGAAGAGCACAGTGGCGCCTCCATTATTTTCTACTCTTTTTTGCCAAGCTGTATGAATGATAGAACTATAAAAAAAAATCTCTGGTAAAGTTATCCATTGTAGCAAGGTTTGTCTACATGCCCATCTGATACCATGTCCGGTTTCAAGATAATTCCAAGTAAAATCAGAAAAAAATCAGCCCATTCCCTTTCAGTCGTGTAAAAATACACTTAATTTATCCCGTTTCTCCTATTTGAAAATTTTGCTTTTCTTTCACTTGTAATTCTGTATTTTTAATCAGATTGTTTTTAATTTTTTGGTAGCGTATTTTTTCTGCTTGGATCTGGTTTTTTAGCCTCTCATCCCTTGTTTGCTTCTTTATCATGTTTGACATGATATCTGCGTAACTAGAACAAATGAAATAAACCGTTTTGAATAGTAAATATTTACAAAAAAAAAATTGTCACTGCCCCTGCATGGTATGATTTTCACCTGGCATAGAAACTGGCAGAGAAGTGACAAAATTGGACATAATCTCCCAAAAGTAATACCGCATGTTTTTCTGACCACATTTTACACAATAAATGTCATCTACACACACTAAACATTGCACTGTGCAAATTCACAATTATTTAACGATGAAATATAAAAAGATATACTTACCAAGGGAAATACTGGAACTACTGGCACAAGCACGTTCTCAGACAATGAATTGAAAACTGACGCCACATTGTTTTAGTTGTGCTCAACACCGTTAGCTTGCATTTAACTTCACACTGTCCCACGTGCGTCGTTTATGGTCAAAAATATACTTTAGCACTTTTAGGTGAAAATCACAGTCTTTCAATAATTTCGCCAGGTGAAGTGACGCTTTTAACAAGTGACGTGAAAATAAGATTTAATAAAATTATATAATAAACACTTTTGCAATGTATTGTTATAACATATGTTTCAAAGTTATATTAGCTATAACACAATATTAAAATAAAACACAATGCCATAAATATTAAAAGTATTAGGCCATAAAAATGAAAAAAATGCAGTAATGGGGTAGGTCAGGGGAGTATACATTTGTTACTGTTTTATAAAGTTAATGTGTAAAATTAAACCACTATCGTGAATTGACTAAGTGGTCCAAATGAAAGAAGTTATACTTTATTGCATAAGCACACATTAACGGCAATGTAATTAGTTTAACATAAAAAAAAATCTAAAGGCCGTTGGAATTCAAATAGCGTAGAATCACCCACCTAACAATCGTTTATCGTAGGTACCAGGCGGCGCTCTGTAGTTTCTGCCTACCCCCACGAAAAAGACGCGATTTTATGTATGTAATCTTTGACCATTATCGTTTTTACGCGTATTATCAACGTCTCATTTACTATGGCAAGTGTAAGGATACGAGTGAAAATTAAACTATTCAATTAAATCACTAACAATATTTAATTGTGATTTCTTACAATTATTTCGTACAACACAACATTTATCATCTTATTCAGAGGAACAAATATCTAAATTAAATTTTGATGTCCACCGGATCCATATTTCATTCATTCCAATAAATAGCTTACAGATAGAATTCTAATTTATGTAAACTTACATTAAATTCATATGTATTCACAAAGTTTATAATGATGCTGAAAGAAGGGTAATGAGCACATAGGAATACGCTTGGCATTACAAAGATGGTATCATTACTATGTAACAAGTTTAAAGTTATAAACTGCAGTAAGTCAAAATTTTTGAAGACGTCAATAAACTTTTATTTCATTACACAACGAAAATGTTGCTCCGGTGAAAACTTACAGATAATCTACACAATGCGATTTAAAATTGTTCCTCCAACATTACCTTTAAAACATCATTTATTACACGATCTCTCAACACAAAATAAATATACTACAAAAAGCTTATACCTCTATTATATCATTTGTTAAAAGATTCAATATTATGAACAATGAAGTTATTTGGATGACAATAAGAGGTAACTCAATGATTCATTATGAAACGATACCAGTCTGTTAGATATTTAAATGCATAATCGGGAATGTAATCAAATACTAGATTTTGATTTAAAATAAATACTAAAAGTTCATGTTTGTCATGGATTAAATTTTTTGTAAAAATATATTCTTCAATGATATGATTTAATTATTGCATGACTTAATAAATTGAGTGAAATAAAGAAGATTAAGTAAAGATTAAATAGGTTGAAACCATTTGTTTTTGGCACACAATGCTTAGAAATGTATTATTATTAGGTTCGGCTTGTTAGTTTCAGCTAGTAACTACTATTGATAAATAATCAATAGTAGTTACTAGCTGAAACTAGTAGCAAGATTAGGGGTGGCAACAAAACGGCCGTTCTTATAATTAGATGTGTTATAAGACACTTTTATGTACCTTTTAATCAATGTGTGCCAAGAATTGCTTGTCTCATAGTTGTAAATAGGTCCGTTCGTTGTTACAGACACTGGCTGTGTGTATTGTACTCGATTTAATTTTTTCTTCATAATTCAGGAAACAGATAAATTAGAAATAAAACAGATTTGATAAGGACATGTTCAGGCAGAGGACTGTGTTCGTTTTGTGCAAACTCCAACTTTAGATAAAATTGGAAAGTAAAATGAAAACGTATTTTAAATATTATTTGATGATTTTTGTTTTGAACACAGATGGGTAAACACAAAATTCATCAAATTAGTCTTTATAAACATGGTATTAATTAAATTGACCGAACATCTATATTTTAACATAGATATAATTAAAGACATTACAGCCTTAATGTGCGCCATATGCAATATTTAAATATAGATATCCCAATATCTACTTAGGAGGAAACAGCTACAATTCGGTCAATGAACATAAGTAATTCTAAATTTAGTGAAAAAAAAACGGAACACAAATAACACGAAAACTCAGTCCTCTGTCTGCGTAGCACAGTTATTACTACAGTGAAGGTTTACTCTTCAGGGTATCTTAGAGTAGATGTGGACCTGTTCCCGGAACCAGTGGAAGTATGACGTCACGTGGGACCTGGTGACGTTGAGAGCGGTTTCCGTTTTGTTCTGCAGGATTTCGGGCGCCCATTCACCTCTGAAAACGTGAAAAAATAATAATTAGTAAGTAACACACATAACGTCAGGCCTGCAATCCCCGAAGGGCTAGGCAGAGGTGTACCTGGTAGTACACATTTCGCCAGTTAAGTTTAGGTCCCATGCAATAGGGTGCGAGCCTATTGCCACCAATCGGATACAAATCCAAACTCCAGGAAGGTCCGGGGGTTCAATAATTAGTGTGTATTAAAATCCATTTTCTTTTATGGGAATACCGTTGCGTACAAGTAAAGGACGTTGTTACATCATTAAAATCAAAAGGTTAAACACAACTACGTCAACTAATTTATATTTTCATCAAAAACAAAGCACTTGCTTTGTTTTTGTACCACCATATTTCTAGCAAATAAATGATTATTATTATTATTTTTATTATTTGATGAAAATATAAATTAGTTGAGGTTAGTGCTTCTTGTCAAAGAAGACACACATTCTGAGAAGAATTACTAAAGATCATATTACGTGAGGACCATGCAGATTATATAAAATATAGATAGATACCTACTACCAAAAACCACTCAAATCATAGTTGGAAATTCGGAAGCCGCCATTATTTGACCAAATAATTTTAATGTTTCAATTTAACCAGACTTTTTTTTTTCAAATTATCATCCAACATCTTTCAAACAGTAGAAAATATATCAAGTTTTGTCTTTAAACAACCTCGGAATTTAAACTAACACAATAGAATAATGACGGAAAACGTCATTTTTTTTTATCTAATTTCCTACAAGATTGCTCGAAAAATAAATATAGGATTGTCGCGTTAAATCAACCTGATAATAAGTTCCTTGAAACGACAGTTTAAGTGTGTTTTTAGCAAACACATGCACGACATTCATAGCATGTTTATTTGAATTATATAAATAAATATTAGTCCCAGTTAATCTTATTGTTTCAGCAAGCCCCACAAAGGTTTTTATTTGCAGAAATGTTCGTCTAAACAACGGTAAAATCTTTTAATAGCAACTCACAACTCCACACAACACAACACAACCTACACAACTCGTAAAAGTCAAACAATGTAGATTGTTGCAATCTTGCATAGTTGACATTATAATACTTTTCACACTTTTGTTGATGTGAAGGAGTCCTGCAATCAATCACCATACTAACTAAGAAATTGATGATAGCAGATATATTGTATCCTGCATTGACAATAGGACGCAGTATTTGTAATATACTCAGAACTTTCTTTTGATATGATTTTCTAAAAACACTCACGTAGCCTATTCACTCCACAAAAACAATCCCATATTACTATAAAAAATCTGTGGTGCAATACCAGCTTTAAATCAGTTCAAAATGCAATGTTAAAAGTTTAAACTGTACCTACATCGATTAGGTACATACGGTTAAATATCAAGCTATACATTTGTAGTTTACACTCTGCCTACATTGTACGGAAATCCTATAAATTTCGAGATCAGCTTATACCTACTGGAAATGTATAGCTGATATGTGTGTACCTATTGCTAATATGTAATTTATGTACAAAACACGTGGTCCTCGTTTTTAACCAATTTAAAACTGGTTTCAATTCACAAATTTCGGTTTGAAACTACATATACTAGCTAGCTAGCGAAGGTTGTATGTCTGCATTATCAATTTCTCAGCTAAGATGTTGATTGACTCAAGTAAAGGTACATTACTATTATCACAATGTCACATGAATTAAATTATTGACCCTTCACTTCTTACTGATACTGGATTGCTATTGCTAACACATGCCCATTTTCTGATTGTAGAATAGTTTATCTGTACAAATCTCATCCTTATGCAACTCAAAATGTTCATCGAATGTAGTATCTCCTCGTAATTCTCCAGATAATTATGTTTAAGTCCCATGTAATAGAGGGCAAGCCTATTGCTATCAATCGGGCACGATTGCACGAATCTAGATTCCGATCTTCTACTCAGAAATTTTAGATGAAAACTCTTAACATCGTTCTGCGTGACCCGAGTATTTGCGAGCATTAGACCAATGATGCAGTCTCAGAGTGACTAAAAGAGTAACAAACATTCATACATCCACACAAGTTTTCACATTTATAATACCATTGAAAGTAGTACTTACACAAAAACTTTAGTCTTCAAGAAATCTGTCGTTATCTGATAATAGTCGAAGGAGAACTTCTTGGCTACTTCATAGCCGGTTACCGAGTAGCTCTGCACATTGTCTACTAGGCCGGGTGCATACTGTTCTATGGTTGCCACCACAACTGGGATCTTTTCGAAGATATAGTCCTTGGTGTTGGCGTACAACCCGCCTACTTTCATCAAGGTGACGTGGATGACTTCTTTTGAGAGCAATACGTAAGGTGTGCATGTTTCAACAGTGTGAGTGTAGTACACTGGCGCGTTGGTCTCCAGCCAGAGGTACCCGCGTGCTGACGTCGATAATGTCTTCTGCCATGCTCGCTGACTCTGCTCCAATACTCCGAGGTCGTTAAGTAAACGGCCCGTTGTGCTTTCTGTGGAACAAAGAATTTGTTTAGTCATTTTAAGCTATTGCATAGCTTCTATCGCGGGCCTTGAGCGCGGGGACCGAATCCAGAAATTCCGTAACGAAAAAACCTCACGCTCCCCACTCCGACGGGCATGGAGGTGTGACTTGAAGGCCGAAGCTATTGCATATATATTTATATATACATTATATATTTATATTGCAGGCATAGTGGGGAGGGGTAAGGGGAGGGGAGGGGAAGGGGAAGGGAGGGGGAAGGAGAAGGTGAGAGGGGAGGGGATAGGGGAGGGGTGACGGGAGGGGCGTGGGAGGTGTGGGGGAATGGGAGAGAAGGGGAGAGGAATGGGGAGGGGGAGAGGAGAGGAGTTGATAAAAAATGCTATGCAATAGCTTTACCGCGGCAGTCTCCGAGTGCCACACGTCATTTTTATTTATACTGTGATAGCGCTATGTCTTGATAAATGATATTTAGGTATTCTGTAAATAGGTTCATACAAACACTTTTACATGTTATTTTTTTTGTAACTAGAAGGTGATGTCGGTGTTTCCCTATCTGACTACTCTGAGAAGAAACACCGAAAGAAACTCAGAGATCACAGTCTCTTTAAAAGTCCAGAAATTATCTTGGTCAGATCATATTAGAACCACACAGATATGAGGGGACCAAATCAGTCGTGCAAGCATTTGAGAGAGAGATAAAACAACGTAAAACATTTTTTTTTTTCAACTATGTTGGACTGATGTCCAGTGAAATACATCGTCATTCATTTATATCTGATTCATGTATAAACAAATTGTTATTAAAACTATTTTCAAACGACTAAGTGGATGAAGTAAGATGGTTTTTTGCCCAAATGTATGGAGCTTCTCCATACGAATTTATCTTTTGAAAGGGGTAACTAGAATCATTTTTATATTTAATTTAAGTTTCACGTTCAAAAGTGTCTTAAGATGGTCTAATTGAAATGAATGATTTGACTTTGAAATAGGATAACAGTACTTTGTTTTATAACTTTGAACGCAAAGTAGAATTCATGCAGTGATCTTGACGACAAAAACGTCCGGTTCACAAAATGTCCGGTCTCAAGAAAACAGGTAATTTTGCAAATCGGACATTTTGTTCGCGTCACCACTAAATGTATCACCTACATAAAAATGTTCGATAGTATTAACAATCTAACATTTTGGTTTGTGGGAGGTAAAAGCTTGCAACAGTAAAAGTATCTCTGATAAGGGATAAAGATAGTAATGCGCAGTGACGACATTAGTACACATTTCGCTGTAATTTTCCATTGTTCGACTGCCATGGATCGACAAAGGTCATAAGATATTAACACTAATCACACCCAGTTTGCTTTTTAATTGTATATTTCAACGCGAATAGGTAGCGACAAATAGACAGATTTTAATTAGACTTACTGTCTAGCAAACAGGAATAAATGTTGCCAGTCAAATGTATTATTAATCTACACTCGTACGTATTACGAAGAATCTACACTCGTATTTTTGTGTGTATGTTTGCAATGAATAAACTTAAAAACGCCTGTGTCGATTTCAAAAATTCTTTCACCATTTGATAGCTACAATCACCCTGAGTAACATAGGCTACTTTTTATCCCCGTATTCCCACGGGAACGAGAACTACGCGCGTGAAACCGCGTGACTTCTGCTAGTATCCTACAAAGAAACAGGAAAATGAATTCAATAATTTATATCCTCTGTGTTTATAAGGACATGAAACTATTTATTGGTATGTGATAAACAGCCGCTCTGTCAAACCGACATTGTCTACCATGAACTTGGTTTTAGGGTACCGTGGAATTAAAGGCAAACATCAGACAACCGCGGATAGAATCTGTGCTAAGAGGGTTCAGTCTTGTACGACTTCAACCAAACGGACCGAACCGGGGCGCATTTCAGTCAGACCTATAAAAAATAGTTAGTTTTGATGGAATTTATAATTTACTGCTTGGAAAAAGAGAATGCGCGGATCTAACCGAGCTCTGAGCAGTATAATTCCCATACAAACATGAAACTCAACTATTGTATAGAAGTCTGAATTTTGAGTTGATTGTCTCCAGTAGTTCGCGTTTTGCGATAAGGCCGCCAGTTATATACTCTATAATAGCTCCTTAAGTTATAATTTGAAAGTTTAATGGTGTACAATAAGGAGTATTCTATTTTATTCTAAACTTTATTTGGCAATTACAAAACAATGCAGTCATTCGCGTCTAATGTGTATGTACTTACGTGTTATTGTTGTACAAACTATTCACGAACGAATTAAAAGACTTAGATATGGCTGCTGATTTGTGAAATATATCGAGCACAGCTTAGAAGCGGAACCCTGAGGGCGCGAGACCTATTCGCACTTGACGGGATTAAAAAATATTAAACATCAAGTTGAAGGTTACAAAGTTTAATAGACTATAGCTATCAAAACCTGTTTTGTTTCGTAGCTATTCTGAGATTATAAGATATGCAACACAGGCCACAGGTTATTGTATTTCATAACACCCCGTCTTATCGATACAAACAATGTTACATTTGAAAACATGGCCTTATCTGACACGGCAACACAGTCATTACTATGTGACAGACCATGCAATAGTCATTATGTTGGCATTCGGTCTGTTATAGAATAGTTTACGATTCTCGCTTGAGGAAATGTGGTACACAAGTCATAGGATAAATACATATAAAGGCGTCAATGATATTGATTATACACCAGCGGGTCGATTTAGTAAAAACTAAAAATGATCTCGTGAAAACTTGTGTGAAGTGAAGCATTAGTATGGATGAAATGACATCTCTATTCGCCTTCACTTCACCTACATTTTCGCGGGTGATTTTAACAGAATAGCACTTTAGCACGTGTAGCATGACCACCGCAGAAATTAATATAAATAAATAAATATTCCATAACTGGAAAGTTCCTCACAACGCCATCTAGTCCCAAGCTAAGCTAAGAACTTGTATTATGGGTACTAAACAGCTGACAAATTACATCCAGTCCAGACAGAGAACAAATGATTGTGCTCATAACACAAACATTTGTCTTGGGTGGGAATCGAACCCACGACCTACGGCATAGCAGTCGTCACTAACTACTAAACCAACAGGCCAGTCAAATATGTCTACAGAAGGATTCTTCTGTAGACATATTTGACTGGCCTGTTGTTGTCGATTGACAAAGTGACAGTTTGTAGCAAAATTTCTTTAATTTTGAGCACGATATTATCAAGAAGGAAGAGAAGAAACGTGTACATTCTTCAATCGACTCTAGTCTACACAAACATTTGTCTTGGGTGGGAATCGAACCCACGACCTACGGCATAGCAGTCGTCACTAACTACTAAACCAACAGGCCAGTCAAATATGTCTACAGAAGGATTCTTCTGTAGACATATTTGACTGGCCTGTTGTTGTCGATTGACAAAGTGACAGTTTGTAGCAAAATTTCTTTAATTTTGAGCACGATATTATCAAGAAGGAAGAGAAGAAACGTGTACATTCTTCAATCGACTCTAGTCTACAATATTGAGCATTACTTCTTCTAATAATCGGCAGAAATGTTTCTACGACATACACGTATCTAGTGATCATGCCAGGCGTGCTGGTCGTGCTGCCATGACTGTACGGACCTTTAGAACTGCCAACGTATTCCGTATCTACGCTTTAGGTAACCAAAGACACATTTGAGGTCATTCATGACATTGATGACCACTGTGTAGCTAAGATTATGGAGACGGCCACTTACGTGCAAAGGTTAGTTCATTGATCACACGTGTACATCGATTAAAGTCGAACTTATTTATGACTCGTGCCCGTGTACTTGGGGCATGCACCACTGTGAGTAACTCCAAAATCTCCTATCAACGGTATGCTCAGTAAATGTGTCTAGTAAAGGCAAATATTCAAATCGCTAGATTTGTCTTCACCAAAGAGATTATGGTACAGACGCCAGCACATCAAGTTACCCCAATGTGTCAAATTTCTTTGATCGTTTTTAAACTTTATGTCAAACACAATAAGGTTCATATTCAAATGGGAAAATTTGACACATTGAGGTAACTTGATGTGCTGGCGTCTGTACGATAGTAAGGTCATGCGAAGAATTATATTGTCGTAGAAAAACTGTGGTCTCAGTAACGCGATCTAGAATAAAGCAATATTGGAGCGGCAGCGAAGCGTACTAAATTAAACTCATAGATTTGTGTCCACTCGAACACATTTAAAGGCTGAACATTTTGTTCGTGTTATCCCGTCTATAGTAGTACCTACTTAAGTATTGAATGTCTTTGGTCTTCACCATCCTAAAGCCGCGTGGAAAGTGTCAATACTTTGAAGTGTGAGCTCAAACATCCCGTATAAGGCGTAAGCATTCCACATTTTGGTGTCAAAATGCAGCAGATATGCTCTTTAGACGCGGAAGGCCGAATCAAACGACTTACGTCTTTGGGTGAAAGTTACTTAGCAACTTAACATCTACTTGTGTTCAACTTTCCACAAGCACTGCCAAATGCCAATAGTGCTTCTTTACTTTTGACTTTAAATTGTTAATTTAACTATGTTTACATTTATATACAAGAGAGATTGTACAGGAAGGAAGTCACATTGACACACTATCTGATACCGTGAGTACATCCATGATTTTGGACTCTCCATCATTGACGATGTTTTTAATTTTAACTGAGTTCCCACTGATCCGGTATTTTTTTTGAAGAAGAAAGAAGTGAATTATTTACTTTTAATTAAATAATGTCACGCAGGTACTTAATAAAAAAAACATTTCCATTTAAGAAACGGCGATATTTTATAGTATCTAGCACTTGGCCTATGAAACTCGCAAATAATGTGGCCTTCTATTTATATCTTTCAGTTGATAAAATTACATACTAAAACCTTCCTCGAGAACCATTCTATCCATTGATGAATGCATGAAAATCGATGCAGTCGTTTTCGAGTTAATCGAATTAAGTTGAACAGACAGAAAAACGTGGCAAAGGACATTGTTTTATTCTATGGAAGATTTGACTTTGATTTTATTGAAATTGTAAAATAACATAAAACTTAAGAGAAAATCGACGAAAAATTTTAACACTTGAGGGTCTAGAATGGTGACCTAAACTAGTGGTCATCAGGTTAAGTGCATACATTGTGATTATTAAACAATTTAGTGAGAGGAACAAATTTGTTGCCAATATGGTGCTCCACTTCATAATGTTAACCATAACTGGCAAAATATTGGTATAATATGATCTAAACAGGTGTTTTGCTAAATGTGTGTGTTTTAGTAGTATAATGTTAAAATCGTAGCAGGTGGCGATGGTAGTTTCTGCCTACGCCCATGGGAAAAAGGCATGAGTTAATGTACCTATGTATGTAAGCCTGCAATATTAGAGATCATCATAATCTAAGATTTCACTACAGTACTTGC
This sequence comes from Euplexia lucipara, assembly GCA_921972225.1. Classification (NCBI taxonomy): domain Eukaryota; kingdom Metazoa; phylum Arthropoda; class Insecta; order Lepidoptera; family Noctuidae; genus Euplexia; species Euplexia lucipara. The sequence goes on along the minus strand of OV179159.1, from coordinate 17,260,277 downwards.
GTAATTAGTTCGCGATATTATGTATTAAGTACTCTTCGAAATTGACACAGATGTACGAGATTGACATTCATTGTACTTTAATGTAGGTACAGTCCATAACTCGATATACATATCCATATTTGCTAAACTCATGAACACCTTAGCTTACACAAATTGCTAAAAAAGACTAGTGCCAGGATTTAATTAACGTCCTAAAGGTTCAAAATTCACTAGTCTTGTTTAGCAATTTGTGTAAGCTAAGGAGTTCATGAGTTTAGGAAATATGGATATGTATATCGACTTATGAGGCTGACTGTAACTACGAAAGCAAACCCAAGAGACAATCTACAATATCGTATTCGCTTAACTTCGCGACTAGTGTAGTGCAGGTATTATAAAAACTTGACATCCTCACGTTGTTATTCTTAGTCCGATAGAACCGCAGACAGACCACCTGCATTTGTTTTCCTTTTCAATTTATTGTAATTGCTTTGTATTGTTTCTGATCCCCTGATGTAAATATGTAGTCTTTACTAACAATGTGTATAACATTGTTGGCACAGAGTATTTATTATATGTTTATTTTCTTTGTAACCATGAATACAAATTGTGTATAGTGGTAGGTACACATATCGTCACGCCTGTAATCCCCGAAGGGCTAGGCAGAGCTGTACCTGGTAGTACACCCACATTTCGCCATTATGTTTAAGTCCCATGTAATAGGCGGCGAGCCTATTGCCATCCATCGGGCACAAAACCAGACTCCGGGCTGTTACTGAGAAATCCCACATTGAAAAACTCAATGACACTTTGCCCGACCCAGGGATCGAACCCGGGACCTCATGATCAGCAGTAGCGCTTGCGACCACTAGACCTACAAGGCAGTAGAGAGAGGAGTACGAGGTAGGTACAGTATTCTGAATAAATAAATAGGATAGGTTAGAGGATATTATCGCATACAACATTCTTGGCCTGGATAACTCATCAGATCAGTTTTTTGCTCTGCTAAAAAACATTTCTGGCTCTCACTAACCTTTCTGAAAACAAATGATTTATTGTACTGTTGTATTATAGACATTATTGGTGAGTTTCTTTAGAAAGGTCAGGTGCGTAGTACTTGCAACTGGCGTGTGTGTTTCTAACATATTGTATGAATGTACCTATACGAAGTAAAAGAGGCCTGTCAGAATTGTATCAGATGGCGCTCTGCAGTTTTTGCCATGGGAAAAAGGTGTGAGTTTAAGTATGTAGGTCTGTGTTAGGATATTTGTCGACATGCTTTTATTTAGGCATGCATTTAAACGCCGTCAAGTACCTAGTTCAAATAGGAATTCAAATTTTGATTATGGAGAATTAAAACTGAAAACATTACATATTCGTATTAAAAGTCAGGTCTCAATAAATACTTTCCATTACATAAGATTGAGGTCAAAACAATAAGAAAATGTTAAGTGAATACACTTACTTGGGAAGTTGCCGCCTGATCTGGAGACATCGTATGAGACCAGCCCAGCTATGCCAACCAGCAGGAAGAAGCTGGCCCAGATCCAAGGGAACCTTCTAGTGCTTGTCATTCTGTCTAGAATATCCTGGGTAGAAAGAAAAAAAAATATTTGAAACACCTTCTTTCTTTTATTATGCATAGTTCTTAAATGTTCTTTCTTTGGTACTGTTTGTAAGCATGTGGAGAGATTACTGACAAACGCTTGCACTGACTGATCTGGTCCCCTCATATCTGTGTGGTTATTTCCTCAAAAGACCATCTCAGACACTAATCTGCATGGTTCTTACATGATGTGACCAAGATAATGTCTGGACTTTAAAAGAGACTATGACCTCTGAGTTTCTTTCGCTGTTACTTCTCAGAGTAGTCAGTTAGTGAAACTTCCATTTCATCTACCAGTTAAAAAATGACATGTAAAAGTGTTTCTTAAAACCTATTTACAAAATAAACATCATTTTATCATTATCACTGGGCAAAGTATACAACAAATTAACAGACAAACAGCTTGCTTCATATTGGCTATTATCAGTGTGTTTCTATGATGATGTCACACTCCCTTGATGAGATGTGACAAAGTGCAACCCATCTTATAGTCACCGTAACTTTTTTTTTTTTATTATAATAATTCCTGCAATCCCACCTGATGGTATGCAGTGATGCAATCAGTGATTGTGAAGCGCACTAGTTTATTAAGAGCCTATTCAATCTAGAAAGTAGTTTAGTACCTACTTGTGGTCCACTTGAAGTGCAATACCATTTTTTTTGTAAATTCTAAGCTATCATCAAAGTTTGGTGTGCAACTGCACACCAGGGGGCCGAGTCTGCTATTGCAATCGTGTCTCAATGACCGGTCAATGATCGATTTTTGACGTATAACGTCAAACTTATGACACATTTCCCATACAAAAACTGTCAAAGTTGTCAAATATTCGATCAATGGCCGGTCATTGAGACACAATTGCAATACTGCCGGGGTATAACTATAATGCCGTTATCTGCTAAAGTCATTTTCAGACTCACAAAGTTACTTAATGTTGTTTTTGCTTATTTCACACGTGAGAAATATGTACTTAACGGCATTTTTAAAATAATTATTTCCAAAACTATTCAAGATATTGAAAATTCGCAAACACAGATCGATAGATTTTTTTTTTCTCATTAATGTAGCATCAAAAGTTGAAAATCGACCAGATGTTGGATAACGGCATTTTAGTTATACCACGGCAGAATAGCAGACTCGAGCCCCTGTTCGTCACTGGCAACAGAAAGATGGCCAATAAACCTACTGACTTGGTTTCACATTTTGACCAGAAATATCTCTTAGGTTTGATGGTTTCTTCAAAACCACTAAAGGGTTGATTAGGTATTTGAAATAAAAAACTTATTTATTCAAATTAAACTGAGAATCAATCAGACTGTTGATAGTATTCATAGCTTTAATGGAATTTTCTGTCTATGATTATACTGGCTGGTTTTAGTTTATGGTTTTTAAAAGCAAGGGGGTTCTAGAATATGTTTCGAATGTTTAGTATTTTAGTTTTGAAAGAAAAATTATGTAGTCGGTTTTTGATTTGCTATCAGATATGTTTTGTTAAGTTTATTTTGAATTTTATAACAGAAGTAAAAGAAAAGTAATGTGAACATTCACCACAATATGAAGTGGTTTTATTGAAGAAAAGGATCTCAGTGAGCTGATAAAACAGATTTACAGCACAGTAAGCTGATAAATTTATAACAAAGATAGTCCCCAAAATGCCTTTTCTAGTGTTTTGATAGGAAGAAGTAGGTAGTAGGTAGAACATACTTTCCACCAAGTTGTAATCTGTTTTTCTTTACAGCAATGGTGCAAATGTACAATAATAGGTAGGTCATCACAATATCCCCCTATTGAGATGCAGGAAAATAGAGATGTATGGACTTGAAGATACCTACGTTAAAATAAAATGGGAAATGGACAGAACGAGAATGGTGGAACACATTTTTGGGTTATGTTTCTGGATTTGGAAAAACCCTTTTTAACACCATTCAGCACAAAAACTATTCTTACTGTCACAGAACACCAATATCTTTAATAGTTTATTAAATTATTCCGGAAAATGGGAAGAACTCATAAACAAAAACACTATCGGAAGACCTAGATTTCACAAAAAATAAGTCCGATTGGTACGGCACAACTATGAGACTCTAAAAAATGCACCAATGATGTTGATTTTACCTGGATTTTAAATACAAACACTGAAATAGCTTGCACGAAATGCCTCCCGCAGAGTAACGGATGTAACACATCAACATTTACTGTTAGCACTACGCCCGCGTACACTACACAACGCCTAAAGTAGTTTTTCAACTTCCATTCACAATCTAACTGCGCGATTCTTTGAATTGATTCACTATTGCGCACGGATGGCTACCACACAATGACTATAAAATTACACACACGTGCCCAGTATCCTCTGAGTGGTTAGGACATATTTTAATCATATTACAGTTTTCTCATTATATTTACCTTCAACGAATGATGAATACGCTATGAAAATTAAAATAGATTCGAAAGTGAAAAAATATGTCGCCCACGAAACTCGTTTTTTTTCTACTACTGACAAACTTAGGGTGACCACCAACTAAGAGAAGTTAAATACCAAACTGTTGAAATCAAAACTGAACTGTTGGCTCTCTCAAATGGAAAAACTACTACATCAATTTAATCTTAATAATATACTAATAACTATTAGAACGTTAATAATACGAAAACTTTTTTACAAATAAGTTCAGTGGAACTAGAAGTAAGAACCAAAGCTACTTTTAATCAAATGTATGTGGACTTTCCAAAACTTACTAAAACAGTATTCCCAAAACGTTATATTATTAAGTTTATTAGGCATGTTTCAATTAATAAAATATATATATTATTTTTTATGTTTCTATTAAATAAGTTGGGCGCAAACAAAATAAAAGAAATACTAAAATTAAAAAACAATAGTTGCTGGCAACATTCCACACAGATAAGGACGTGACATAACTTTTGACCTCAATAGTGTAGCATACGTATACATCAAAGTTACGGTTCTTTTTAGTCGATTTTGTTTGTCAAGTAGTTGTCGCAGTACTATACCATCGAAAAATCAATGGGGGTTATTTTCTGATTTGGATGGACTTCGTCGATAACTAGTTTTATTATTATGCGAAAGTAGTATTAAACAGTGTTTCTTACCTGGCATATTTTATTCGTTCTTACAACAGTCTCATCCTTCTTTTTTCCTTTCAAAGCTTCGCCGCAGACTTCCTTGTATAGCTGGACAGACATTTTTAAGGACTTCTGCCTCAACTTCTTACTGACTTCGGCCCAGTTAGTATCTGGTGGAAAAATAAATTGATTATTTACATTTCTTCTTAAAACAACTCTTAGCATCAATTCTTTCTCAAACTACTTGATAGAACTGTAGATGAAGGTGCAATTATAAGTAAACTTACCAATATAATCAAGTAATGTAGCAGACTGTTTGCTGCATCGATGGAACAGTTGTCTCCACGTAGCATTGCAGGAGTCATCTCTTACAAGACAATCAACCAGGCAGTCTACAAGAACCCTGTGGTACGGGTCCAAGGAGGGACCACTTAGGTACTGGTTGGGCAACTTCTTCATTAGTTGATTGAAGGTCACTTGGAGTTTATTATTGCTTTTATTGAAAAACAAATCCTGAAACAATTAATTATTGTATTAATATAATTATTTGATAAAAGTATGTGCATTTTGTTGTATGTATGTAATAATTTAATAATAAATAAATATTCCACAACTTTTCACACAACACCATTTAGTCCCAAGCTAAGCTAAGAGCTTGTGTTATGGGTACTAAACAGCTGATAAACATACTTATATATTTCTAAATACATACATATTATAAATAAATTACACCCAGACACAGAACAAATGATCATGCTCATCACACAAACATTTGTCCTGGGTAGGAATCGAACCCACAACCTCCCGCATAGCAGTCAGGGTCACTAACTACTAGACCAACAGGCCAGTCGTCGCACTGTTAGGCGGCCACAGGCTTCTTCTCTATGAGAAGGAGTGCGCTGCAATGAACCACAAGGGCCCAGTCCGGGCGCAGATGTCACGTTTACGAATTTTTAGTTCTGGATCATAATAATATCACTTTCCTCACGATGTTTTCTTTCACAATTTTGAGAACAGTGGAAAGAGAAAAAAAATAAATGGAGGAAAGTGCCTGACTGGGTTCAAACCCACAATCACCTCCACCTGCTTCCTTGTTATTTTCTTATACGCCAACGCAAAAATGTTTGAGGCTACTAATATCTACATACCTTATATTTACTTAATTGCTTGATAAGGTCACTTGACAGATCCTTAGGTAGTACACTTCTCTTGTTGTTGATCAAGTCAATCATGGTGAACAGCTGATCCTGACTAATTTGATTGTTCTCCACATATTCGTAGTTGTATAGAAGGTTAGACAAGTATTCTACTACGTATTTCGAGTAGTGCTTCAACTCAATGAAAGGAAGGAAGAGTTCTTGCCAAGCTAGGAAGGAAACATTCAGTGAGTTACATTGTGATTAAGTTCATTTTGAAGTTTTTAGTTTTGTACAATGTTAGTAAATGTTTTGATAACATCCAAATGTGTTTTTAATAACAAAGTTAGCATTTGTGTAAGCCAAGTGTTCAGTTAATTACCCAACAACCCAAAACTGGTTTCTTGCACAAATGGTATTTTTACAGCCTGCCCTGCTTATTGCAAACGCAGTACTTGCAAAATGGCAGTTTGGAGATAAACGCGGTAAACATATTTCTTCATATCTAATGGAGAAATATCCGTTATATAACTTTTAAGGTGTGACTCAAAAATAGTAAACAAATCTAGCTTTCTATTGATATATTTTTTTCATTAATTTATTGTCTTATTTTGATAAAACGCTCAGTACTGTATTTCATCAAGTTTCTGGGCTTGCGAGCATTACTAAGACTAAATGCAGTAATTGTGTTTATTACTGCAAATTACCTAGTAATGCTCAATACTGCGTTTGTAATTAGCAATCATTTTATATTTTGATGCCTGGCACTAGTTAAAATGTAGGTAAATTTGGGTTCTGTCAAATGTCAAACGCGGCACTATACCGTGCGGCATTCGTACATTCATAGCTCGCTCTCACTCTTCCTTCTTTTAAACGCTTTACTTTAGAATACTGCGTTTAGGCTTAGCATCGCAAGAGCAGGTTTTTGTTAATTTTGCTACATTCAAATGCAGTAATGGTGACTACTGCGTTTGGCTTTAGTTAGTATTCGATGCAGAAAGTTAAATGCTAAAAGCATATACAGTAAACGTAGGAAGTACTGCATAATCTTGTAGCATAGGTATGCTTAATGCTGCAGATCTTTTTAGTAAAAGTAACATTTAGGTGCAAGTAGGTACTGCGTTTCATGTTATATAAAAAACACGTTTATTATAAGAAAAACTTTTAAATAAGTGTATTTTTTACGTATAGAATATATCCTTAGTAAGTCACTTTTGCAAAAAAGTGAAATTCTCAAAAATGCCGATTACTGCAAGTACAATTAGTAGGGCAGAGCACACACTTAAAGAAAATTGACTGTGCATTTATTATTTTAAGTGCAGAAACACAAATTTTACTGGTAGTTTTAACTGATACATCTCGAGTTATCTCATCTTTACCTTGGAACATATCAAAATGACGTGAGATAATGTTATCTGAACAAGTATTGATCCAAAACAGTATCTTGGCCTATGCCTCAAGTAATTTCTCTCCTTATCTATTTTTTTATATAACCCAAACAATGTCAATAACATGATAACTAAGTAACCATTTTAAAAAGTTTTGTACCTTTCAGACCAACAGCAAAATCCTTGCCACCACCCTGTCCGAAAGCCCATAGCAAGGAGAGTCCAATGGGAGGCCTATTTTGGTAGGAGTTCCAGAGGCTAACACTCTTTTGTATAGACGAGATACAGAACTCTGGGTAGTCTTGGGCTATCATTTGCAGAAGCAACCTGTGACCATTCACAATTTGACCTGTAAAGAAGGAACTTTGTTATCATAATGTTTATGAGGCTTAAAATAATATACCTAAAATTAAAAATAAAACATTTATCATAATTTTCTCTCTGTTAAAATAGCAAACAAGCAGACAAGGCCACCAATGAAATATCATGCTATCTGTGTAACCTTTCAATCGTTTCAATTAGGGACACAATAGAAAGACAATGACAGTGCGGACACCAGTGTACTCTCGGGTTTTAACAAATTAATTTAATCCTTATTGTATGTAGTTATGATAGGCTTTTGTTGAACCTATTTAGAAATTAACAAGTAATAATAATAATAAAATTAATTAAAGCAACACAGCGGCATATTACATTACATGATTTCATATACTGCCGATTAAAATGGCAATGCAATAAAATTAAAATAAATGAAAAAAGTCAAGTCACCTTCTTAACACTATAATAAAAAAATAAGCACACCTGCATAATTAAATTAAGGATTTGATTGGAAGTACACAGTAATCGTAAATGTCATAATTTCTCGCCAGTGGGCCTCCTTTGTAAACCGTAATATTGTTAGGTAACAAAAACCAACAAGCATGAAATTCAGAACACAGTGAAAGTAAAAAAAAAGTACAACACAAACCTCTGCTCATATCGTTTACAATAGATGTAAGAGTGATGTCATAGAACAGCTGGGCGTTTGCTTTGCCAGCCTCCCGCAACAAATTAAATAGTAGTTCTGTTAGCTCATCATTGAGAACAGACAGCGGGTATGGTTGAATGAATGCAGAAAACGTAGGGTCATCTGTCTCTACTTGTGTCTTGGAGTTGAGGAAAGCAGCTACGTCTTTCAGCCATACCAGAGGAGCATTAGAGAAACGGATCTTATTCCCAGCTATTAAGGCAACTAACTCATCAAAGTCAATCTGTAACAAAGAAGAAGTATGAGTATTATCAATTAGTTTGCTGCAAACGACAGTCTGATAAGATGAAGGACATGTTATGACATCAATACCTTATACCTAAATTATTGCGATTACTAACACATCATAGGCGATTAACACATCATATGCTATTAACACATCATAGACGATTCATCAGACTGATAAAAGTCTCAGAAGGTGAAGGATCATTCTTTTTAATGGAAGATGAGAAACTTTACACCCTATGCTTTTCTTCTTCTAAAGTGCTTTAAACTTTAGCAAGTCAATGATAAAAAAAGAATACATAACAAGTACTGACAAGTACATGTGACAATGTCCTATTGCACCTATTGTCTTGCATGTTCATGTACAGTTGTGGTCAATATATGCTATTGGACAGTAGCTGTTGTTCTGTTCTTTGCCAAGACACTAAGTTTTTGTATATTTATCCATCAGAAAATACATACCCCGCAGACCCCCGTACCCCGTTTAAAGTATAAATGGAAATACAGAAATCCCCTCAACTACTACAATCCCACAGCTATGGTCAATTTAGCAGTGTTCTTATCAAACTGAAATCCTGTCCCCGTTTTCAAATGAACATCCTATGTAGCACTTTAAGGTATAATTTGTAAGTTCATATAGTGTGCAATAAAGTTATCTATTCTATTCCAAGCAATCCAGAATGCTCAGCCGGACCACTTTACCTTCTTATCTTCTTTTTGGGTGGTTATGACTATATGGTGTCTGATTGCTGAATCATGAGACTTGCATAATAAATTAATACAATCTTATGTCTGGTCTGGACTTTAAAAGAGACCATGACCCCTGAGTTTCTTTAGGCATTTCTTTTCAGGGAGGGAAAACACATGACTGTAACAGTATCTGGAGAGATCTACTTACAGGAAATAATTTATATCATTTCATTTCATTTCATCAATGATGCATGATAAGAGTTCCAGAGAGAAACACAGTTATTTTCATAGTTATGGATCTGATTTAATAAAATTATATAGGTTAATGTTATAAAAAGGAAAAATTTGTGTGTGTGTATGTTTGAATGAATAAACTCAAAAACTACTGTCCCGATTTCAAAAATTCTTCTACCACTGGAAAGCTACATTCACCCTGAGTAACATAGGCTACTTTTTATCCCTTTTTTTTTCAGGAACTGGAACTGCGCGGGAGAAATCACGTGACGTCTGCTAGTGCCTTATAAAATGATATTGGGCTTGGCACCAGCAAAGACTATATCCCAGCAGTGGGTGAAGTCAGGATGCAGATGACAATGATGATGCCTCCTAAAATAATTAAGTGACTTACAGCTTCCAAAGCTTCATATAAATTCTTTGGAGGTTTAGGCTTGGGAGGCTCAGCATTCTTCTTATCTTGTTTCTTTTTCTTTTCACCTTCTTTCTTTTTAATTTGAGGCTTCCTATCATCGTCAATCTCCATGCCAGAATAGAAAGACTTTATTTGAGAGTGAGGAACTGAAATGTTAAGATTTATTTAGTTTTTATTGGTATTCTGTAATTTTTGGACAAGGCATAAAATCACACCTGTATTTGTGTGTAGGCATATTATATAAATATTATTACAGTATTGGAAAAGTAAGCATTTAATTAAATTAAATAATTATTTTAGTAAGTATGTAATATGTAGCTGGCAAAGTATGGTCATACTTTGCCAGCTAATAGCTATGTTTAGTCTCAAGTATCAGTCTCAGTCAAACAGGCACAGAGCCAGACAAAAGCATTGTGACTAAGAATGTGTGGTTATAAATTAGTAATATGTTTATTTCATATTCTTATTTTAAATTTGAATTTAAATATTTTTATAGATATTAGATTATTTTTTTAATGGTGATGATGTCCTTTGAATGATGTCATTCATTCTGATTAGAAACAATTTTGTAATTTTAATTTAAAAAAATGTTACGAAATAATTGCTGTCCTTCTAACACAAGATAGGTACTATAACTCATCCAGCACTGTGTGATTACAGTACTAAACTTGTTGGAATACTTAATAAATATGTACATTTTTTCTCAATAAATTAATAAGCTCCTAGCAATATGTCGGCTAGTGTAGATAGTGCTGAACCGGCCTGCACTTTTCTTCTTTCAAATTATTATGAAATAATTTTAATTTTCAGAAATTATATTATGAGAAATTATTCATTATTAATGACATTGATTTTGCAGATAGCAAAATCAATGGCATTATTACGAATCAGGGCAATAGATTGAATTGCTAACTAAATCAGAAGACTATTGTTTTAGAGAAAAAGTTACCCACCGACATCCTCAAGTTTCGGCCCATTTTTCACAACCTTCTTTTCGTCCTCTTTAGTTTTAATTTTACCATTTTGCGACTTCTTATTCTTTCCAACAACTTCCCATTGACCACCCGACATTGTCAGAGAGATTTTAAACAGATTTTTACTATATTCGTTGTAAATAAAGGGAAAGCATCAAAGTAATAGGGTTACACGTCAAATCCAAACAAATATAAAAAATCAAGTGCCGTGAATATGATTTTGGAACTTCTTTAGCATAAACACAACATCTTCCATAGCAAAATGTGCTTGAAGTGAAAAATACTCATGCTTGGAATACGGGTATGTTCGGGTGTTGGAGTACAATAAAAAACTTAACTTCTTTCTGATTGGTTTAGAAACTCCACCTTGGACAAAACGTGGCAGGCAGGATTCTGAAAATAATGTATTCTTGTAACACTGCAAGATAGGTATTCAATGTAGTTAGGTACTAATTATTATTATTTTGTATTTGCCAAACAACGAAGGTGTGTCAAATTTCCTAAAAAGGGAAATTTAGTATTTTGCACACAGTAATTTATTCCAAAATTCCGGTTTTCTGTATCTGTGGAGCGATGTGCTGCACCCAATGTGACTATAAAATATTAATTTGTAGTTGATTGTTGTAAGAAAAAAATTTAATCGATTTTTGCTGTAAATTCCGATTATAATGTTGTAGGGTGTTATTAGTAGAACGACACTGGTCAATAGCGATTAGTTGATATTTGGTCATACACACTGAGACATATACAACGCGCATCACTATTCGTCAGTTTTTCATTTCTGAAAAAAGTTGACTTGATATTTTGCTGCTGAGTTGTTTTAGAAATTTATCAATAAATAGATATACGTGCCCGTGTTGTGTTGATTAAATAATATTGTGTGTTTCAAAGAACAGTGGCTAGATAATGGAAGACAAATTGATGTTAGATGTGACTAGCTCCTTGCGAGAACGGGTGTTTTTCGCTGCCAGAGATGGAATGTCTCTAACCCTTTACGCTTTATTATACGAGAAAAACACAGATGAAATTGACGACCTATTGAATAATGTAAGTACTGAAATGCACCTTTCATTCATAATGTATCATCGGGATTAGTATCAGGAGCTAATGTCATTAATATTTTTGATGAGAATGATGATAATCTATTTTTATCATTCAAATTCACGGCGCGTTACCTTTTGCGCGTAACATACAGTCAGTGTAAGTTATTAATTCGTTTTTTGTGCGTCGCGGAATGCGATTTTGCGTCGTAACACACATACCTACCGTCTTCGTAACCTTGGAACTACTTGCCAGTTTCATTTCCTTGAGTTCGCACGGTGGTAGTTGCGAAATACTCCGGTGCTCGGGGTCGCTTACTCTTCTATTTAATTAACATCATAATTACTACACAAATTGCCTTACCTTGATTGTTATCATGATGATATTGCAAAAATATGTTTACCTTATTTCAAAATTTTCAAATGCCTTTGGTCTGTGTTCATGACTAAAAACTTTTAGCATTAATTTTGGTAAATGCATCATTTTCATCTGCTTGTCAATGAATCAGCTGTGCTTGGCAACACATGATTGTGTTTTCATTGAATAAATCATTTACTTATAGTCTATCCATAATCTTTATTACAATGCTGGACCTTTATTTCTCTTTAATGACAATCAATTCACATTTAAAAGTGTTGGCATCACTACCCTTAAGACCACTGACCAGTGCTGCCACCTCTCGAAAGCCAGTAAGCGCTAAAAGTGCTTGAAACAAGCGCTAGATTCCGCTAAATTGCATAAACAAAAATAAAAATAAAAAAAACACACAAGTAATACCAAAAAGTTTTTATTTATTTGTTTTAATGCAAATTTTAATCATTTTACATCTAAATTAATAAAGAGCCTAATCGCTCTAGACTGAATTTTTGTAGGTCCAGGTTGCGCTATATTTTCCGCTAGGAGTTAATATTGAAATTTCAGCGCTAAGTGTTCCAAAAAAGCGCTAGATCTAACTCCAAAAGCGCTAAGGTGGCAGCACTGCCACTGACCAGTAAATTGCTCCTAGTAACTTTTCAATCATGTCAATTAGAGACACAATAGAAAGACAATGACAGCGCGGACACCGGTGTTCTCTTGGGGTTTAACGAATTTAAATAAAAATATATGTTTGTACAGATATGTCCCTTAAATAAGGCTTCAAAATGTAAACAGGGGAGTTAGTTGTAGTTGAAGAGTTTTTTTTCCTCAATTTCTTCTTTCCAGCATAAACAATAGGGAGTGGTGAAGGGTTGGCGATTTGGGGGACTGTCTTATGTAATTTTTTACATTCAAGAAGATCTGGTTCTCAGCCTTATTTGAATAAATGAGTTAAGATTTTGGATTTGATATATCAAGACACAACTCATTGATTGTATCTTTAACAATAGATGGTAAATATTGCACCTCATTGGAGCAGCTAGTCTACTTTTTATCTGTAAATTGTAGACAAAATACATAAGTATGTTATATAAACAAACAGCACATCCCTTTGTTTTTCAATGTACAAAGATGTAGGTTAATGACATGTCAATGAACTTGGAAATGGCACGTTTTTGTCTGAACAACAAATAAACATGAGACATGTGTCGGAATGTAAACATGTCTGAAGGGCTTATTTTATGATCCAATTTATACCATGACTTAGTAATGAACCTGAAATCTTCCTAATTTTATTATAATAGGCAAATTATGTCACTTACATAGTGTGATTTAAGAATAAATTATTTCTTCATTGCCAGCATTAAAAAAAGTTACTTAAGTGCTGGTCTACTGGTCGGGTCTACCTGATTCCAATATTGGATGATTAATAAAACCTTATATTAGTTCTAAATCACCATTTCTTGATTACAGCTCTGCCGCATTAATTCAAAAATCAAAATAAGGATAGCTATCCTATCATAACAAGGATTAAATTACTATTATCTGAATGATATGCTCATTAGGAGAAGTCTGAATCTATGAGTAGGTAACTCAATTTTCCAAAAATCATCCTTACTGCATTTTTTAATTAGTGCGGCAGAGCTATTAGTGTGATCCCTTATTGATAGCTTTAATGATTTGCGTAAGAATATTCCACAACTAAATATTTTTATGATTGAGATCTGTTGCATATGTTTTAATTTGTTTTTTCACACTTCAATATGTCACCCCCTTGTATCATAGTGCAATGGTAATAATAAACATAGATAATGTACATAATTATAAGTTTTGTTTCCTTGTCTTTGACCTTGCGAAAATACAAAATCTGGTACAGGATTGATAATTTTATCAACTAGGTATCTATTAAAAGGCAAGTTTACTTCTGTAGGTTTGCTCAAATATTAATTCATTAAACCCCAAGAGGACACCGGTGTCCATGCTGTCATTGTCTTTATATTGTGTCTCTAATTGACACAATTGAAAGTTTAATTTCAGAACATACTGCGCTTAACGTAGGTCTCATAATCTTCTTTGCTGTGGCTCGTTTACCTGGTGTCTGAGTTTTGATGCTGCCCATGAGCCTCTGACTTGCCTTCACATGCCATCAAGAATTAATGTCAATGTTTTCCTTACAATGATTACCTTCGGCATTTTTAACCAACTTCAGGAGGAGGTTTCCAATTCGATTGGTATTTTCAAGCAAATGATCATTATACTGACTTATCGACACAAATGTAATTTTGTTGAAGAAAAATAAATAAATAAAATAAAAAAATATACAAGTCAGAGGTGCATGCCTTGGAATCGAATTCAAGAACTATAACTTGGGAGTCTGCCTGTCACAACTCTTGGTTAGCACTGCTTTTGAGGTAGGCAAGTTACTTGAACTAAGAAAACCATTTCCTGGTCCAAGTCTAACTAGTGACGTGCAGTGAACTGTATCTGCTAGCAAATTATACATCACCACCATCTGATGTGCCAAAATTAACCCTCATTCCTTTGATAAATTATTAAGGAGGTACCCGAGGTTCATACTTAATATCGCCAGCTTTGTTGGTATTGTAAGTCTAGTGGTCGACTGCTGAGTATGAGGTCTCTGGGGGTTGACCTCCAGGTTGGACTGTGTTATTGAGTTAGGGCGAGACTTAACCAGAGCAGAGACGAGAGGAGATGTCTCGTATTAACCTATAGAATATTGTTTTACGCTAAAGCTAATCACTGAGCGGTCAAAATGACGCAAGCTGATTGGTTGTCACGTAGCTCAGCCACATACATAGGACATAACATATAACTGGTAGAATCTGGGTGTACACTTACCGTAGATCCTCAGCTTAAGCCTTTCGGGGTGTAGCCACATACAAACAAACTGACATATTGAACACCGCGATGTTAAAGTTATTCGCGCGATTGAACTTGAACTTGAAATTACATAAGACAGTCCCCCAAAACGCCCGCCCTTCGCCACTTCCTAGTGTTTTTGCTGGGAAGAAGAAGTGGCGGAACAAACTCCCCAGCAACACGTCTGTCTGATATGTTAGAAGAACAGTTTAAACAGCATTGGAAATTAATAAACTTAATCATTTAAATTAAATAATTTGCTACATGCTAGCTAGCACACACCAATATACAAGACAAGAATAGTACCTAAGTACCGACGTTGACAACTAAACTCATGCAAAAAATAAAATATAACTAACTGAATAAATATAAGCCTTCAAGTAAAAAGGGCGTGCCCGCTTACATGTACAAAACTGGAATACATGACTAGGTCTACGACATTACATCAAAAATAAATAAAAAAAACGATACAATAAAAAAAAAAAAATGAGACACTAGGACCATCGAAGCTAAATAAAAAATCAGTTACTAATTAAACAATAACAAAACCAAGGTCAGCAAGACGACCAGTCACCACAAGCAGCACCCGTTCACGAGCATAACGCAAAGATCAGCCATTACCCCCCTCGCCATATTAGAGGGAAGGTGGTAACCCGACCCCCGACGCTACCGCAAGCAGTAACATCTAAGGGAGCATGACGAACTTGCTTCCGGTTATTTATGCAAAAAAATAATCAATTAATAGGCTGGGTCACTAGTTAACAGTTACAAGCAAGAACATTATACAAGATCCCGCCAAGTACACCACACGACATAACACCCGTCCGGTCGCAGCTTTTCTATGGGGACCGTTACACGCCGTTCCTTATACCTCTTGTGTTGTTGGTGGGTTGGAAAATGGTCATGGGTGTCCTCCACCCTGGGGAGGGCAGAGGTATCTAAAACCACCCTGGTGTTCCGTCTCAATCTCACACTTAGGCCGGTGGTCACAGGAACGGACGATTCTTCCGCAACCCCCGACTAGTGCGGACTTTGGCAAATGAGAGAGAGAATGGCGAGGAGAGTGAGTTGTTTGACCTCCCCCCCTGCGCATTCTTCCTACTCATGATCTTTTTTTTTTAACCGACTTTCAAAAAAGGAGGAGGTTCTATGTTCGTGTGTATGTATTTTTTTTTTTTTTTTTTTTTTTTTTTTTTTTTTTTATGTATGTTACCTGATTTCTCCCCCATTTGTGGACCGATTCTCAAAATTCTTTTTTTATTTGAAAGAGTATACTCCTGAGGTGGTCCCATTTTAATTTGGTGAAGATCTGGTGCTGATCTTCGGAGATATACAACGGAACTCTTCAAAAATGAACGGCAAATCTGTCGTGATTGCTGGAATCGCTTGGATGTTTATTGTTTATACAACATAATGACGTATCATCACGCCTGTATGCTCTGAGGGGTACGCAGGTGGGTACAATATACCTAGATTTCGTCAGTTAGGTATGTTAATTTTAATTTATTAGGGATTAGTGGAAAACCCTATTATGATGACATGTATTGTTAACAATTAACAATATAAAATAAATTCATGGCAAATGTTTTTATGGTAACAACTAAAAATGGAAAAATAAAAAACTTTTTTGCAAAAAATAAAACCGACTTCAAAAAAACACTAAACGGTGTAAAATAACTCTAAATTCGGAAGTCGGTGGCCCATCATGAGTAAGACATACCCACCAAAGCCGCAGACTTCCGAATTTAGAGTTATTTTACACCGTTTAGTGTTTTTTTGAAGTCGGTTTTATTTTTTGCAAAAAAGTTTTTTAAGGTGGATAATCTTCATGGATGTCCTCCGCCCCGGGGAGGGCGGAGGGGTCTGTCATTCTCTTACTGACTAAAAACCACCCCCTGAACTAACCCAACCTTCTTGATTTAACATAATGTTCTATGTCCGCAGGATGTATGCTGTGATGGAGTCAAATGCACACCATTAATAGCAGCAGCGAGACACGGCCGCGAAGGCGCAGTCAGAATCCTCCTAGAGAAATTCAAACCACCAGTCAGATTTGAAACAGAAGGCACCGTTAAATTCGACGAGTATGTTATTGAAGGTAAGTACCTAGTGGTGCCAGGCTGATCCCAGCGAACTCGCGGTAATGTAGGATACACAACATATCATACTGGTTGTACTCTGCTTGTTGTAATATAATTCAATCATGATTCGTGATGCCATCTAGTATCACGTGGACATTATTATTGTTTTTTTCGGGGTTTGTTTTTTTCTTTTCTGTTATTGTTATTGTAAAAATGTCGTTGGTGTGCGTTTTTAAATAAATAAATATATATATCCCTAAAGACCGGTCTTCAATACCGTGTGTCTAAGGCATTTTTCAGATTTTGCTCAGCAACAATGATTCCTGAGTCGATTATCGAAACAGTAATTATGATTACCAGAAACATAAACACTGACAGAAATACAGAATTTATTGCCAAATCAAATGGATTATAGAGAATATTAATCGCATTCAATTATAGCTATTGTCTTGATTAATGCTTTCCTATTTTGCGCTCAGTTGCTAAGTTATTTGAATGTACAGATGCCAGCATATCAAGCTGTCCCAGATGGCCAAATTTCCAAGATAGTTTTGCAACTTTTTTTGTACTTAATCATAGCAGATAGCATTGTTTCTACCTAGCTTTTTCCTTACTATGTTGGGGCCGGATTCCAGTCTAATCAGATGCACCTGAATTTCAGTGACGAGGGGTCGATTTTCTTAAGAGGGAAGCCGATAACGTATCACTATTTGCTGTCTCTCTTGAAGTCATCAGTCTATCTAACACCTGTCAGCCTTTGGTGTAAATACCTATAGAACTTATATTTGGCAGTGCTAGACTCCGGCTGTCATTATTCAATAGCAGTAGTGTTACTCTTCCGAACCTCCAAAGGGAAGCCGTTAGTAATTGAGTTGTATGGACACTTTACCACTGCAGTGTTTTACATGGAGCGACTGCCTGTCTGACCTCCACAACCCAGTAACTGGGTAACACGATATCCTTTGGTTAAACTGGTTGTCAGATTTTCGGGTTCTAACTGTCACGATTGATAAAGCGCAGGCCACACCGCCAGCTGGCGGGCGAGCGAGCGGGGCGAACGAGGCATCGTTTCACCTCTTTTCATACTTTGGTTCACCGAATGAGGTATGAAAAGGGCCTCGTTCGCCCCGCTCGCTCTCCCGCCAGCTGGCGGTGTGGCCTGCGCTTAAGGCAGGTTGTAATGTAATAATGCATAAAAAGTAAATATCGAAAGCATAAAAAATAAACTATGTCGCACTATATCAATTACTACCCACGACGATTCCATCGCCTCTTCCGAACACGGATTTAATTCCTTGCAACATAATTTTCTGCCAATGTCAAATGTTATTTCCCAAATAAAGCACTGGGCCTCAGTGGGCACGTCGTCATTGGGTGCACTGGCACATAAAGCGCAACGTGCTCCGCAGTCCCGCAGCGCATTGACTCTCATTTTTTTTTTGTCTAAGTCGGGAACTTACTAAATATAGAATGCGTGAAAGTTTACACACAAAGAAACTGAAAATCGTCTCTCGGAACGTTTTGGTACGTATCTGGCCGACTTCCAAACCTCTTTGTTTCCCCGTATTTATGATTTACCAGCATTATAAAGGATTTGCATGTTTGGCATCGCTCGTGGTGACTAGATGCAGTTCCTACATCGTAGTAATACAGATAAATAATTAGAAGCTTTTGTTTATGGTATTAACTTTCCAAGAAGTTCTTATTCATGAATCAAGTTGTTGGTTTCATCATGAGTAATCGTTCATGAAAAATTCGATGCGTGACATTGAAATGTATTTTTGTTAGTAATAGTGATTAATAAAAGCCAGTCATCGTTGAATCGTGGGTGTACGAAAACTGCCTGGCCAATCCGGAATCCCATTTGAACTGGGAAGATGATTATCGGTTGGTTTTACAGTACGACACTGCGTGATGGTTTAAGTTGACAAAGGACAAAGCGCAGTGTAAGCCATATTCTTCTATCTTCTCAAGAAGTACATGGACATAATATACGAGCGTAGAAAATACGCCTCGCCAATTTATACTAAAACTAAATCCTCTCCTACTTCCTACTGTTCAATAACAGCCGAAGGTAAACCGATTTATGGTCAATGACGCCCCAGGGGCGTCATAAGCAAATATCACGGGAGGCCCTTGACACCCCTGGGGCGTCATATCGAACTTACTTAAAAACAGATTTAAAAAAATTGAGATCGACGCAAGATAACGGCGAAATACGCATAAAAAATCATAGGGTGCCAATGACGCCCAAGGTACGTAATCCTGTATGTAGGCCCATGACGCCCCTGGCGCGTCATCGTCCAATGTTCGGGGCCTGACTAAAGTATGCATGAAAATGATGGTGGCAATGAGTCGGTTAAGCTACTCTTGCCGACGTCGATCCATAGATGGGTGACTACTAAATAATAATAATAATAATAATAAGACCCCTTTTGTGTCGCTGAAAGCATGTTAAGCCGTTGGTACCGGCTCATTTGGACATAAAATCTGATCCCTTAAATACAACCAGTTTTACCAAGGGTTAATGTGTTACCCAGTAACTGGGATGTGGGAGTCAGATAAGCAGTCGCTGATGTTCTATTGCATCGGGATATACTAGAAGCCGTTGCAAGCTTTGCAAGCTAACATAGTTGAGAAATACTATTGTCGTGTAGCCATTGAAAGCTATATTATTAAAGCAGGCACAATACTTACTACGTGTCTATCGGCGACCGTCTGTCTTGCAGTTGCTTCAAATTATATCGCGTTTTGGCGATTGGTCACTTTAAGTGCTCGGCCACCGACCGTTTCTGATTTTCACCCATATATTATTTAGTCCCAAACTCCTCAAAATGTTATTTACTATCTCATGCTGAATAGAAACACCGAAATTTGGTTAGCATTATTTTCTTTTGTTTCTTTATAAACGCTTCCCCACACTAGGAAAAAACTCACATACACAATCAGCCAAACCCGGAACAACTATCTGTAGGTCATGCAAATATTTGTTACGTATGAGAATCGAACCCGTGACACGTATCGCAGCAGCCAATCGCTCAGCCACTGCGCTAACCGTAATTGTAGATAAGTAGACTGGCACGGTAATCCAGTCATTATAGCTTACCCATCCGTAATTATCAGGAAATATACTCTTAGAGTAATAAGAAATATACAAATGGTTCGTAAAAGCCGTTATTATACTATGAACGAGTTTCACGTAAGCGCTAATGTAAATATTTATGGACAAACGTTTGGCTTGTGTTTATTGTACATAATTTTGTAAAGCTAACGTCTTTATATGATGCAAGTCATCCCGTATGGCTTTGTTCGACGGCTCTTTCATCCTTCGTAAAAGTATTTGTCGATGGAAGGTAAACTTATGTTTATTTATTAACCTACTAGCTAATTCTGCCCGCGGCTTCGCCCGTGTAATACAAAACTTTCTCACGATAGTTAATAAGGACCAGACCGTTCTATATCATTCCTTGGTCGTTAAGTTAATATTTTATTTGATTTATCTATTCAATATTTTATTTTATTAAAACTTTATGCACTAGTAAAATAAACTGTACAAAGCCGGACTTAATGCCATAGGCATTTTCTACCAGTCTACCTTAATGTGATGCAGAGTAACAAAAACTTGAAAGTCAAACAATATTAATTTAGAATAAATACATAGAATGAAACCAGAACGGTGAGAAGGACATCGTAGAAGACGATACTTTGTGGAACGAAGATAATACGATAAGAAACATCATCATTTTTGATCATTATTCATTGATTTGTTAATTGTCATCATTTTGTTCAAAATGATCTGATTATCCCGATATTTTTGATCCCGACTGTAACTGTACTAACTGGTACATCCCTACCTAACCTTTCGGAGAATATAGTCAAGATATTATAATAAAAATAATTTTAATTCAGTTCAAGTAATAATACTTTACAGTGTTAGTAACAATAATACTTACAAACTTTGTTAGTAATATACAAAGACAAAAACAAAAACTGAAACAGGTTGTAAAATCATTTTTAGGCATCACTGCAAGGTGATTCATCATCATCATCATCATCATCATCATCATCATCATAATCATCATCATCATCATTTCCGGATTAAAGGAGATGATGTTATTTTAAAAATAACCTCTGTTTTTCAGGAGCCACAGCGTTATGGTGTGCTGCGGGGGCTGGTCACTTAGGCATCGTGAAACGCCTAGTGCGGGCAGGAGCCAATGTGAACCACGCTACAAAGACACTGAGCACGCCTCTCAGAGCCGCCTGCTTCGACGGCCGACTGGACATAGTCAAGTACCTAGTGAGACATGGCGCAGACATACACAAAGCCAACAAATATAATAATACTTGTTTGATGATAGCGGCGTACAAGGGACATTTGGATGTGGTAAGTTACCTCGCTGGTCTAGTGTTCGCAAGGACTAGGTCGATACCGGGAGTTGCCCTCGGTCCACCTATGTTAAGCTGGGCATTGACGGTCAGTTTTTCGCGCCAGTCTTAGACGTATAACTCTCCAAATGGTTTAAGGCCAACAGAATGCCCACAATCACTGGCGTCACTTCGGCTCTTCAGTTTCCGATCGGCCGGGCTGTTAAGCGAACCACAGACTACTCAGAGATATAATCAAACTGACGCCATTGGAATGACGATCATACACTCACGGGCAGTCTGACGCGAGGCTCCGGATTGGATTATGGTAGCCACTCTGGAGTGATGATTCTCACAATAAAATTTTGGATGGACGTCAGTTCAACTGACGCGAAAAACTGACCGTCAATGTTCAGCTTCAGATTACCTGGGTGTATCACGGGTACTTTTTCGGCATTAATTTGTATGTTGATTTTTCAGAAATAATAAAAATAATAATAATAATTTTGGTCTAGTAGTTGGTGGCCTTGACTGCTATGCCGTAGGTCGTGGGTTATTTTATTGGGTTATATTATTATTTTAAAGAGGAAAGATTTGTGTTTCTGTATGTAACAAATAAACTTAAAAACTACTGGACCGATTTCAAAAATTCTTTTGCCGTTAGAAAACTAAATTATCACTGAGTAACATCTAGGCTAAACATATTTTATTTTCAAAACTTAGAGTAGGGATATTAAATTATGAAATGCACGCGGACCAAGTCGAGAGCAATGTGCTAGTTAGTGATAAAGCAGCAGCATTATGCTGTACGAATTATAGATTAAACTATAGTTATGTTTTTGACATATAGACTGCTCAAAATAATCTGTGTATCACACAAAAAGTCATATAGTAAACAATCTATTTTTGTTATTAATGTAATTATAAAATGAAAATTTAACTACGTTTTATCGTTTCATATCAAGGGTGACGTTCTTGGGTCACTTTACTTCCAACTTATCTCTTACTTTTGCTTTACAATTACTTGCAAGTTCAGAATATTATCTCATAGTATGTCCATTTGTAGGTGGTATTCTCTTAAAAGGCGCGTAGTTTAATGGTAAAGTGTGTAGAAATAAAACGCTAGTCTCCACGGCTTATCTTGAGGTGATAAGCGATAATTGGACATAAGAAAAACCGGATTAGAATCTGAAAAATGAACTTTAGACCCAGCTCTGTAGAATCTGCAATAAGAATCATCTGTTTCATATGCTCTGATTGGATTAAATCTAATGGGTCAAGCCGTTTAGGACAAGTTTGGTAGCAAAAACTTAGTTGTGACAAGAGAATTTTATATATTAGATAATATACCAAATAAAATATACACATAAAATATTGAAATATCCTATCTATACAGGGTGAAATTGAATAGATACGACAAATTTAAATATACAATCAAAAAAATATAGAACATATCAAATGTAAAATTGATAAACTTTTGACAGTGTTACGAAAAACGTTAAAATAATTAAAGTCGTTCGATACTTCACTAGAATATAGACAAAATTAGGTAGATGTCCGCTATGGACGGCAACATTTAATAACATGAGTACTCGACGACGATTATTGAGCACTGCCATGAGTCGGACGCGATTTTTTGATACTTTTGTTTTTTTCATTTATTTTGCATATTATTTAGTTTCTGGAATACCGATAATTCGTACTTAAATGAAGATAACAACGTCAATGGACCATTTAAAACAGATAATCACTTAATTCTTTTAAAACTATTTAGATTGTAGAAAAAACAGTTTAAACTATACATATAGATTTAAACTAGTGGTAGCTTGTATTTAGGAGTTGTACCCTAATTATGCATGATTTAAAAAATTGTTATTGGTCTGTAAGCTTTCTTTAAAATTAAAATAAATAAATATAACAAATATTCCAGGTACAGTTTCTATTGGATAGTGGAGCGCACGTGGACGAGCGTGCGTTGTGCGGCGCCACGGCGCTGCACTTCGCGGCCGAGTGCGGACACACCGGCGTCGTGTGCGCACTCATAGACAACCAGGCCAAAATACTCACTAATGAAAATGGTAACTATGCTTATTATATTATACTGAAATGCTATTTACTGGCGATCGACGTCAACCAGTCAATTGCCCTGCCCAAATACTGGTCTAATAAGATCAATATAATTGATTGTGGGCCCCGAAGCGTTAACATTTTTCGATAGATTTTCTTAATTTTTACACTGTAAAAAAGTTAAGGTTTTACTTTAAACTGTAGAAAGCACCATACTTAATTGTTTTCTGTCTGATGAGAATTTAAATTTAAAAGTAAATAAGCACTCCTTTTAGTATGTACTCGTATCAGCGTGATTGGCAAAAACCTGCCGTGTTTGAATTCGTCACGTAGTCGTGACATGTGGCGTGTTGGGCACATTTTGGCATCTACACATGACTTTTGTGACTGTAATAGCTAAATTCTATCTTTCCAAGGTATGACACCTTTACAATGCGCGGCAGAGCGAGCGCGGGCTTCCGTAGTAGAAAAGTTGGCTGCGCGACCCGAAGTGACTCGAGCGCAGGCCATCGAGGCTTACGAGCTGCTCGGAGCTTCCTTCGCTAATGACAAGGAGTACTATTGTCTCAGGGTATGTACCTTTACGTTCAAGGAGAGTGCCTCGCACAGTTTTAGTCAATACAGCCATACCGTTTCAGAACTTAGTAATAATAATATTACTGTCCCACTGCAGAGCAAAAGCCTCTTTTCATACAAAGAAGGCACGAGCATTGATCAAGGCAGGCCATCCCACACAGCTGACACAGCCATCTCTCACTCAACTTTCTCATTAATGTCTGGTGGAAATGATAGGGTCTGTTTTAATGTCCCCATAGCTTATTCTGTAGGTCATGCGGACTAGATCCAACAAGTTATAAATACACTTGACAGCAAATAGTTGAGCCACTTCCTTTTTCACTTTATGAAAATTACCTTTTTCTTTCAGAGCCAGATTACTCATTTAATAATGTTAGGTTAAGTTTAGATGTATTCAATTAAATTTACCATGATATTTAAGTATGTTTATCAGTTGTTTAGTACCCATAACACAACCTTGGTGCTAGATGTCGTTGCGAGAAAGTTGTGGAATATTTTTTATTTTATTTGCTTCCAAGTTTAAACTTCAATTGAATTCTACCACGCTTAAAGGAACCTAAATCTTTAAAATAATGAAGGTCGTTACCAACAGATGGCGTACCAGTACCTTCGCGGTGCGATGGCGATGCGATACGACACTCGCTACGGACTCCTTCTGAAGAAACCCGCGGACCCCATACCAGCTTATGATAATTGGAAAGAGAGCACGACAATGGAGGTAAGGAAAAAACATTTAATGGACGCGTCCAGCAGCTTCAACTTATCTAAGGGGCAATTCCTCAATTTTTAAGAACATTCAATTTCAAACTTCACTCTCAATCTGTCAAAAATACGTTGTTTTTGACGTTAGATGGTCGCTGAGCTGACGACGATGATAAGGTCACGACTAGATTTGAACGTTTTTAATTGCAGGAATAGGCCTGCTCAGTGCTCATATTAGGGCTTAAAAGTCGAGTATCGTCAAAACAACTGAGTCAACCATACAAACAATACAGTAGTTTTAATGAAATATCTGAATAACAGCTATTACGATTTTTTTAAAGTAATTGGGATTTTTTGTGATTTCTCATAAGCCATTGATTGTGTAGAACATAACATGCTTTAACGTCAACACATTATAGTGGCCAAAAACATTAATTAATTTAGATGACGTAAACAGGTGCTAATACATAATAATAGGTTCCAACATGTTAATGTAAATAATTCAAAATCGTTTAGGCTACGGGTTCAGTTAGGTGTACCTCAAGGCTCAATACTGTGTCCATTCTTATTTTTGGTTTATATTGATGAGTTTTGAATCAGCCTTTTATTTTGATGCTGACAGCTAGGGTGGATATTAGTCTCTCGGAACTTAAGATAGTCTGGTCGTTTCGGATAGTTCACAAGGGTATTCGTTTGTTTCAGGAAGTGGAACAGCTAGTCGGCAATGCGCACGCGCTGCATATGGAAGGCCTAGCGGTGCGCGAGAGAGTGCTGGGCCCGCGCTGTCCCGACCTGCCGCACCCCATCGTGTTCCGCGGCGCCGTGTTCGCGGACGAGGCGCGCTTCGACCGCTGCCTCGCGCTGTGGAGGCACGCGCTAGCGCTGCGGCAACACAACGAGGTGAGCTGTCACATAACGAACCTAACAAGTCGACTGCCGCACCCCATCGTGTTCCGCGGCGCCGTGTTCGCGGACGAGGCGCGCTTCGACCGCTGCCTCGCGCTGTGGAGGCACGCGCTAGCGCTGCGGCAACACAACGAGGTGAGCTGTCACATAACGAACCTAACAAGTCGACTGCCGCACCCCATCGTGTTCCGCGGCGCCGTGTTCGCGGACGAGGCGCGCTTCGACCGCTGCC
Source organism: Euplexia lucipara (assembly GCA_921972225.1). NCBI lineage: Eukaryota > Metazoa > Arthropoda > Insecta > Lepidoptera > Noctuidae > Euplexia > Euplexia lucipara. The sequence continues at coordinate 17,234,311 of OV179159.1, read as the reverse complement.
TCGCGCTGTGGAGGCACGCGCTAGCGCTGCGGCAACACAACGAGGTGAGCTGTCACATAACGAACCTAACAAGTCGACTGCCGCACCCCATCGTGTTCCGCGGCGCCGTGTTCGCGGACGAGGCGCGCTTCGACCGCTGCCTCGCGCTGTGGAGGCACGCGCTAGCGCTGCGGCAACACAACGAGGTGAGCTGTCACATAACGAACCTAACAAGTCGACTGCCGCACCCCATCGTGTTCCGCGGCGCCGTGTTCGCGGACGAGGCGCGCTTCGACCGCTGCCTCGCGCTGTGGAGGCACGCGCTAGCGCTGCGGCAACACAACGAGGTGAGCTGTCACATAACGAACCTAACAAGTCGACTGCCGCACCCCATCGTGTTCCGCGGCGCCGTGTTCGCGGACGAGGCGCGCTTCGACCGCTGCCTCGCGCTGTGGAGGCACGCGCTAGCGCTGCGGCAACACAACGAGGTGAGCTGTCACATAACGAACCTAACAAGTCGACTGCCGCACCCCATCGTGTTCCGCGGCGCCGTGTTCGCGGACGAGGCGCGCTTCGACCGCTGCCTCGCGCTGTGGAGGCACGCGCTAGCGCTGCGGCAACACAACGAGGTGAGCTGTCACATAACGAACCTAACAAGTCGACTGCCGCACCCCATCGTGTTCCGCGGCGCCGTGTTCGCGGACGAGGCGCGCTTCGACCGCTGCCTCGCGCTGTGGAGGCACGCGCTAGCGCTGCGGCAACACAACGAGGTGAGCTGTCACATAACGAACCTAACAAGTCGACTGCCGCACCCCATCGTGTTCCGCGGCGCCGTGTTCGCGGACGAGGCGCGCTTCGACCGCTGCCTCGCGCTGTGGAGGCACGCGCTAGCGCTGCGGCAACACAACGAGGTGAGCTGTCACATAACGAACCTAACAAGTCGACTGCCGCACCCCATCGTGTTCCGCGGCGCCGTGTTCGCGGACGAGGCGCGCTTCGACCGCTGCCTCGCGCTGTGGAGGCACGCGCTAGCGCTGCGGCAACACAACGAGGTGAGCTGTCACATAACGAACCTAACAAGTCGACTGCCGCACCCCATCGTGTTCCGCGGCGCCGTGTTCGCGGACGAGGCGCGCTTCGACCGCTGCCTCGCGCTGTGGAGGCACGCGCTAGCGCTGCGGCAACACAACGAGGTGAGCTGTCACATAACGAACCTAACAAGTCGACTGCCGCACCCCATCGTGTTCCGCGGCGCCGTGTTCGCGGACGAGGCGCGCTTCGACCGCTGCCTCGCGCTGTGGAGGCACGCGCTAGCGCTGCGGCAACACAACGAGGTGAGCTGTCACATAACGAACCTAACAAGTCGACTGCCGCACCCCATCGTGTTCCGCGGCGCCGTGTTCGCGGACGAGGCGCGCTTCGACCGCTGCCTCGCGCTGTGGAGGCACGCGCTAGCGCTGCGGCAACACAACGAGGTGAGCTGTCACATAACGAACCTAACAAGTCGACTGCCGCACCCCATCGTGTTCCGCGGCGCCGTGTTCGCGGACGAGGCGCGCTTCGACCGCTGCCTCGCGCTGTGGAGGCACGCGCTAGCGCTGCGGCAACACAACGAGGTGAGCTGTCACATAACGAACCTAACAAGTCGACTGCCGCACCCCATCGTGTTCCGCGGCGCCGTGTTCGCGGACGAGGCGCGCTTCGACCGCTGCCTCGCGCTGTGGAGGCACGCGCTAGCGCTGCGGCAACACAACGAGGTGAGCTGTCACATAACGAACCTAACAAGTCGACTGCCGCACCCCATCGTGTTCCGCGGCGCCGTGTTCGCGGACGAGGCGCGCTTCGACCGCTGCCTCGCGCTGTGGAGGCACGCGCTAGCGCTGCGGCAACACAACGAGGTGAGCTGTCACATAACGAACCTAACAAGTCGACTGCCGCACCCCATCGTGTTCCGCGGCGCCGTGTTCGCGGACGAGGCGCGCTTCGACCGCTGCCTCGCGCTGTGGAGGCACGCGCTAGCGCTGCGGCAACACAACGAGGTGAGCTGTCACATAACGAACCTAACAAGTCGACTGCCGCACCCCATCCTGCAACCGAATAAGTCGCTAAATGTCAATAAAACCGAACCAGAATTCAGTTACGAGTTGGGCGCCGTCAACTTATCCAGCGGGTACGCAGGCAGGGTATGATGTGAAGTCAGTTTTATGGAACACAACAACACTTCTTAACAGTCATTGATCTGTTAATCTCCACTTGACGGTTTTCCCCTGTTTCAACCGACTCGTATCCGATGCCCATTAGTCAGACTTCTTGGTTTGCTAAAGCCACTCATGACCAAGGGTTTCAGAAGTATCATCTGTTCCCCCGCTCAGGTCTGAGATGGAACAGACGTCAGTAAGAATCTAACAGACCCAGATTCTGGCAGACCGCTTTGCCTTCCCTGGGGCGGAGGACTATCATCTGTTACCCCGCTCAGGTCTGAGATGGAACAGTGTTTTTTTGTCAGTAAGAATCTAACAGACCCAGATTCTGGCAGACCCCTTTGCCTTCCCTGGGGTGGAGGACTATCATCTGTTCCCCCGCTCAGGTCTGAGATGGAACAGTGTTTTTTTGTCAGTAAGAATCTAACAGACCCAGATTCTGGCAGACCCCTTTGCCTTCCCTGGGGTGGAGGACTATCATCTGTTCCCCCGCTCAGGTCTGAGATGGAACAGTGTTTTTTTGTCAGTAAGAATCTAACAGACCCAGATTCTGGCAGACCCCTTTGCCTTCCCTGGGGTGGAGGACTATCATCTGTGCCCCCGCTCAGGTCTGAGATGGGACAGTGTTTTTTTTGTCAGTAAGAATCTAACAGACCCAGATTCTGGCAGACCCCTTTTCCTTCCCTGGGGTGAAGGAGTTTCATGCATAAAACAAAAGCCTGCACCTCGCATGAAACAATAGTCCGCTTATGCATAACCAAGTAGGAGATTGTCAGCAAATGGCACGTATAATTAAATGGGTCGGGAAAATACTATCTCGCCATAGCTTCTAATTTCAGACAGTTTTCTAGGAGTAGGAGGATACAATTGTCTATATGTAAAATCCAACCTGGGTATTTTGGATCACCAACTAAATTTTCACTGAGTGTGCTGCCACTGATATTAACAACTGTTTAATTCGTACAGCAGCTGTTTCATTACAAAGTTTAATACCTATTCGACCCAAAATACAGTACGTAACAGCCATTTTTTTTTGTATCGGAATTGTGGTAAACTCTGTGACAATTTGGTAGTGATCCTTTTGTCTTCTTCAAAAGTGTTTGACAAGAAAACATAAAATCTAATATTTTAATGATAATTTCAGGTTTCAGTGACAAAGGACTTGCTCAGATTTGCTCAAGTGTTCTCGCAAATGATACACATAGGAATTGAATTACCACTTTCTCAGGTGAATATTAATATAGTTTTGGTTAAAACCACATTATTGCTCTGGATGTAATCTGCTTCCAACCGGTCCTATTGGAAATCTATAGGGGAGGTCTATGTTCAGCAGTGGATATCCTATGGTTTATATGATGATAAAACATAACTGTGCATGCCTATGTCACCCGGGGATACTGTAGCTTCCTAACGGTGAAAGAATTTATCAAATTGGTCCAGTTATATTGGAGCCTATTAAATGCAAACAAACAAACAATATCTTTCTCTTTATAATATTAGTGCGTGTTTTGAGATTGCTGTGTATTAATGGACTCGAAATCAATTTGATTATCCATGTTCCCAGGTTTGTTTTGTGCTGGAAGCGTGCGCCGAAGAGCTCCGGAGAGGCACGAAGCGGCTGGAGAAGCCCCAGGCGAACCACGACCCGGAGTCTCTAGTAGTATGTTACTCCACTGTAAGATCTCTCACATTGCTTCTCATGTCGTGTGTCTGTAGAGGGCCAGGTACCGGTTAAACAAGATAGATGAAAAATGTAAAAATCGGTACGTGTGTATATTATTTGAGGAGTTCCCTCAATGTCTCTAGGATCATCAGATCTGTAGTCCATGACCAATCTGGTACCTTAGATCAAATAAAAATAGAATTTTGAAAATCGTTCCATAAATGACGGAGTAATGAGGTAACAAACCTGTAAAAAAAAATATGAAAACGAATTTAGAACCTCCTCCTTTTTTTAAGTCGGTTAAAAAAAAACTGAGGGGAATTTTCACGTTCATGTTCAGCGGTAAGTCGCGACTTCGTCCCCGCGAAGTTGATCCCACCTCTATAAAGAAATGGATTGTAAAGCCTTATTTTAAACAATGTTTACTGTAAGTTAACGGTTCGGTACTGTAAGTTACCAGTTGGGTCCTGTTAGTTAACGGTTGGGTACTGTAAGTTACCGAATGGGTACTGTAAGTTACCGAATGGGTACTGTTAATTACCGAATGGGTACTGTAAGTTACCGAATGTGTACTGTAAGTAACCGGTTGGGTGCTCCAATCATCAATGTTGCTTATTTCACTCACAATCCACAATCATGGCTATCTGTTCCGTGTAACGTAGCGAGTATTGATGCGTAGAGTTTGGTGCGCACGTTCATGTTGCAGGATGAATACGAGGGCAACGTGCGGACTGCGCTGTACCTCGTCGCTGTGGCCGCCAGGCTGCTGGGCCGGGTCGGGAATACTGAGGTCAGTATATCTAGAAAGAAAGAAAGAAAGAAAAAGTATTTATCTGGACCAAAAGGCACATGATAAGAAATCAAAGCAAAAAAAACAGATAATTAAATGGAAAGAAACTGTTCTTTAAATTTTTTAAAGTTAAGTAATAAATATCTACAGTTGCCAGTTGACACGTCAGTTGGCCAGGCTTTTCATAGTGGGGGAAATTCGTGCATGTAAAAACGTATGAAATTATGCGTCCGCGAACTTATGCTCACTACAGGGAAATATGAATAGAATTGGGTAATAGACTAGGCCGATGATGAGATAAACACAGTCACTATTGTATTTAATAAAATTAACGAATATTGGAACACCATTCAAAACAAAATAAAGGCGATTAAAAGTGTGGTACTTTCTGGCCGCGCCACAATCGAATTTTGTATCGGGGTTAATTAGAATAAATGTACACAATATGTTCATTATTGTACTAAATAAAATAAAAAAAGTACTTGAAAGATTCCCGAGATATTTAACAAAATCGGTGGCGCGGCCAGAAAGCATGCTTCCTAGCCGCGCCACCGCGTACACTGTAATAAATAGGGTATTTATATGCGAACTCAATGGTAAACAATTGTACGACTATTGTTCATTGAAAAAAGTCATTAAGACATATCGAATATTAAAAATCGGTTATCCAATGCTCATAGCTAGGTTAGCAAATTCTGTAGAATGAAGTGTGGCAAACGGCTGTCTGTGAGTCTAGAAGAACAGAAATCTGCTTTTCAAGAATTTGAGGAACAATTTTTTAGCATCAACACATTACCAACTAGCGAAAGTAATGTGGGTATACAAAGATGTGAGCAGAAAGCTTTCTTCACGTATGTCGGCAAAAGCATTATTCTACAGAATTTATATAAAGATTAATTGTAAAACTAACACACTGTATTAATAAAAACTGATAGCACGCATCCGCATTGACTTATGCAGTAATTTATGATTTATAGAAAAAAAAAACGATACTTACATATTGTGTAGGTAGTTGTAAAAATACTCTGTAGATATTGATATTCAAGTACCTACGAAAGCCTTATAATTTATTTTTTTACAAATAATCTAATCTAAATAACCTACAGCTATGAGCATTGGACAACCGATTTTTAATATTCGATATATCTTAATGACTTTTTGCAGTATTTCCCATAACCAATAGAATGAACAATAGTCGTACAATTGTTTACCATTGAGTTCGCATATAAATACCCTATTTATTACAGTGTACGCGGTGGCGCGGCTAGGAAGCATGCTTTCTGGCCGCGCCACCGATTTTGTTAAATATCTCTGGAATCTTTCAAGTACTTTTTTTATTTTATTTAGTACAATAATGAACATATTGTGTACATTTATTCTAATTAACCCCGATACAAAATTCGATTGTGGCGCGGCCAGAAAGTACCACACGATTAAAAATGGTAATATAATAAGCAGCAGTTACTGTCCGATACTGCAAGGCATAGACCTCTTCTCATGCAAAAAAGGCACGATTATTGATCAATTGATTGATTGAGGGTGTTGGTAGTGAGTAAAATTTTAATAAAACCAATTCTTTTGTTGATTGATAGGAAACAAGAAGTTTAACTCGGCGCGCCATCTTTAGCCTTCGGAACGTGCGCTTACGCAACGGACAGACATTGCTTCACCTCGCGGCAGACAGGCGCACGCCCGTCGACGACTTCCATACCAGTGACGTGTGCCAGTGAGTATACTTGCCCGACCACTAGACTGACGAGGCATGCGAAGGAGTCAAGCTTGCCGTTTTACGCTGGATATTAATAATCTATCTCGGCTGCTATCTTGATCCCGATCTTTGTCTGTAACCAATCAACGACCGAATTCGCCTATCCGAGTCTTAAAGATGTCCAATCAGAAGCAGCCGTCAAAAACAAAGGATCGGGATTTGGATTGAGATAGAATATTAATATCGGGCGTTAGTAATTTTACATCGTCTCTGAAACTATAATTATGATCAATTGATATACTGTAAAGAGTAAATCATATTTCTATGATATTTTTTTTATTTTATTTTTCTTTGTAATTCGTATAACAATAAATATAACCAAAGTAGTTGAAATTAAATATAGCCTATGTTACTTTGTGGTAATATTATAGCTTTCCAACGAAGATTTTTTAAAATCCGCAAAGTAATTATTTAGGTTGAATCCCCAAAAAGAAACAAACAAATAAAAAATCTAAACTTTCCTAGTTAGGGAGCGTTCAAGTATTACGTAACGCAATTTTTGAAGATTTTTGACCCCCCCTCCCCCCACTGTAACGCTCCGTAACGTTTTTCTGTACCCCCCCACCCCCCTCTCTAAAGGTTACGTAACACTCAAGTCATCATTTTTACCCTGAAGTCGCAAAAAGTTGTTATAGTTTTTATCCTTCGTATAGTTTTAATTGCCTTATAATAAAACAAGAGATTTTTAATTCGCAACACCTGCGTATTTTGTTTAATTTGGGAGTTTTATTTCCCTATTTTTTTATATAAAAAAAGAAATAATGTTACGTAACGTGTTGTAAGAAGGACCCCCTCCCGCCCGTGTAACGCATCGTAACGTTTTACGAGACCCCCCCGCCCCCCCCAAATTGCGTTACGTAATACTTGAACGCTCCCTTATAATATTCTAAATCAAAATCAAAAATCTTTATACCAACTAGGCTGAGAATCAACTCTTTTTGAACGTCAAAAAAAAAAACATAAGACAGCCGCCCTAAACACCCACCCTTCACCACTTCCTAGTGATTTTTGCTGGGAAGAAAAAGTGGCGGAACAAACTCCATAGCAACACATTAGTCTGAATCATTTGAAGAATTTGAATCTATACAATGAAATGCTCAATAAATAGCATTAAGGTTTATAATACTAATAATAATTCATTTATTTATCGAATGGCAAGGACTCATTATACATGTATACACTTTGTAAATTATTAATTTCATAATGATTGTCACGTGTTAACTAGCACACTCCAATAACACGAAAAAAAAACCACATATTAACATTGATATCTAAACTCAAGCAAAAAGGCTACAAAACTGAACTGCCTCCATGTATAAAAGGCGTGTCCGCTTTTATGTGCAACGCTGGCTTATATTTATAAGGCTATGACTCGTAGTTTAAAATAATAATCTAGGACTTTCATAAGTATACCTATAGATGTTTTTTTTATTATTATTATTTAGCCCGAATCGTCCCACTGCTGGGCAAAGACCTCCCTCCATTCCTTCCATCTGTCGCGATTCTGGGCATGGCTATTCATTATTCTTTGGATGATTAATTTGTATAATATTTTGTTGTTTAAATAATCATGTAAACATCTGCCTTAGCCAAGTTATGTCATTAAACATATTGTAATGTTGTTCGCAGGTTCCCATGTAGCAGGACGACGCTGTTGCTGCTGGAGTGTGGCGCGGACGTGGACGCAGCCGACGACAACAGGCGGACCGCCCTGCACGTCGCACTCATATCATACCAACTCCATGTTTTACCTGGTCAGTTTCTATACAATCCAACTAATATCCTACTCATTAGTATAAATGATATACTATAATAGTATAAATGCAAAAGTTTGTGTGGATGTTTATTACTATTTCACGCAAAAACTCCTAAATGAATTTTAGTGAAACTTTACAATAATATAGCTTATACATCAGAATAGCACATAGGCTATAATTTATAAAGATATTGTGTTAATTATTCCAAATATAACGATAAGTGTAAAGTAAAAAAAAACTGCCATCTGCGAGCTATTTCTGGCGTTCTAATCCTTGGTAGACGAAGTCGCGGGCACCAGCCAGTCATTAATAAGGCAAACCCAACCTAAAGTTAAGGTACAGTCACACATGCTCATTACTAGCAATTGCTCAATGCTCAAGCAAATGCTTTAGCTGCCAATATTGAGCAATTGCTACTAAATAGTATGTGTGTCGAAACATTGCTATTATAAACATGCGTTTGCCCAAAAGTTTTTGGACAAGTTGGATTGTAACTAAAATGATGCTTTTGTTCAATTCTGTGGCGAGGACAAAGAGAAGTTTATACGTACAAAAACCTAGCCTTTTTTAAAAAATGCTGATGTCCATGATGTGGTGTCATTTTCTCTATAATTAGTTTAACAAGATAGGTTAGATTTAAACCAACGCCACTACTTATTCACGTGTTTTTTTTTCCAATGACGAAGCAGACACATAATCAATCTGATGTAATACTTAAAATACTGTTTTACAGAGGAGCGGGAGCTGTGGAGCGACCCTCTATGCGCCGTGATTTGCGAGTTGATATTGGGCGGCGCACACGTAGACGCTATGGACGCGGATGGGATCACCCCGCTTGTGGCTTCTATTGGTGGTGAGTGCTTTTTTTAGTCTTTATTCTTTGTTAAATCCTGTTCTGAAGTTAGGCAGAACAACAAAATTAGTGGCATTTTCAAAAGTCATGTATTGAAATTATGCTCATAATCAACACTTTTTGAACGTTAAAAATTACACAAGACCGTCCCATTAAAATCTGAGAAGAACAACACTCTTTCTATAAGTTGGAAGAACTTTAATGTATGTATACAAAATTATGCCAAGTAATTTAATTAAGAATCTATCAACCATATACAGGGTGTAAGGGACAGCCCTGCTCAGACTGATGGGGGTGAATTCAGTATATTATACTAAGATGACCGGTCCAAGAAATTATTTCAGGAACGTTATGGGAATCCAATAAACTTCCATTTTGTTTTATTTCCTCATACACAATGTATTTAAACCGTGGCAAATGCACGCTGCGACCCTTCGGGTGCCCGCCTCGTCAAGTCGTTCGTTAGAGTATTTCAACATCTATTGTTGTTTTTTTTTATTTTAGTCGTATTATTTACATAAATGGAGTGCTACTTTCAGACAATGTTATTATACCTACATTGAAATAAAACTGAAAAACCTGAAAAATTTTCCTGAGAAAAATTTCGGTGGATTTTGATTCAAAGTCAGGAGCTAAATGCACCCTATCAGTTTGAGGAGGGCTGTCCCTTACACCCTGTATACCAATACCAAAAAGAAAGCATAAGCTTACAAAAACTGAAAAAAAAATAAAAGCCTTCAGGTAAAGAACGCCTCCCGCTTACATTACCGGTTAAAAGAACACCAAAGTTAAATAATTGGTTATATTTCATAACAAAAAAAAAAAACAAAACCAAGACCAGCCGACCAGTCACCACAAGTCGCACCCGTTCACGAGCATAACACAAGCCAACAGATCAGCCATTACCTCCCTCGCCATATTTGAGATAAAGAAGTAACCCGACATCTAAGGAAGCACTGCGAACTTACTACCGGTTGCTATGATGGTTTTAGACCATCAATACAATTTATTGTCGAGGTCACTAGTTAGCGATATAATACAAAACAACTCATTAATAAACAATCTTATTTAAGAACTTTCTGCCCTGGCAAACTTCATGCCGCCTTAGAACCAATTCCTTAGCCTTATTTCGTTTTTATTGGTTTACATCACCTACCTTTGATCTACATTCAGTAGATACACACAAAATGTCATAAGAATCGATCTAGCCGTTTCGAAGAAGTTTTGTTAAAAAGATTGTGAACCGACAATTTTATATATCTATACATATAATAAGACTGTAAAAAAACTGTGTCTGTACATTGAATATATTTAAAAATAATAATTGAGGGGGGTTTAGAAACAGTAATAGAGCACGAATCCAAAAAAAAAAGTCTGTCTGTTTGTCTGTTTGTTTGCACACGCTAATCTTCGGAACTACTAGACGGATTTGAATGTTTTTTTTTTGTTGTATAGATATTAACACTGGTCAACACATAGGCTATAATTTATCTTGGAAACTGGAACACCTGATGCAGAACTGCAACAGACCAGCTTAACTATAGGAGATACAAAAATGGTACCATAGCAAAAATTGTTCCACGTGATGAGCATTTTCTGCTGAGAGAATAAATTTGAAGATCCGGAACACCTGATGCAGAACCGCAACAGACCAGCTTAACTATAGGAGATACAAAAATGTTACCATAGCAAAAATTGTTCCACGTGATGAGCATTTTCTGCTGAGAGAATAAATTTGAAGATCCGGAACACCTGATGCAGAACCGCAACAGACCAGCTTAACTATAGGAGATACAAAAATGGTACCATAGCAAAAATTGTTCCACGTGATGAGCATTTTTTGCTGAGAGAATAAATTTGAAGATCCGGAACACCTGATGCAGAACCGCAACAGACCAGCTTAACTATAGGAGATACAAAAATGGTACCATAGCAAAAATTGTTCCACGTGATGAGCATTTTCTGCTGAGAGAATAAATTTGAAGATCCGGAACACCTGATGAGGAACTTCAAAAGCCCAGCTACACTATAACATATATAGGAATGACGTCTTAGCAAGAGTTGTTCAGCCTTATCAGCACTCGCTGTTGACGTATAAAAATCGAAGATCTGGAACAACTGTTGTGGAACTCCAAGACCTCAGCTACACCATAACTCACCTAGGAATGACGTCTTAGCAAAAGTTGTTTGGTCTGATAGGCATTTCCTGTTGACTTATAAAAATCGAAGATCAGAAACATTTGGTATAGAAATTAAAGCTATCACTAATTTCATTGCATAATTATAAAATAACATAAGTACCTCCACGCGGTGAAGGCGGGAACAGTTCAGGACTGATTTTCGATGATAATGGTATATCATTGAAAATTAGACTCTACTGGCCAAAACTCCCATTTTTTTTATTTTATCGAATAAATATGCCTATGTTATTTGAGTGTTTAATTTCCTTTTCGATTTATCTTCGTGACACGGTAGTCTATCCGGTAACGCAGGGGAGCAGCCACTTAGATTTTAAAAGATCATGTATCATCACAATAAAACTATAACCATGCCTAGAAAGAGGTCAAATCTATCCCAATGTTCCAAAGGTGCTAAATGATTAAAGATCATAAGATCCCAACAATCTACCGAAGAGCGATAGGAGAGACTTGATGCTGTTCGAGAACATGAGGCTGCAACTCGCTCCGCGGAAACTTCTTGGGATCGCGAAGCACGCCTGCATTCTCAGCGTATTTACGCATCTACCAGGTATCCAGGTCTCTAGACACCAGTGAAGAATATGTGCGCGACTGACCGCTGATCGTGAACATCATGCACTATCTCGCGAGTTGGAGACGTTCACGGAAAAAGCATGACGCTTGAGTTTTCAGCGTATATACGCATCTACTCTAGAGATAAGTAGGGGAAAGAGATGCGCGACTGACCGCTGATCGTTAACGTCAAGCAACATATAGGCTATAATTTATTTTGGAAAATTGAACACCTAAAGTAAAAGAGATATAAAAATGGTGCCATTTCAAAAACTATTCCACGTGAAGAGTGTTTTCTGCTGTGAGACTAAATTTGAAGATCTGGAGCACCTGTAGTGGAACTCCAAAGCCCAGCGACAATATAACATATACATAATAGAAATGGCGTCTTAGCAAAAGTTGTTAAGTCTGATGTCATTTCCTGTTGACCAACAAAAATAAAAAATCTGGAACGTCTTGAATAGTCTCGCGCATCCCATTGTTTTCCAGTCCCCGGGCTTTTAGAATTTGACATCAGACGTTTCAGATTTTCGATTTAGAGGACCCCGTTGTCGCTGACATAAGCAACAGGATCCGCGTACGAAGTCGCGGGCAGAAGCTAGTTAGATATAAAGAAAGAAAGAAGAAAGAAAATACATTTATTGGCAACAACTGGATACACGCACAGCAAAACACTGCAATAACACAAAAAAGGGCCTAAATGGCATGTCTCACGGCTGCGCCAAAAGGTGTCATGTCAGCGGTAATGCCAGACAGATGCTGAGATCCTGCCTGAGGCTGCAAAAATAAATCAAAATAAATAAAACAATCTATCTTCTATCTAAATATATAAAAATATTATGGTTTGTGTACGCTTCAAAAACTCAAAAAGTTCTGCTCTGATCGAGCTGAAATTATAGCATGATATATAATCCGCATCAAGGATTGTTTTTATCTAAGTATTTTTTTGTTTTTTTTAACCATTCAATCACAATGTGCCACAGCTTAGCGTGGCAGGGTACAGCTAGCATCTTATATAATTAGAAAAATTAGGATAAGTTTGTTCTTTAGTAAATAATTTAATAGCATCAGTAAAATTCCATATACCAACGTATAATAAGATGACAACAAATAGATTCAAACCAATAATAACTATACTATTACTTTTTATTTAGCGAGTCTCTAATGTATCTATCTATCTTATTTAAACATTTGGTGTTCGATAGAATTAAATGTGAACATATAATATATATATATAATCTAACCTAACTTACCATACCTATCCTATAGCTAACCTAACTACCTAACCTAACTACCTTACTGGAATGCATTGATGTAAAAATACTAAATTCATAATTTTATACTGAACTATGTTACATACAATTTCTTTATTTTTCCCGGTCTACTTTAAAGTCCAAACAGTATAATAATAAAATAATCTTTTTTACAAAGAATGATTAAATTTCGTCTCTGTCGTCTGAATTAATGATTATTTACGTAATAGTACACTATGATATAAGTGCGTTAAGTGCGGTCATACGACGTTTTATGACATATTTGCGAGGAAATAAATAAAACTCGGATTGAAATTTTCAAATAAAATCAATACAGCGAAAAGAAAAAGCGCGCGGAATAACTTTTACTTGTTCACAAATTAGCGTTGCGCGCGCATCAGCCTTTTATTTATTTTAAGTTATAGGCACAAAAACAGCCAGTATTACTAATAAAGTAAATTAGTTAATATTTTTTTGTTTTTGTGACAAATGGTTGTAATTTATTGTCAAAATAATTAACGAATTTTTTTTTTTTTATATATCTCCCAAAGTCGGCATATAAGTTTTTAGCTCTGCTCGCTTCTCGTTCATCGTTGGTGGTGGGACAAGTGCCTTACCACAAGTAAAGCCGTTATTGACATGTCGGTTTTGTGTGCAGGCCCCGCAGAGAGCCTGGTGCGGGGCGCGCTGCGGCCGCGCCTGTCGTGCCTGGCGGCCGGCGCGCTGGCGGGAGCGGGCGCCACGTACCGACCTGACAGCGTGCCGCGCGACCTGCACGCCTTCCTCACCATGCACGGCGTGCGGCCCAGCTACTAGCACGCGCACGCCACCAGCCGTCTGCTGCTAGCCTGATCAACAATCTGGTTTACACACTTTGTATATTATTTTCGTGAGACATATTCTTATGTTTGAGTATCGTATCTATTTGTGAACTTCAATTCAAAATCTCATGTAATCATAGTTTTGGTCAACTAAGTCAAAAGACTTTTTTCGCTACATGTTTACTCAAAAATCAACTTGGAAAACATAACGCTAAAATAGAAAATTGAGCTAGTGCTGATGGAATGTTAATTATCTGAGATTATGAATTGAGGTACGTATTTCTTATACCCACGCGTTTTTTTTTTATTAATTTACATTTCAATGTAGATAAGTGTTCAATTGACCCTAACTCCATTTGATTGAAACTTATCGATTTAGCTTGTGTGTCTCACATTGTCTATTATGATTGGTCGACCGAAATATCCACAGACAATTAAACAAACTTTACCGACCAATCAGATTGAATTGGCTCTCAGTATACGGGGAAAAACCCCACTTAAAATAAGTTTTAAGACGCTAAAATACAACGAAAATACCTAAAAGTCCGCGTTTCTCTCTGTAGTAAGTGTGTATTCATCATCACTTCATATTAATATTAAAACTTGTTCTACGTGAAATGACTTTATAACTCTTCGGATCTCCGCTTTGAATTTTGAATATGACAAGCTTTGATGACGTCATGCCCGCAACTACATTAATCACCCACTCTAAAGCTAATTAGATAACTCAGTGTATTACGGATCCAAGTCGAAGTCTCCTATATAAAATCATCTCATTATCGCCCGTAAAAGTAGTATAAATTAAGTTGATTTTACAATGACAATGACGATAACGGTTGAAAAAGTACTTATTTTTTGAATTTATAGAGCAATTAGAACATCATGTTTGGGTGTTCCAAAAAGATATTTGTTAATATTTCTGGAAGTTAAATTGGAAATGCAGTATAGTTGCCGTGCCATGGAAATTCTTTTTGAATTGCAATGAAGCGAATAAAACTTATAAGGTTAGCACTGACTTCAGATGCCACCGATAGCAGTTAATAGGAGACTCCGACCTTACCATCCGAGGAAACCACCTTTGAACCTTATTCTTAGATGCTTAGGGATGAAAACTGGTCGGAACCTTCGTAGTAGTACATACTCATTACCGCCTAAAATTCATGCTGGCATGAAAGTATCATCTTTTATAACTGTGCTTTGGACTTTGTATTTTGAAGTACATACTGTATTACTTGGTTTATTTCTTAAGATATATACAACCACCTAAAAATAAAATAAAAAAACCTATAAACAGTTCCCGTGACGTAGGTATACCGTTTATAAACTTACTTATAAACTTTTTGGAAGTATTAATTTCTACCACACTATTCCCAAACCTACTACACACCGAAAAGTCGGAATCAACTTATGATTACAAATAACTCTTACTCTGAGGCCAACTATCATAAACAGGTGTTTCATAAAATAAATGCGTTGTTAAACAATTATATTATAAGTAAAAAGGTGTAGATAGGTTACCTAAACAACATTCGATCATCAAAAATGGCACGCTAACGCATGCACGCGTCCGTTGACGTCGCGACGCGACACTGAGATCAAGTGTGGTTGGTTAGCCACATTTTAACGTGTCGCTTGCTGAGCGTTTATAACCTATCTACACCTTTTTACTTATATCATTGTGGTTAACCGCTAAATGTGTATGACACATGATATTTTTAAAACTGCACTAATTTGCGCGTTCAAATCAGAGCGGCTGACTTAAATATCGGGAACTAATATAATAATGCTACATGCCAAAAAAAAACTTCAAAATATGACTTTTTCGACTGTATATTATAACCTCCAAAAATATAAGCTACCTACTGTTATTTATTTCTAAAAACTCAGCTATATCTATATTTTATTGATGATATCATAGTTAGATCCGTTCAATAAAAAAATATATTTTTTGTTAAAATAAACATAAATTAACTCTTCCTATCCTACTGATACTTCAGAAATATACGCTTTGACTTACTCTGAGCTATAAAATAAACTCAGAATAAATATTAAAAGTATCTAGTTCAAAAGAACACAGGGCTTAAATGTGTTCAGACGATATTGTCCAAAGCGTGGCTCAAACTATAGAATAGTGGAGAAACGATAAAATGAAATATATATCGATTAATAAAATCGACTAATAATGGTGTACCGTCATTATAATCGAATCGTAGGGGACGACGTAATGTGATAATAAAATAGAATATTAGATTTAAGAATAGAATGTTGCCAGTAATGCCTTGTTGGGGCAGTTTCTGTTGGCATGTTACCTGGTCTATAAATATATAGAAACGATGCGTTTATTTACGGACTCTGTATATAGTTATTTGTTAATGTAAACGCACATAATTGACGATAAATATTGACGAGAGAAGTTTTCTTTTTGATTAGTTTTGACTGATTGTTAACTGTTAACGTACTGCTGAATTCACCAATTGGATGGACATTCACAGAGATTAGCGGTACAGTTCTTTTATACTTACTTTTCTTTATATTTTCTAGTTTTTTTTTAGTTGTTAATATTGTTTGTTTTGAGGAATTTTCTTTGTAAAAAGACCTGATTATTATAACGCGACATAATTTTAAATATTTATTATAATTTCTAAATTATTATTTTTTGCCATTATCAACTTTACAAATACATCTTAACCGCTGAATTAACCACAATTGAATATCAAAGATTGCTTTAAAAAGTTATAGGCAAAGCCATTATTCATTTTTACCTGAATAAAATTAAAAACGACTGGTCAAAGTGATTGGTGTTTTAACACCACTCACCCAGTTTCTAAAACCAAATTATCGCGACGAAAAAATGCTGGTTGAAAGCAGTCAAGAACTTAACTCGCGTTTAAGATGTAAGGCGTCGTCGATAATTTCGTTCCAGAAACGGGGTGTATAATCGCACAAATTATATTATCACTTAGTATATTGGCCTATAGAAATGTGTTAGACTTGTAATGTTCCTTGTAGGGAAAGTAGTATGATGTATAATAGTGGTCGATTTAAATTCTAGTCAAAAATAAACTTGTTAGCATTTCTATAACATGGAATAGAAAACGTTATTAAATGTCAACCTTCTCAGCATTCGCGGCCGTTAAACGAGCGAGCGAGACAATACGAGTGTCTGTATTCACCGACCTACTCGCACTTTTGAGGATCGCGTCTGCCACGATTTTTGGCATTTGAGGCTACAAAAATGTGGATGTCAATGTCAATGATGATCATAAGATTGGAGTTTCATTTTTAGGTGAAAAAATGTTACCCCTTTTAGAAATGTGACAATTCAAAATAAGTGTTAAGTTTACATTGCGCTTTGTTACGCATACTTTGAAAACATTAGATAAGCATAATCTTAGAAACCACGTAATGGATATAGAAATGCATAGGATTTATGTTAGTAGCTGTTTAATATTATATTCACTACCTCTAAAGGAATTGTCTCTCAATTGAAGCTGGCTATATCATTGATAGAAGCAACAAGAAAACTTTAGTGTTCATAATCTATTCTATTGTTTTAATAATTAAAATAGCTCTTTGTTAAAGCGAGTCAGATTCACGCACCGAAGATTTCGTACCTTTTCGTCCTAAAAATATGTTTACCTTTTCATAGTAATATTTTGATTTTATGCAACCGCATGCCTAAGTTTATTAAAGGATCGTTTGCATATCAGATATCACATTTTATTTTTATTCATGTTCTGATTTGACATTTTAATAAATAAAAAGATAAAGCTACTCCGAAGTTACAAAGCGAGAATCTAAAGTAATTGTCTTTAACTTGCATTGTTATTTTTTTAAATTTGCACAAACCGTTTTCAAACAAACTTAGTTTCGCGGTCTCAAAAAGTATATGTATAAAAAATGCAAACATAATATATTTTTCCCACGTTACAAATTCCGGTGCTTGCTAAGAAACGACTCGCTTTTTGCTTGTTTTTACCAGAATGGTAGAAAACCTAAAAAAAATAATTAAATAGGACTACAGCATTAGATATTTGGCTATCAGTCAGTGAGCTGCGTTGCCTGACCCATCTTCCCCTTATATTTTTTTCTCAGGTAATGCAGAGCACTGACCGTACTTGACAAGTTATGAAAATTAGATCTTCGTAATTATATTTTCTTACTCTTTTAGGCATGTATGGGGTGACTTACAATAGTTTTTGATAACATTTCAGGAGGCAAAAGTACTTATAAACATAAATATTTAATAATTAGCTGTTCAGTATATCTATATTAGCATATCTCGACAAAATGTACTGAAGAAATTGATTCCATACTAATAGCAGTTCATATTCATGAGTCCGTTGTACGAAAGATTGTTAGTAACCCTGTACTACGATAGAGTTTTAAGAATAACCTAATAACGTCGTGATGTATAATTTATTTTTTGTATGAACCGTTTAAGATGGTAACTATGTATATGTATAGTATATTATTTTTCTATAAATTCAGCTATTTTCATAATCAATGCCATGATATTGTACTTGTCTTATGTACCTGGTTTGTATAATTATTTAAAGCTGGGAATTCACTAGACGGAGTTGTCTAGGGACAAGACCACGGACTAATCAGTCTTTGCGGTTGATAGAGAAAACTGACCACTGCTTTGGGTGTTAATAAAATCTTTATTTAAATTAAATTGATTCGTCAACTACTACAGGTGGTTAATCAACTTAATTATATGTAATAGTCACCCGCTGACAAGTCTGTTATTGAATTCCCCGTTTCAAACAATAGTTCAAAAACATATACAATGGCGAGCATAAAAACACACCCATGTTCACAATTTACAAAGCAATATTCTTAACATCTTACTCTGAATGTGAGTTTTTATGCTTGCCAGTGTAAAAAAAACTGACTCAAATGTAATATTGTACAGCTTATTATAAGGTAGCTAAGCAATTATGTTATGCTAATTATTCTTTGACTTAAAAACATAGATTAACAAAATATCGCAGCGTGCCAAAAGATATTCACTTGTATCATAATTAACCAAACCATTGATATTATTGTCATAGGCTTAAAAAACAGGAATTCATCATACATTAATTTGTTTCATGTCAGTTTAAAAAATAACTGAAATTAATGACATAATTACTGTATAACATGCATATCTTTCATTTTGTGTTCAATTTTGTTTTGTAAGATTAATCTAAAAGTAAGAGTTATAATAAAAGCGTAAGAGTGTAATAGTAGTACGTTTTGATGAAAGTATGCAAAGAATTTCATTGCACTCAAGCGGCATTGCAAACAACCTAAGCCGGAGTTAGGACCGTAATTGAGGATGAGAGTATAAATGCTCACGAGTTTCAACCGACATTTTTCAACACACTTGCGAGGAAACAGTAAATAAAATACCCACATACGATTTTTACTCGTTTAAGTATAAATTCCAATAATGCAAATATGTTGCATTTTATTAGTTGTATATTGTTAATTTTGACCAAATCCTGCAATTATCTTGGCATCTGACGTGTAAACTCTTGCGTGAATACAGTGTAATACATATTATTGTGATACGATCTGGCATACAAAAACATTCGTGTTGAATAATATACTGTATTGTAAACCAAAAGGTGATGCAATAAGAACCACTTTTAAGGGAAGTGTGTTGAAAAAATATTGAAACAATGTTTCGCATTTACAGTAGAATGAATATCGTAGTTGGAAGTTAGAAAGTTGAATATAATTGTATTCTGAACGGGGGACGGAAAGGGAAGTGTCTATAGGACATATAGCGTCATCTCTTTTGCTCACTCGGCTATTTTTCCTGTAATGCCCTTTTCCAACTACAGTGTAAAGCTAGATAAAATGTACTCATCCTAGTGAATCAATTTCTCATTTTTAGCGCAAAAACTATTAAAGTCATAAAGTTAGACCAATTTATTACAAAACTTCTAAAATTCATAAAAAAAAACTGCTAAAAAGTGCGTGCTAAGGCAGCTTACAAACGAAGTTAAGTTCCGATAAACGCTTTACCTTTACAAAAATAAAATACATTTAGAAACAAATAGCTCTTACAATATTAATATAAAAAAAAATACTCGGCAGTACTTCTGTAGAATTTTGGAAGAACATCGGTTATAGCATCGTTGATGAGCCATTTTTGAAGGCAAAGCTTTTTGTGAAAAAAAAAAATAAGTTGGACTAATAGAGACGTCAATATCAACTAGTTGTCAAGCTGACAATTGACACAAATATGACTCTGGTCCAACTTATGTTTTTTTCATATAAGTGGAATGGTATAGAAAGGTTTTAAGTCTATGGGAAGCCTATGTTTAGTGGCGACTCTACGCCAGATGTAGATTAAACTAGGCTATTGTTTTTAATGCAAATTATCTTGTACCTAAAATTACTTGAAGCAAGCAAAGTCGCTTGCTTAAACTAGTCACAAACACAGTGTGATTGTTGTGGGCGTTTGATCTAAAAGCCCGTTATGTATATTGTTGTAAATAAGAATATTTATCTGGAGTTTAATATAGTGATATTTTTGTCAAGACAATTCGACAAATAAAACATTATATTGATTGTTTTTGTTTCATTTTTATGTACGACTAACTTTCCTAGTAAGTACCTAATTGGTTTAGAATATCAAACAAATTATAACTTACCTACATCGAGGTAACAAAGAAGACCTCAGCCGGTCTAATCCGTGAAGTCACTCCGAGAAATTAGGTAAGTAAAGGCGAAGTGAGCAGTCCTCCTAAACTAATGCTATTGACAGTTCATATCAAGCTCACTTCACCCTCAGCTAGCTAGTGTTTAAAAAAAGGAGGAGGTTCTCAATTCGGTGAGTTTTTGTATTTCCATAACACAACATTACGCCTGTCTAAAAATCGAGCTCGCTTCGCTCGCTCAGGTTCTCTTTTATACACTTTCAACTTTTCTTGTGTTAACTTTAGCTGTGAATATATCATATCACATGTTACATGTTGAAGTAAAGTGATAAGAATTTTCAAGCTCGCTTAGCTCGCAATTTTTTTTTGGATTATCTACCTTTACAATTTATTTCCCCAAAAGTATTAAGTAATAACATTTTATATAATTATGGAGCCCTAATCAGGAAAAAAATAGTCAATAATAACAAACCCGCATGTGTTTTTCGCCAGTGTCGGCTTTAAAAGTTTTGGGCAAACGGGACGATCGCCAGAGAGCCAAGTTTTTAGGGGCATCCTTCCCCAATTTTGTCTGAGGTGAAGTGGTTAAAAATTTCGGGCTCGCTTCGCTTGCTAAAATTATTGTTCTTTCGGATTAACTGAGGTGTGGCATTAAAAAATAATAATTAAGTTAATTTACTACTGGCTACCAATTAACATTGCGAAGTACAAAGGCGAACGAAAATCACGATCAAAACGCAAAATATCTAAGCTAAGCCCTCCCCTGGACCAAAGTTTGGGAAGTTATTCGTATTCATGAGTACGATCACGTGTTTAAGTACGTATCGGTCACTAATTAACAGTCACCCTATATAAAACTGGAGAGCATTTATTTCGGTCAAAATTAACAAATAATAAAAAACCATAAGTTGAAACATACAGATTCGTGAAAAAAAGAGGCGCTTCTTAGGTTTCGCACACAGCGCTCTGTGGGGGGTCGGCGCGGCCCTGGCTTCGATCGTAGGTGCGAAGGAAATTACTTTTATTTAATTCCATCGAGCCGGCTCAATGCGAGCCTTCGAGTTATGAATTTTGTGGCCCACACGTAAATTTTTACTCGTTTTGGAGTAAAACTGTTGAATAATACCGAATTTGAGTACGAACCATAACATTTCGCGAGGTTATTTAAAAATAATAAACCATGAAGCTTTTTTAGTTCTGATTTTTACCTACACATCCTGCAATATCGCACTACCGCGATTCGTAAGTATACCTATACTACCTCTCATATAACATTCGAAGTTTTTTATAATAATTAGTACGTTCGTTATAATGACAGGTGGGAATCATTACAATGGCAGTGTAAGCCACGACAAATCGACAATGAGCAACATCCGTGTGAATCTCTAAGAACAATGTTGCGATTGATAAGGTATAAAAAATATCTTATGGCTCCGGCGATGACAGCGGGGTACAGTCGGCCTTACTTTCGACGCCAGTCATGTATCAAGAAAAAAATGAAAAAAAAAATATATGTGAGGAACAAAAATTTGCTCAGTACGCCACGCGTCACGCCTACATGACGAATTTAAAGGATTGATTCATAGCTTGTCGCTGAAGGCGTTTTTGCCTCTTTGTCGTGGCAGTCAAGAGATAAAACTAAGATATAGACTGAAAAATACTAAGTATGTTGATATGGTATATTCGTATATAGTGTAGTTACTTTCTAATCTAACTAACTAGCTACCTAGCTTGAACCAAAACGTCAGCGTCAACGTCGACGTCGACGTCGTCGTCGTCGTCGTCGTCGTCGTAAGATATAGACCCGGTTGTAGGCCGACTTACCGGGTCCATGGGGATATCTAGCGAGTGAACTCATGTGATTTTTTAATGACAATGACAGATGTGAATTAATTACTGTTTGTATTAAAGTCTCATTGAATAAGATAGAAATCATTAATTGTTTCAAACCCATGTAAAGATTAGAAAAAAAATGACCACGGGGGGGAGGGGGAATCATCATCACGACTAGGGTTGCCAGGACGACAAACCTAATAGCCGGACAGACTAGTCAGTTTGGCCGGACATTTGCGTAAAAAGCACGGACACACAACATTCTTGAGGATTTTGTGTCACTGTCATAAAATGTTGTGTCTTAGAATTGCTTTTTTCGTTATAACCATAAAAAAAATTAAAGCCGGACACCGTTTATTTTAGCCGGACACGCAATCAAAAAGCCTAACTATGTCCGGCTTTATCCGATTGCCTGGCAACGCTAAACACGACACATACCTACCTACCTACTGTAGTATCTGTCGAGCGAGTTAAGTAGGTATTTCAAATAATTTCAGTTACAGTGTTCAAATCCAGCCTTCTAGCTGATATTATATGATGCCTCCATCCTCCAAAATCCATTACAACCATACAAACGTAGTTAGTACGTGCCAACTTAGATGCTTGCTTTGATGATACACTACAGTCGTCTTTCTCAGGCGAATAGTTTTACGTATACTTGCAGTATTGAGTTTTGGTACCTAATCAAAAAGAACTGAGTAATTAAATTGTATTCAATTGTGTTCAGCTATCTATCCAAGATAGCTCGTATCCACCTATGCGTCAATCCTTTACGTTTTTGGCACCATTTCTTTGAAGTGAAGGTTATAAAGTGGGTGCGGTTGGGTTATAATGCGGGTTATAGTTGTAATAAATTAGGAGGGGAGGGTTTATATTTTTAAATGTCGCAGCTAATGCTGAGATAGGCGCCTTTTTGGTCTCGCACAGGTATTTTTATTATTATTATTATTTTATTTTTGTCTGTCGTTTTTTAATCTTTTTTTTTTTTATTATCTGTATTGATGTTCTTTTGTTTTATGTTCTGTGCGTCCAAATAAAATATTTTCTTTCTTTCTTTCTTTTTCTTAGGTAGGCATTTCAACGTAGACCGGTAAGTAATTACCTACCAAGCAGTAGGCCGTTTAGTCCCGGGTGTAGAGCTAATATCTACCAAAATTACCTACCTATTCATATCGGCTACTTTATATGAATTTAAAGGGCCATAAGCGCATTAAGTGCTACTTAGCTGCTGAACATGAATTCTTGGGTTCGATTCTTGTGTCGGTCGACTAGCGCTATTGGGTGTTTCAATCTAAAATGGTCCACTAGCAACCCAGAGTCAGAAAAGAAACCACACATTCTATGTTTCAAATGGCGCTTCAAAATTAGATTAGCCAGCCAGAACTTATATTTTGCCAGCCAGTATATGGTTGCCGTTTTAGACAAATAGGTACATACGAGAACTAGATAACAAACGAATACATAATAAACCGCGAATCCGAATATAGCCTGCAGAATTTACGCAAAGAATATCATGTCGTTTAATAAACGTGTTGTAACCTATGTATATTTTGATAAAACAATAGATTGCAGAACTTCGAACGCAACACCCGGCATTGTCAACGACGCATCGGGTTATCATTAGCAAAAACATCGGATGTAGCTCTTATGAAAATGGGATTAAATGGAAACATCTTGGTATTACCTAACCACTGCGGCGTTGGGGGGGCCACTAGTGATGTGCCCTGTGCTTGCAGAATTGTTCTGATTCCGCGCGATACTCGGAACAAAATGCGGGATACAATAAATTATTCAGAGGTTTAGCATTAATTTCAAGGTTGTAGGGTTATTCTTGGGATTTTTAGAAGACAACTGTTCCTTTTCCAATAGTTTAGAAAACCTTTAGACTATTTTTTTATTGGTAAGACAAATTACTTATTTTAACAAGATTTATATATTGTTTTTGCCATCAGTAGGTAAGTAATTATTTATTTGCAACACACAACTTTTTTTTTTAAATTATGTCTAATAACGAAGTTATTGTAAATAGTTAACAGTCTTAAATTTCGTTAAATGCAGACATACAAGCAACATGTACGCAGTAAAGTATTTAAAAATATGCAGATGCCTCACCAGTCGCGGATTACCGCACATCCCTTGCAGCAAGACGTTCGTCTGGAGCCTACTTCCACTTTCAGTTTCTACAAGTTGGTCGAACGGCAAACACGCATAGCGCCTTACGCAATTTACCGCGCCCGCATGCGTCTGGCTGGCACACTTAAAAAAAACATTTACAAATTCGAACGCAGAAAGAAGTATTTGCTTATCTGTTTGCGCAAATCGTGTCAAATTTTTGCCACAGATTAACAAATTTTCGCGGCATTTTGTACTTCGTAACTTTGATCGCGCGGGAATTATTTTCGGTGTTTATTTTTTTCGAAAGAATTATTTAGTAATGTGTACGAGGATTAAGTGTTATGTTGATGTGATAAACTGTGATGTGTTTGTTTCGTGAAGTGGACCACAAAAAGGCACCATCTGTCGAAAAGTAAATAAATATTTTTTATTATTAATAAACGAATACCTATAATGTTTGCTTCAGGTTTATAATTTTTATGTTGACTGTATGTCATGTACCTACTGATTATATCTACAAATATTTCCTGTTAGATATTAGTAGGTATTTTACATTTTGAATGGGAATGCAGACAATGATGAGACAGTACTTACTTAGATTGATAGCTATGTACTCAGCTGCATACAAAGTAACTCTGGTTCGATATCTAATACGGTCTACTACATTAATTTACCTCCTATAATATAAATTTAAGTAGGTAATGTATTCTTTTAGAATTCAAAGAAACGAACCATCCTACTAAAATATTGAGTGGTTAACTAGAGTCCATCCATCAAAGCTTTTTAAATAGTTAGTTCTATATATTATGGAAGAGAAATAATAAAATTGAGGCCGTCTAAGTAGGAAACTATTTAAGACATCATGATAGGTATTATAAGTTAACCCTTGTTTTCTCTTTGACCTGAACTAAAATATGCATAGGCCGTGAGTCAGGAAAAGGTCCATTCGAGGTCTAGACGACAATAGGTCAACTATGACCCTATGATGACCCTTTGTATTGCACAATTTGCTCAAGACGGTTCTAAGACAATAGCGCGGCATTGTAGGTACTCGAAGTTAATAAAGTATCTTAAGTAATTCAATTTGCATTTTTTTAATGACCTGTTTGTCCTGTCAAAATTCATAGTTAAAAAAACATTTTTTTTTATTGTAGTATGTAGTGTAATTTATCGTGGACCAGTAACTTTATAGGAGGGAAGAAATGAACCCACGGTTACATTTTATAAAAAAATATTAGTAGTAATTACTTATTAATTCATTGTTCATACATCGGGCTTAAACGGCAAACATTTCCTGCGTGAAGAAATATTTAATAAGTAAGTAGGTGAAACTAAATAAAAGTTATGTAGGTATGTATCTAATAGTTTTTCCCTATTAAGGACGAGTATAAATTGATGATGGTACTTAGGTAATATACTGCTGGCTTAAAAGAATAAATTAGCCATCGATGGCCAAACACATCTGTTTGCAAAATTAAAGAAATTATTCAATAGGTCACGCACGAGTTGCGAGTCGGTGCTAACAAAAATCTTGGTCAAGACTTAAAACCTTTTTAATGGCATTAGCTTTACATAGACATACAGACATGTTATACCTACGTATGCAAAACTGTGCCAGAAGTAGATTTCATCGTTATTTTCTTCACATAAAATACAATTGACGTTGAGATTACACGGTTGGCGCAGTGGCTGAGCGATTGGCTGCTGCACTGCTCGTCCCGGGTTCAGTTCCCCTACGGAACTAAAGTTTGTATGGCTTACAGTTAGTTTTTCTGGTCTGGCTGTTTGTGTTAAGTTTATTATTTATACTTCAGGCACATTAATGTACAAAGGCGGACTTAATGCCATAGTTTAAATGGATTAAACGTACCCACGATAAGATGAGATAAAGATAAACTTTATTAATAATCAAGTACATCTCACATAGGTGTTTGAACGGCGATCCCCAAGTTTGACGTTAGTCTGTTTCTTGGGGATTAGAGTTGTAAATAAATAAAGGTATCCAAAATGTCGTTACAGGAAAAGTTCTTAGGGTAGGGTGTAGGTAAACGGGGTCAACATGATGCCTCGGTTGTTTCTACCAAACCAACTACTTACGGGTTTTTACAAATTTAAATTGTGTCTGTACGGGAGCTTATTGTTTGGAATAATAAATTTGTGACTTACCTACTACCTAGGCCCGCATAGTTCTACTGTCGGTTTGTGGCTAGGTTTTCCCAGTTGTAGCAAAATCATTCTCGTTCATAGGTTTTAAAATCTTTAACGATTGAGGATAGACATGAGAGTAAAACCACAGTCTAAAAACCTACAGTCGTCCGACGAAGCCGTCTAGACAGGGCAATCGTGCGGGGTGTGAAGGGCGAAATGCGGGAAAGTCGCTCCCGAACTGCGAACAAAACGATGTTCGTAGTTCGTGAGGGCTAGAAGTTGTCGGCATTTTTTCCAGAGATCAAAGGGGTCGTCCTGCTGTATTAATATTTATACTGTGGTAAAACTCTTGCATAAATCAGTATTTCTTTACTGTCATACGTTGTTGCTATTTTGGTTAATAGTAGCGGTCACTGGTGTGTCTAAACCATTGAAAATTCATAAACCGTCTCCTTTCATTTGATGACTGTACTAATCACGGGTCTCGTAAGGTTTATTTACAGTCAGCCAGAGTCCGACATTCCCTCTTACCTTTCCGGATCAAGAATAACAATATGGAATGGTTTAAAAAAGGTCTCAGTATGGCTCCTTGGGGAACTCCTCTATTGTGTTTAGTTTTGTTTCTAACTCCAATGCCGTTTTTGTTCTAAAATAGGGGAATGTCAGTCGTGTCCACCTACATACACACCTACGGTATAGTTTAATGTCTGTCCAGTCAAGTTTAGGACGGTTTTGGCAGTGGTAAGATGGCGCCTGCCTAAATCTGACTTAGTCCACCCCCTAGGTACAGGTTGCTTATATTACCTACTACTATTTTACTGCATGTTCCAATAAACTAAAAAAGATTGTGTGTACTTTTTAGAAGTTATACCTACTTCTTTGGCGTAACAAGATTTAAAAAAAATATCTTTCGCGTTAAAATTCTTTTCATTTAACCTCTGTACCTATGTAATATAGAAAATTACAACTTTGCTTTGCATTTTAGCGTCAATGTCAACTCATGTACATTTTGGTGTCACACTTTGTCTATTTCCAAAAGGACAATCCCTAAGGTCAATCTATATGTTGACTATGGCTAACTTCAGGGTGTATCTTTTTCGTGACGGTGTGCGCGCATCGTAAAAATTTACTCTCATAAATACAAAGTATCCATTTAGGTAAAGAACTACAATAAAGAAGAGGAAGTTGTTATTTAAGATGAAATTAACAACAAAGAAGGACTTAGACACTAAGATGACGACTGAAAAAAAATGTGAGATAGAAACGAATACTTCATTGCTTAATTTGATTAATATGACTGTATTATAAGAACAGTTTAATCATAATTGGTTAGAAATATTAATGAAATGACGTGGCACTTAGGTACTGACAACCGCTAGGTACCTAATCTGGATTGCGAGAAAAATTTGGAGAGATAGGTAATGATGGATGGATGGATTCAAGTAAAAAAAGACGCTCTCTGTATACTCAGATTCTGAATGGTATTACGCAAGAGTTCCCACCTTATAAAACACTAAAATAAATCTAAAATAATGATGTCTAGTGCATAATTATAGGCCACCTACACTGATTCTGACGACAAAGTCATCGTGAAAAGTTCACAAACATTAAAACCATTTCGTAATAATGAAAATAATAATTGTTCTATTAAATTCGGCATAACTTTCCTCCATTATGCACGGGTAATGGTATTTCGTAACGAATTTGACGCACAATTTGGCTCGGAAGATGGTTCGCTTCGCGCACCGTGCTTGCGTCTGTGTCTTCCATTAGTAGGGATGGCAAAAATATATCTAAGTTATTTGTCTGACATCGAAGAAAGGTTATTATCATAGCATCATAGATTCTTTTACAACGGATTGACATACAGTCTAATCAGATATGTACAGCTGAATACCAGTGTTTAACATCAAGCTTCTTCGACTTCCTATCTGACCTCTACAATTCAGTTACTGGGTAACACGATACGCCTTAGTATATACATCTAAGAAAGGTATGTTTAGGTAAAATGATGGCTGATGTAAAATAGTTTTTCCCATAACAAGTCACCGAATTATGAAAACATCTCACATTCAAAATTTAATAACAATAATAATTTATTCAATTAATGAACGACGACACTATACAAATGTATGTTAATGTTCATGTTCAGCCATCGTTAGAATATTCAACCATTGACGCGTTAAAAGCAATATTGCTTAACGTAAACCCAAGTGATACTATGTGCCTCAAATTCGGGATTGAAAGGTATAGCTACTTAATAAACTTTGTAGTTGAAATTGAGTGGGGAGTGTAGCGATTAAATTGTGATAGCCTTTCCGCATTTAGTCTCTCTCCAAGGGACCTACAGTTTTAGATCATCATCGGGTGTTCTGAGATTCATAATTCTAAAAAAAACAGTAACCATATAAACAAATTTAGGAAGATCATCGATACGGAAGTCTCCCAAAACCAACTTTCTTCAAATTTTAGAATAAGGGTTTACAATATTTTGTATTGAATGTAAAAACATTTTGGAGGCTTGACAGCCCTAGCGACAGTAAAATTGTTCTCAAGACAGTTACTCACAATTTGAATGATCATTGAAATGAATTCTTAACCACACATCCACTATAATAAAGTAAGAAATAAAAGTACCGTCTATTTGTGTTCATAATGACTGGCTGCCGGGTAAAAGGTTTCTTTGTTTGATTAATAAGTAAGTACTTAAATAAATAAATAAAAGTAGATGAATATGGTCATACCTTCATGAGATAATAATATAGAAAGAAAACACGTTTTATGTGATAACGGCGTTGGAAGTGCAGGTAAACTATAAATAATTTTAAACTGTCACCTGCTTTTAGAGAGAATGCATCGTGGGAAGGTCATTTTAATGATAACACCGTTCAAACGTCTCAACTACGGAAATAGATAGGGCATGAACTGTGAACAGGTGTTAGTATGGTAATCAACAAATAATAACATTGTAATTAAAGGTGTCTGACGATGTTAAGAAATACAGGAAAAAGTTGCGTAGGTCCAAATTGTAACCTATTATTTCACCAATTTATGTGCTAAAAACTGTCGATCAACAACATACTTCAGGCCTAATACAGTTTTGTAATTTGGGTTGGCCCTAGTAAAAGAATAGAATTCGGTAAAAGCAAGCAAGTGCTACAAGGCTTTGATTTGCAAATCGGTATAACAAAAGAAAAGGAACTTTGATTACATGACGGGACCAGCTGGCAGAAATAACGGTCATTAGTAGCTACATTCTACAGATATTTAAGGTCATATTCACACGGTAAATTACAATCATAAAAACGGAATGGAGTAATGAAAGATCTTCTTTAGAAATGTATTTATTCAAATAACAGATAATAAATAAATAATATAAGACATGTCAGACCACAACGGGAAAAGGAAATGACGATGTTTACTTATAATAATATGAGAAAACATTTCATCAGTTTTACATCGAATCTTTAGAAGTTTTAAAAGTTATTAGAACAATCAAGATTATCATCATCTATCTAGTCTTTGCTTAACTATGTTGGGGTCGGCTGCCAGATCCAGCAGAAGGAAAATATACAGCAGAACACTCATCCCATCACAACTAAGTTACTGGGTAGCATGATTCCTCTAGGTAAGACTTTTGGGCTTTTGACAACCCATTACGTAAAGGCTATCCACGTATGACATCCAGGGACCAGCGAATTAACGTGTTTGATGAGTCTAAGTTTGTAATGGATCGTCAACCATCGACGAAGATACCTGCATAAGCATAGCTTAACCCGATGGTCAATTAAACAGTGCGGCTTTTATTATACTCTCGAGCCCGTCGATGCACTAAATCCGAAATATTCACTGTAATAGTGTAGGTTTAATGAATTGACTGAAAAATTCAGAAACACTATCTACATAATAAAAACAATGTCACAATAAACTAAATTAATCTTTTAATATATCAGATTCTTTTATATATCTGATCTACGACCTTACACCTTTGATGTGCGTCATTGCTTTTGATCTGAATATCTCTAGTTCACTTAAAAAGGAGCTATCAAACATGGCTTGACACCATTCTCATTCTCTTTTAGACTGTAGTAGTATAAGTAATGTTTAAAGTATGTAGGCACAATGTTCTTTGTTTCTCCATCATTGGCCAAGGTTTTGCCAAGTTATTTCATTTCCCCAAGTATATTTTAATGGTTAGGGCTTATTAAATGCTCTTTAGCGTCCGTGACGGAAAGTCGTGATGTTTCCAAAGGCTTGCGGTTGCATTGCTTAACGGTGTCAGTAATAACTGTCAGTTTTGAATCAGTTTCCCTGTCTCAATTGAAACAAAAAGTGTCATGTTAGAAGATTAGCGGTTTAAAGGTCAGTGTTAAGCAATGGGTGTCAGCATAATTTGCACCTAGTTTGTTAAGAGTTTGTTTAGATTTGGCTTCCGCGCCTAAGATATATTTTTTTTCGATCTAAACGTTTTGTTTATTGAAAATAGGTAGTAAAACATTGACGGAAAGGAATCAAAGGGAATTTCAAATTCATCCGCATCGCTGCGCAGTCAACGAGAAAAGTACCCAAAAATCCTCGAAAAATTGGATGGGCATTGGAACCCCCATTGCCCGAGTGTTACACACCTCGATGGGTCAATCATATTTATAACTGCCAATAAGGTTCTAATATTTGCACTGTGAGGTTTTCTGTTCCATTTTGAATATTTTCTGGCTGAAACTTGATTCACTTTTACGGTTGCATTGCAGCTGTCCCTATGGAGGTGCCTATCAGATCACGAAAGTGACCTCAACATTTTTGGTACCACGAAATACTTCAAACGTCTCGGCTAATTAAAATGTATGATTGCTAATCACATAACATTCAACTTTACACATCATTCATGATATAATAGAAAACGACATTACATCTATATATATAAAAGAAAGTCGTGTTAGTTACTTCGCTTATAACTCAAGAACGGCTGAAAAGATTTAGCTGAAAATTGGCAGGGAGGTAGTTTAGAGCCAGGAGAAGGACATAGGATACTTTTTATCCCGTTCGACATCATAAAAATAAATATCAAGAATATCGGTTGTCTCAAACATTTTTCAAACGCAGCGCCATCTTGGATGACATGACAGGAGTCAAACTTCCCAGTTCATTATCAGGTGACAATTTGAAATTGACAAGTCTTAAGCTAAACCCAAGAAGGTAAGGTTGTCAATTTATAATACGCACCTACGTTCTGAAATTTATTTTGTTATTAAACTTAGAGGTTTTATGTAGCATAAAAAAAGTCTTATATTTCAGAAATCAATTTACGTAATTAGCAATGATGACAGAGACGAACTTTAGTAATTCTTTGCAAATAGAACTTATTTTACTGTTAGGACTTTAATTAAAGTAGACCGGGAAAACTATAGGCATAAATTGTATGTAACATAGAGGCTATAGTTCAGATTAAAATTATGAATTTAGTATTTTTTAAATCAATGCATTTTAGTAAGGTAGTTAGGTTAGATAGTTGGGTTAGCTATAGGATAGGTATGGTCAGTTAGGTTAGGTTATATATACATGTTGTAATTTAAAAGTAGTAGTAGTTATTATTGGTTTGGATTTATTTGTTGTCGTCTTATTGAACGTATGTATATCTAATATAAAAAAAAAATAAGAGCAATAAATTGACTCTAAGGCACAACGAAGTTTGCCGGGGCAGCTAGTTAAATATAAAAAATTAAAACAGTAATTTCAACACAACTGCATAATTATTATATCAGTTTTAAAAAGGTCAAGTGTTAATTTTCTTGACTTAAGACATGACAGATTTATAACTCTTTCTAATGACTTAGATTTTGGTAAAGAGTAAATAAGTTTGCCTAGTTTGCAAACCCCAGTCGGGAGTGGCGGGAGTATCGCACATACTCGCGAACTCCGGCGCAGGTATGAGAAAAAATACCAGAGTGGTTATAAGTCAGTAAGATTCTGATAGACCGCTCAGCTCGATTAAGGACTGTTGGTTCCATTGAATAGTTCCATTGATAGGTCCAATAGGATTCCTAAGTTTATTTGGCTCCATTAGTATCTCCAATAGGCTCTGCGTTATCATCTAGGTGTATAGTCAATAATCTGACAACCAACTGTCATAAATGAAATCAACCAAAAATCCTTAACCCTGCGCTCGCCCAAGAGCGGAGGCCAACCCGTAATAAATTGAAAAAAATATTGCGAACCCTGTCTACTTCTAAAAAATGTTATTGACGCAAACTCTTCTCTTCAGTTCTTGTTAGCCCTTTTTATTCCTAAAGCGTTACACTAACATATATTTGGTGAGCATAGCTAGAATGCTATTAATCTGTCAATGTATTCAAATCCAATACCAACCTACTACAAATACTGCAATACACGTATAACCAGATTCACAAGTCTAGTTTTAAAAACTTAGTCTTAAACCAGCTTATCCTCTATTAAAATGTCGTGTGGAAAGGATTATCGGGCCATAATACCCTGATAGCATCCTAAAATGGTAGCGAACGTTCAACTTGTACACTTTTGAAATCAGGAGATAGGCTTAGAATGTGTGAAGGTTATATTGTAATTCTCTACAATGCAATAATAATGAACCACTATATTGCCTGGAATATTTTAACTCTGAATTTAAACTGTTTGACGTTTGTAAAGTATCACACGATTTCGCCCGTTTGATAAAATATGTAGGCACCACACCTCACCATCATTATTTTTCAAGTACATGATTCGAAATGAGAACATTATTGTATCTATCTAACCCAATGAGATTTTTAATTACAAAGTAAATAATTCACTTCTTTTATTATTCTTCAGCTTTATATCCAAAAACAATACAAAATAATGTAGAAATCAGTAAGCTGACGACAAACGGTAATGGGATGAAAGTTTTTCGTCTCGATCCAAAATCATATGAACCTATGGTATTAGATTGTGCGTCGTTATCCCTTACCAACCTCTAAAAGTTCTGTGCAACTTTGGTTTGCTGTAGTTCCTTTTATAAATATATCCAAGTAAAGATAGGATCCCAGTTTTAAACTCAATAAATTCGTTTGCCATTTACTGAAGCAAATAAGGTGTCAGTCTCCAAAATATTTCCACGGCTATCATGGAACTTCAAAACATGTATACAGTTTCGTTGAAATTTGAGATGGTGTGTAATGAAACTGATCTCCTTGCCCTGATTTATGTTTAGAGTGGGTATTCGAGCTTCAACTTGATGGTATCCGATTTTGCAAGGCTGTTTGTTAAGAAGCTCAATTAATGTTGTAATTAAAACTTACGCCTATTCCCACATTTCCGTTTCCACTTACATCTGCCGTACCCTTTTTTCACCTTTCATTAATCTTCTCAACGTGACCGAACAATCTTAAAATTGTTTTAAATGGTTGTTCCTAAGTTTTCTTTTAAACCAGAATGTTGTTTTATCAAATCAGTCCTCAATCTATCACTCATAGTTACACCACATATTACTTCGTAAGGGATGCATTTCACAACATTTATTTTACTTTGATGTGTCTTTTGCCACACCCAACGTTCAAAATTATCATAAACTAGTGTAAGCACTAGCACACCTTTGTAAACAAACACTCGAGCTTTCATAGACATTGACTGGTCAGTTCCAACGCCATTTAAAACCCCATTCAGTTTTTTCAGCATTTGCGCTTCTTTCCTCATCAGTTTTGTAATCAGACTGCCCAAATATGTAAATTTATTCATTTGTCCCAACTGTAACTCCAATCAATAATTTATCTCATCACCCACAGATACATTTTTTCTATTTTAAACTCGATTACTTTCATTTCATACGCCATGATCCATTGAATTTTATCATGGTCACCATATCTAGCAAAATTGTTTCGCCGAAGATGCAACAAGTCCCAGAAAAACTTGATCGACTGCTTTATCCGTCTATATTTCAATAATCACACTTAAATTAACATTATTTTTGCGAATACGATTCCTGTTTCTGACTAACTGTTCTATTCCTAGGCTAGTTATCAAAACATCGGCCATATTGTGTTAAATGTTTGTCTAAACTTGATACTTAGATGAGGAAGAACCGTACACCCATATTTACATTAAAGATGACCTATGTTTTCATAATTTTGTTATGCTAAGTTAACCTCAACATATCGGGTGTCTCATATCAAAACCCAGTCAGTGTTTTCTTTCAAGTGATAGTTATGTATGTAGTTAAATAGATTACTAAAAAAACGAATGTATTGCACGACTTTGGTAATAGTAGAGTAAAAATAATTTATCTTATTTGAAGGTTCAATAAATAGTTATATTGGTTTTGAAATTATTTTTCCGTTTCTTTTAATGGTCTTGAAAGAGATGTGCGCAGTGCGTGCATGTTTTACCTGTTGTCATAAAATACTACTTTTAGGTTTAGCGATACCTACCTATTATCTCTTATTTCTTTCAAATCTGTTTATTAAAAGTGTTGACTTTGAATGGTCTGCCAGTGTCATATAGTATTTTATACAATGATTAATCTAGCTGTAAATCATCCATAATAATTTAATAAATTACTTTACAGTCGCTCCATTATTATATTTAGGCACCAGTCTTCCACAAATCTACTATATAAAAATAAGTCGGGTTTTCCTTCCTGACGCTATAACTCCAGAACGCACGAACCTATTTCCACGGTTTTGCATTCGTTGGAAAGGTCTCGGGCTGCGTGAGTTTTATGGCAAAGAAAATTCAAAAAAATAACAATAAATTACATTATTAGAGCTAACATAATAATAAAAATAAATTAAATTACATAAATCAGATGCAACATCATGCACTGTCTCGCGTGCTGGAGACGTTCACGGAAAGAGCATGACGCTTGAGTTTTCAGTGTATATACGCATCGACTCTAGAGATAAGTGGATGCGCGACTGACCGCTGATCGTGAACGTCACGTAACATATAGGTTATAATTTATTTTGGAAAATGGAACACCTAAAGTAAAGAGATATAAAAATGGTGCCATTGCAAAAACCATTCTACGTGAAGAGCGTTGTCTGCTGTGAAACTAAATTTGAAGATCTGGAGCACCTGTTGTGGAACTCCAAAGCCCAGCGACAATCTGCAAAAGTTGTTAAGTCTGATGGCAATTCCTGTTGACCAACAAAAATAAAAGATCTGGAACGTCTTGAATCGTCTCGCGCATCTCATTGTTTTCCCGTACCCGGGCTTTTAGAATTCTAAATCAGACGTTTCAGATATTCGATTTTGGCGACCCCGTTGTCGCTGGCATAAGCAACAGGATCCGCGTACGAAGTCGCGGGCAGAAGCTAGTTAAATATAAAATTGTATCTGTTGGCTAATGAAGCTCTATATTGTAATTTGTGGTGAGATAATAAAATCTATTCTTTTCTATTCTATTCTATTATACTTACTGGGTACTGCATTAGTTTAGACTGGAAGCCGTTCCCACCATAGTTGAGATAGGTGACGTGTAGGTACCTATATTATATTTATTGTTAGAGAGAGCTCCCTGTCACTCACTTCATATCAAAGATCGTCCATAATTAATTTTATTAGTGACATTTGAACATTGATTTGCTTAGAAGGTTGTCAACGTGCCATCGCCTATCTTCACATTTTTCACATTCGGTCACAGATTTCTCTTACCACGTCTTAACAAAGGTCAAAACAATCTTTTAAGAGTAACTGTTAAGTAATTTATTGATCTCAACAATTGAGGATATTTTTACTTAATTAAGTTGTTCCAAATAAATGAAATTTAAATTCTGTAAAATCACAATAACAGCTTTTTTACCAAATACCTACATTTAATAACTATTTTCTTTATATTTGTCTGTCTGTTTCGGGTAAGTAATCTCCGAAAAAGCGGGACCGATTTTGACGGGGTAAATAGTTGATGTGATAGAAAAGGGTGAACCCAATATATTTACGACCTAAATGGCAATGACAAAAGTAATCTTAACATTACGTTTTTGGATATGCATGAACTTAACAATAACGCAAATCGAGAAACATATTGTAGAGGTCGCAACACTATCTGTCTATTTTACTTTTTAAAGATATTCGTTCGCGATTGTTCTACAGATGCAGCGGCATGCGCGGACGCCGAAATTAATCGCAAGGCCGGAATGTCGCAACTTGTTATACATTTCACCTAGATTAGTTATGTTTGTTTATCAACCGACTGCCAATCCAGATCAAAGTATTGCTAGATCTTTTTGCAGAAGATAATTTGTACGATTTGGATTTATAATCCAATTAGAGTTAATCAACATTGCTTATAAAGAGTCTAAATTCAGAAAACTAACTTAAAACTAAAAGAAATCGGATGCAGCTAGATTTTAGAGTTTTACTTAATATGGAGCGATGCTCCTATGGCTATAATGGTGTCATTTGTAGATATGTGACAGTCGTTACTTGTAGTCAGAAGCCCAGGTCTGACAACCAGTTTAACCAAGTGGTATCATGTTACTGTTGGTTCCATTGATAGGTTTATATGGCTGCATTAGTATCTCCAATAGGATCTTCGTTATCATCTAGTTGTATAGTCAATAACCTGACAACTAACTGTGATTAATGATATCAACCAAAAACCTTAACCCTCCGCTCGCCCCAGGGCGGAGGCCAACCCGTAATAAATTTAAAAAAATATTGCGAACCCTCTCTACTTTAAAAAAATGTTATTTACGCAAACTCTTCTCTTCAGTTCTTGTTAGCCCTTTTTATTCTTAAAGCGTTATTAAGTTACTGGGTTGTGGAGGTCTGACTGGCGGTCCCACTTCTGACACCATGTTATGTTTTGTAGGCTTCTTCAATAAGACACCGTTGAGGTTGACTTCGTTTATTCAGACACACAGTATATTTACAGTCGTGCAGTAAGTAGTAGCAGCTTCACAGACGGGGACAGACAATGAAGTGACGCTCGTTAGGAAGCGGATACATAGATAATATCTAGTGAGGTGCATACTACTCATTAACTAATTAGAGATGTCACAACAGCTCTATGTAAAACACTGGTATTCTGCTGCATCCGGTTAAACTGGAAGCTGACCCCAACATAGTTGGGAAAAGGCTAGGCAGATGACTTTATATGGAGCGAATACAAATCTTTCATCCAAAACCCAGTAACTGAGTATAACCATACATATCCTTAAAGCATTACACAACAGCAATTCACAGCAGTAAATATAGCACAAAGTCTCTCACCACGACTCCATGCGTCGTGGATGATTTACCCGTTCCACAAAAAAACTATAATAAAACTTAAACGTTCAAAAGTCAAATCAAATAAAGAATGAGCACTTTATGAGCGTTAATTACAAAGATGGCCTCCTCCTAGTGTTTTGGACTGGGTAGGAGAATAGTGCAATAAACTACCCATCAGCAGAAATAATACTTTACTTGTTGCAAATCCAGCACTAAAGCCTTGCTCAACCTTATACTAAGTCCACAAAGAGCTGACCCTTCCTTGTACCACATTGCAATGCGTTAGTTTGCTACTGTTATGAAACGTGACCCGGTTACTGTACAGTCTAAACGCGGGTCAGTGCATGGCACTTATCACTTTTGGTATAGACACTAGGACAGAGTAAAATGTTACAGAAAGAAATGAGTAACCCTTCAAAGGAGGTAGATAGGTCCCATCGGCTCCACTAGCTATACTCCACAAAATTTGTATGAGCGGTTAACCTCTGGGTTCGGACGCCAGGTGCAAGCGATTATAATAGCCTTAAGGTGGTTCAACAGAACTGAAGCCGATTGGAGCTAAATACTAAGACAATCGAGCAAAACTCGTCATCTTCCTAAGTTTTTCTTAACCATGTTTGGGTCGGCTTGCAGTCTTAAGTGGATGCATATGAATACCAGAATTTAGCATGGAGCGACTACCGATGTGTCCTCAAAAATCAAGTTAACGGGTAACACGGTTCTTTTTACCAAGGCTGGATGTGAGACTTTAGGGCTTCTGGATCTATGTATGGCTACGGGGACCAATAGTAGGTACTTTTATTGGCTCGGAAGGGTTTTGGTATGTAGGTAATAGATGGTCACCTATTCACGGGCCTAACCTACTAACAATCCGTGAGGCTGTAATTATTTAGCCACAAGCCCCTTTTTGCAATCAAAAGTATTAAATAAGTTACCCTAATATTGCGTAACACAGTTTCTATTATAATCTGAAGGATTTTGAAGACAAATCCGTAATCCATAGCTTTTGTATCTTTGATAAGTTCTTCGAGAAGGTAAATAACACAATTGATGTTGTCGATTTGTTAAAATGAATGGCATTGCCATTGTAAATGTGTTACGCAATTACTCCACCGATTATTACGCCAAATAAAACGTTAAGCACATTTTAAATTAAGTACCGTTTTTAAATGGTGTCAAAATGCTATGCTAACGTAATGTATTATCCTATTCTTCAGAGAACATTAAATTGTCTATCATCAATCAAATCAGCTTCATGAGATGTATCGAAACGCCACTAAGAGGCAAGCTGTCAAATTAATTTCATAGATTCCTTGTAGAGGGTTCTAAACAATGAGCTCATCCAATTCCTCACAATATATGTGGTATGAAACCAGTTACAGATGAATAAAATATTACTTTTTAGGTCAGAATAATCATCATAATTTATTAATCGCAAATCCCTACATTCAGATGAAGGCCTTCCTTATGTTTCCAATGTTCCAAGCACAAAACTAGTAAAAAATACCTAAAATTTTGAAGATAATCCTACATCTTTATCGTGTATAGTACTCGCACCATAAGAACGCGGTCAGTCGGTCTCAATGTCGTTTGTATAATATGCTGTAATCCAGTGAAAAGTGTTGTAGGTACGTTGCGTCAGCGCAGGACGAGTTCATGTGACATGTGCAAGTTAATAAATAACAAGTATGGCGTTGAACGTTTTAAAATATTAGCTATTTACCCAATAACCCTGCTTATTTTCGACTATGGACTTTGACAGAGTTTACATGAAGCAATTACCTATCTAAACTCCACAACCCAGTAACTTGATCACATGATATCCTTTAGATAAAAAAGTTGTGCAAATAGTGTTCTTATTTCAATTTTTGTTAGCTAAATCAAACTCTAAAAGACTTAAACGAGTTTAAGCTTGTATTCTACAGACATCAATCATTGATTTAATGGAGCAAAACATAATAAGGAAACGGTAATTACTGCGGATAATACACATGGTACATGATAATTGACGGACACTAAACTTGATTTAGATTGCACCTAATGTTTAATTTTTTTTAAAACGTTGCGTCTCACTAAGCATTCTCCTATCCTCCTATGAATGGACGTTCGAACTTTGAAAAAAGAGTCTATGTCACACGGAGCCATGAAAGGCCTTGGCCAAATGCTATGTTTCGACAATACCGTCATTGTCAACATATTTCATACAAACCAAGCGTGACAGCAGTGAGTATTACCGGTAACACATGGAAACTGACGGTCTGTGACAGCTCAACCTATGCCTGTAAGGTACCCTACAACTGAAACTTGCCGTCGGCTACACTTTCGGGTTCTAAAATGTTTCGGGTTTCTAGCGCGAGATTTTTGTATTATATTATGTGGTCATGAAAGCGAAACATATTCTGGAACTCTGTAGATCTCCAAATTCCGTATGTACAGTTATGAACATCATTTGTTTACTAAACTTTTTGCAAAAGGAAAAATAACCATATCAATAATAGCTTAAACATTCCCTCCTAGTCTATTATAAGGTGATCCAGAGACAGAACAAGGTAAGTAGATCAGCCTTTACCTAGTAAGTAGTACTTTTGTGTCTGTTTGCCAGTCAATTAAAGTTTTTTTTAATTGTTTTATTTAATTAACAACTTTTAATTACCGGTCTTTCTTCACTTACGTGTATAGCCATCCCGTCCGGAGTTGCGATCGCCATGCGTGTGCGCAGCTTTCTCCTCTTTGTTTGACGCGCACCGAAATTATGCTCAAATGATTTATTGACGTCCATAATGACTATTTTAGTATCATTCTCGTGATAATAGCAGATATTAGAGGGCTTTGGGAAGGGATCTTGATTTAATTAGCATGACGTATTAATTCTTGGGTCCATATTGCGACCAATACATAGCTAGCAGAGGTTCGTAAGTTTGACCCCGATTGGGGCCCGAACTATAGTTATGTACCTTTAATTACGCTGTGGAGTACTTATTACCACTATTAGTTTCTTTCTATTGATTCATTTAACCTATTTGGTGTTTAAAAAAATCCTTCACTTTTTAAAGGCGATATCGTCTTACCTATCTCTTCTTTGATCTAACATTTAAAAAGCTGTATAAGTATAATTGATGTCGCATACACAAATTATACTTACATAAATATTAAGTAAGTTCCCGTTCCCGTGTGAATACAGGGATAAAAAGTAGCCTATGTTAACCGGGGATAGTGAAGCTTCTCCAAAAAAGAAAGATTTTTTTCAAATCGGTCTAGTAGTTTCGGAGCCTATTCGTTATATACGTTCATTTTTTTTCCTGAAATTAGCACAATGTAGCATTCAATTATCCTGTTCTTTTGTTCCCCAGCAGTGGTCCTTTTAACCCCACCCTTGGGGGCATAAAGGACCATTGGACACGATGTTAAAAATCATTTATCTGTCATTCACATAATGTAATACTGGCTAAATTTAACTGTTACTACTTAAACATGAAAAATTACGCTGTTAAATACAAAAGAGATTTTTTTTTGGAGCCAAGAGATAAAGAGCTACAGTAAATTGGGCCTTTTAGCCCCGCCCTACCCTATAGCATATGACACTCACGTGGTTTTCTATTGGTAAAAAAAATAAAAATCGGTTTAGTAGATCTAAAAAATACTTCTTACAACCTTACAAACTTAACCTCTTAATAATGTGTATAGATTATCTCCATAAGTAGGCCAAAACTCCGAGTTACATAAATCTCTTTATTAAAAGCGTTATTGTATAAAATTAACATGCATTATTGTGTTTGATAATTAATGTGTAGGCACGTAACTAACGTAATCACAGATTCATTGTATTCAAAAAAACCTTGTATGAATGTATTCACGTTCCTTACTTCTAAGTTGACCATAATTGTCGGATTTAAGATAATGTAAGTACTATGGGAAAACGGATGCTGGCTTAAATCAAATGACTTTGAAACAACATTGTGATCTTTGAATATTACTTACAATGTAACAATGTGTTTTTATCACGCCATGTCGTGTTTCAGAGTTATTTCGTCTGTACGTTCGTGCTTATGTCCATTGAGAATTTAGGATGCTGCGAAATAATGGCAATAATGTGATGTAACTTTTAGATCTGTGTCGTGACAGTAGGATAGGCTTCCTGTTTACTTCCTGTTTTAAAAATTTGCGGCTTGTAATCTGTAAAAACTCGGGTGAAGTGATCGATCAATCGAGGAGTTTATTTTACAGAGTAGCCTGCAGGCTACTCGAAGTCAGGCAGAAGGTTCTCAATTCGATCGATATATATTTTTTTCTTATATGTATATGTACACCGATTACTCCGAGATTAATGATCCGATTTACATGATTTTTTTTGTTCGATGCGGGATAGTTGCCATTTGGTCCCATAAAAATTTAATAGTTTGGCCTAGTAGTTTTCATTTTATGAACATTTTTATAAAATTTAAACATTTTTGTGATATATAATATTATGTACCGATCACGCTGTGATTTATGCACCGATTTACGTGATTATTTTTTAGTTTTATGTGAAATAGTTGCTTAAAATAGTTTGGTTTGGTAGTTTTCATTTTATCAACATTTTTGTTCATGAAATGTTCTTTTTGATTTCATTGAAATCTGTTTATTTCTTTGTATGGTATATTGAAAGAAATGGAAAATAATGAATCATCTACTTACATAAAAATAAAAACTAAAAATTGTAAAATATAAACTTTTTTACAAAAAATACAACCGACTTCAAAAAAAAAAACACTTACCGGTGTAAAACAACTCTAAATTCGGAAGTCGGTGGCTAATGATGAATGAGACAAAACCACCAAAGCCACATACTTCCAAAGGAGACGTTAAAAAAATGTATGGGGCTTGGGCTAAAAATAATAAAAAATTTGAACAGCAATCTGACTCAGAGAATCTGAAAGAGAATATTTATTTTGATTTTTTCGAACATTGAAAAAGATTTTTCGCCACTCAGTTTTTTTTTAAATGTTAGTTGAAAAACTATAAGCTTGTATCACTATGAATATTATTTAATGAGTTGGCAACCCTGTGGCAATTGATAGTTTAAGTATTTGTGTGTATCTGTGGTACTT
Organism: Euplexia lucipara; assembly: GCA_921972225.1. Lineage (NCBI taxonomy): Eukaryota > Metazoa > Arthropoda > Insecta > Lepidoptera > Noctuidae > Euplexia > Euplexia lucipara. The sequence goes on along the minus strand of OV179159.1, from coordinate 17,191,438 downwards.
TCCCCGCAAAATGTAAACAATCTCCAAACTGTCACAGACGGCTTTCCGACATCGCGCTGCTTTGTTCGTAATTTCGTTGTGATTTGAATGTTGTTGTGTTCTTACTTCTATTTTGACCTTCGCATTTGCTCTACGGACTCCGAACCCTCTTTTGTGATCAACCTACCGCTTGTGTTTACTGGACAGATATTCTTTGTGATTTGGATTATCGTTTGTTCGAAAACCATGGCTGTATGTGTTAACTGCAATATTATCCTGCGATCTGACATCCTGCAGTGTGAATACCATGCCGTAGATCTAAGTCAAGAGCTAGTTATGATAATTGAAGAATGGTGCGGGCGTGAGGTTAGTTATTTTTTACATTAATCTACTAGAAGTGTTTATCTACTATGGCTTGCTGGCAAGTAATTCAGTTGTAAACAATTAACCCGTTTCTTATTCTTGTAATTTTCACAGTGTTTACCTGAATCTTGTTGGTAGGTACATTGGTACGTAAATACCAGTAAGTATGTAAGGAAACATGTTAAAGAAAACTATAAATGGAGATCAAAATAATGTAGCGCAACTGGTTATTCAATGTTTGTTAACCAGTAATTAATCTATTATGAACAAGGGATATTAACATGCCACAAACGAGGCTTAGAGTGCGATAACTATTACCTTTGTGAAAGCTTAGTCCATTCCTAACAAAACCATAATCACAATCTATAACATTTTATAGTTTTAATATTTTGTTTACATACTTGGTCTCGACTGTGTTTTAGTAAATTGATTTATGACATTTTTTTCAGTTACTGTAATATCGACTGGCCTGTTGGTCTAGTAGTTAGTGACCCTGACTGCTATGCCGGAGGTTGTGGGTTCGATTCCCACCCAGGACAAATGTTTGTGTAATGAGCACGATCATTTGTTCTGTGTCTGGGTGTAATTTATCTATAATATGTATGTATTTAGAAATATATAAGTATGTTTATCAGCTGTTTAGTACCCATAACACAAGCTCTTAGCTTAGCTTGGGACTAGATGGCGTTGTGTGAAAAAGTTCTGAAATATTAATTTATTATTATTTATTATATTAAATAATTCCCATAATTATTTGATTTACAGATCACTGATAATGATCAGTTATGTCAAGAATGTGTTCACCTGACTGCACAAGAAGCCAATAATCGCACAGCAAATCCCATTGGTATCAGACCTAATTCACGCATGGTTATATGCATAGCTTGTGGCATTTCTTTAAGTCAACGCACAGGAAGACGACGTCGCACATTGCCAGCGAGATCTGATGTAAGAAATTACATAGAAAACCAAATATTTCCCCGACAGGTAATAAAATAATTGTTTGTTAGTTCATCTAATCAATAATAGAGTTTAGTAATATTGTTAATACATGTATTTCAATTACAGGTCCCGAATGAAGCTTGGGCATGTAATAGTTGCTGGATGCGAGCTTACCACAATACATCCCGGTTAGAAATGGAACCTCCTGTTTCTGCGGAATTCGAAGTGCCTGTGGTTCCAATCCAAACAAATGAAGAGTCAATTCTCCCAGTAGTTCCATTACAACCAAATGTGGAATCAGTTCCTCCATCAAGTTCTGTAACTTTGCCAAGTTCGGAAACAGAATCTTGGGCTGATCAGATGCCCAACGTTCAACCTCCAACTGACATGATCAGTTTGTCTTATGCTCGCGTATCAGACACATCAGTACACTGTTTTGTACCTGACTGTGTGAACCTGGAACGCCTTAGAGTTCCTCGCTATTTAAGACGTTCCATCTTGTCTCGTTATAAAATATATGTTTCCGATAATGCTAGAGTATGTTATGAACATTCAATGTTATATAACTGGGATATTTTAAATGAATTCAATTTTATACATACTTTCAACGGAACACAAATTGAAAACATGTTAGAATTATTAAGTAATTCACCAGCTTGTTGTGTACTTAATTTTGAAGATGTCGAAAACACTTCTGACAGACTGTGCCATTATTGGACTGGCCTTACAGTAGCTAACTTTTTAACATTATTTCATAGTGTAAGCCAAATAGAAATGATTTGCAATAAAACAAAAACTGCTCTTGGTATGTATCTAGTTAAATTAAGAACAGGTGAATCATTTGCACGTATGGCCAGTCTTTTCTTAACCTCTAAGGGTACAGTATCTAATTATGTAAGAAAAGTAAGGGATTGCTTAAGCAATTATTATGTGCCTTTACATTTAGGTGTTAGTCATATGACTCGAGAGCAGCACAGTGCCCGAAATCTTTTGATACCCCAGGGACTTTTTGGAACAGACACCAATAACCCAATAGTTATCTGCGATGGCACATATATATATTTACAAAAGTCATCAAATTATTTGTTTCAAAAGAAAACATACAGTTTACATAAGTATCGCAATTTGGTGAAACCTTTTTTGATGGTGACTTGTGATGGCCACATTGTTGATGCCTTTGGACCTTATGCTGCAACACAATCAGATGCTGATATCATGAAAAATCTTTTTCAAAATGAAAACTCACCACTAAGGTCTTATTTCAGGCAAAATGATATTTTTATTTTAGATCGTGGATTTAGAGATGCTATTGGTTTGTTGAGGTCCCTAGGGTACTCAATTCATAAACCTGAGGGTTTAGATGTAGGCGAAAGACAATTGTCGACTTTAAAAGCAAACAAATCTCGAATGGTTACTCTGTGTAGGTGGGTGGTTGAAGTGGTAAATGGTCGTTTTAAACGGGATTTCAAAATATTCAGGACAGAATATTTTAATTGCGCTTCCAGAAACCTCATGACTGATTTTAAAATTGCAGCTGCTATTATTAATAATTTCCATCCCGTTATAACTGACAATCCTGATGCAGAGTCAATTTTAGCTAGAGCCCTAGAAAGATTTAATATGCCAAACACTCTAGCAGACTATATTATTGAACAAAACATTAACAGACGCAGAGTCAATTTTGTTTTAATAGATGGCCAGCTACCCCATTTGGATGTGTTCCCTGTGATGGAAATGAGGGATCTTATTTTGTTTGGGTTAGGGATCTATCAAATAAAACAAGCAAGATCATACTATGGGGAACACATTCGGGAAAACGGTACGTTTAGGATAGAAGTTGACACCAATCTACTGGAGTATTCAATGAATTCAGTTTTATTAAGGGGGAGAATAAAATCGCGCCACCAAAGTAATAAAATATATTATACTTATATATTACTGAATTTAAATAACAGTACAGATTGGTGTCAGCGCATTACTAAATATTATTGCAGTTGTATTATAGGGAAACGTACCGTTGGGAGCTGTGCACACATTATGACAATTGTTTGGTATTTGGGATGGGCACGGCATCTGGAAGTTATCATTCAACCACCTGCTAGTTTCTTAGATAGTATTTTAGTTAGAGATGATGTAGAAAATGAAGGATATGAATAAAGCACAAATATTAAATAACATGTTTTTTATTACTTTCGTCATAAATTCATAATACAATGACAAACCATTGTTTACCAAGTATGTAAGTATATTTATAATATTATAGACTAATAAACTTTTTCTTCAGACCTAAATGTGGATGAATATTAGTGTTTTACATGAAGCAATTGCCAAATTGTGCTGTGTAAAACAATATATCCACGGGCCAATACTAACCACATGTGATCGCAGTATAGTTAACATAGAAAGGAAACGTATTCCTCGAAACAAAATAATGATTCTATGTTCCTTGAAACAGTCTAAAGTACAATCACAGTGCAACTAGCAGCTTGTGTTTGTGATACCAGTCGGCAAGGTTTATCTATCGAACGAGTCTTCTACACCTCTTCAAAGAGATTGCACTGCACCTTGCTATTTTGCCAAAATCTCTGATTCCAACATGATTTTATCATAGAAATAATACGTATGGATTTGTGTTGCAGAAACATTGTATTTTTAGGTGTCGTTTTTGACTATTTTGTCAGTGTTATACTGGGTCGGATGTTGAGCTTTTGCGCTTTGTGCTAGATAATAATAATGTTCTGAAAGACAAGACATTTTTCATACCCGAAGAGTTGTATTCACTATTCTCACTAGTATTCTACGGCATAATGTTTGTTGTTTGTGTTTGTGTTATTCTTATTCCAACGTCAAACGTCAAGTCGACAAATGTCAATCTGACATTAATGGCAAATCCATTAATGTCAGATTGACATTTGTCGACTTCTTTTCATGACACGTTTTGATATTGCATCATCATGGTTTTAAGTATTTTCGTCCTAATAGCATACAGCTGCACCTATAGTTATAATAAAAACTCAAGGTATTTAGTAGAAACGGCAATTTAAGTCACATTTTGAATAGTAATATTGCTTAGAAATTAATAAATAAAATCATGTGCGTTTTGTTTTTCCTAAATTATTTTTCAGTTTTTTACAAAAACTGAGTACTGAAAAAAACTTGTTTAGTCATGATCGAATAGTGTATTAAACAAGCTTTCTAACAAGGTATAACACATTGTTGTTCAAATTATGCCGGAATAATAGCCCATTTTTGACCGTCTCCACAGCTTGAAGCGGTTATTTTACTCCGGTTAGTGTTTTTTTGAAGTCGGTTGTATTTTTTGTAAACAAGTTTTATTACAAGCTACTAGTTTGAAACAGCAAACAAAACCCATTGACACAAAACAGATCGAAATTTTACATGGTTGCGGAAAAATTTTACGTTCCGCGACCATTGCCTGTGTTTGACGAAACTCGAGGGTAGTTTTTAGTCAGTAAGAGTCTGACAGATTAGGGGCGGAGGACATTCATTAGGATAATTAGTTCCAGAAACACGAGTAACAATGAAGTTTAATAAGCTTATCGTAGCTCTTTCGTGGGCAGAATTTAACTAACTAACATAAGGATAAACGCGAAAGTTTGTGAGGATGGATGGATAGATGGATGTTTGTTACTCTTTCACGTAAAAACTGCTGAATGGATTTTAATAAAATTTGGTATGGAGTTAGCTGACACCCTGGATTAACACATTGGCTACTTTTTATCCCTGTATTCCCACGAGAACGGAACCTACCGCGGGACGTCTGCTAGTACAATATACTTATAATATTTGAAGGATGATTTGCACAGAAACAAGACTAGCACTATCCATAAGTCACAGCAGCTCTTGCAAAACATATAACATTGATACCCTTCAAAAAATGATAAATGACTAATAAATAACATGATTAAAGAAATACAGTATAAAATAATTAATAACGTTTCTCTAAATGTCAATTAGCGATTGTTAACGATTTATATTCGTCTATTATTTAGTAATATTCAAGGTTTTTTTCTAAAAACCGAGTCGTTGTAAATATTTGGGTCAGCGTATATATGAATAAGGTATAGCGTATTGTTGTTACATCAATTTGTAGTATAATTGGATTTTTAATCGATGCGATGAGAGTGTAAGGGTGCGGTGGAAGTTATAAACGTCTGGCGACTTGTTCCGCCGTATGTTAACTGTGCTCTTTTTCCCTTTTTTTTGAATATGTCTTAAAGTTTTTCGGATTACCCAACACTTTTGAAGTAACGCTAATCCATAATGAACGAGGAAAACTGTTCCACCGTAATACAGCTTTTACTAGTACGGGGACCAGAGTAAATCTGTTAATTTGTTTCAAACAACCATTCAATGTGTTTGTTTGGTGAACAAACTTGAAATGTGCAAGGTTGTTATTTTGATATCTAGATAAGTTAATTGATGTTATAAATAGGAAAGATTTGATTGTTTGTTTGCTTGCATTGGCTTCCAAACTAATGGACCGATGTGAAAAATTCTTTCACCGTTAGGAAGCTACACTATCCCCAGGTGAAATAGGTTACTTTTTATACCTGTATTCCGACGAGAACGGGAAGTATGCGGATGAAATCGCGTGACGTGTGCTAGTGGTGAATAAAAGATGTATGTTTTTTGTTGTGATAAAATTCGCTAGGTTTTCTATTAACAATAACTTTCTCCCGTATAAGCCTGCTCGTGGAAATAACAATCGTTTTTTGTCGATGTCCTAATCCTTTCACCACGATGGCAAATTCAAGCTCTATGTTTGGTGCCTATGTTTCCTATCGATGTGCTAAGAAGAAAACAATAAAAATTATAAGTGGCGTATGTTTTATTTTAAGTCCTATTGAAAATTTGCAAACCTTCGTATATCTCATCTGTCTCTCTTCAATTTATGAATTTTTATTTTTTTTATTTTTCTGTTTGTAATTAATAACTAGGTAGATTATTTCATCACACAACCAGTCTTCTTTTCACTTACTCCAACATAGTTGTCTGTTACTGTTTGGGGGGCCTGGTTACCCGAAACACAGGTATTTTATACCTATCTTGGGCACCAGTCTCTCACAAATGTGTTAGCTCTTAAATTAAATTAAATTGCTCCTGTTTTATAACATTTGTGTTGAGAAATAAATTTGAATTTATTATTTTTTTTTATCTCATTTAAAATTGAATCCGCTTCAAGCTTATTTCTTGATGCCAGAGAAATAAGTGTTAATGTCGTTTCTAACTACAGCATCGGAAGTCGGGGTCAGAAGTCGTATGACATCATACCGGACAAAACACACATTTTTACACTAAACTACATTGTTTCAATACTTGTGAGGCTAAAACTGAACAATTATGAACATTGTTATAGCTGAACTGACCTGAATTAAACTTTATTATTTTTTTAGTACAAGAGAGTGTGATCAAAATTTGCTGTTACAAGAACATTTTGTTTTGTTGCCAGTTTCTATTTACTGCGTGTTCTCGGGGTTTTTTGGGAAAACAAAATTAATATTTATACATACTAACTAATTCCAAATTGCTATGGGATGCTATTAAATCTATAACGAATTCTAATAAATGTCATAAACCTCCTGAAGAACTATTACACATACATCACAGTCCTCAATCATCTATCAATCATGTTAATACCTTCTTTTCTACTGTTGGTAAGATATTGGCAGAACGCATACCCTCGAATGTTCCACGTTTCAATCACACCTCCGTAGTTAAAGATACCTCCCCTAGCAACTCATTCGCACTACTCAAAGTGGATAATGAAGAAGTTAAAACTGTAATTCTGAATTTAAAGAGAGAATGCTCTCCTGGATGGGACACAATCTCATCTATGCTACTACAACATGTTGTGGAGTTGGTAGCTCCTGTTATTACTTATCTCATAAATCGTTGCTTTGACACAGGTGTGTTTCCTAAAGCACTGAAAAAATCAATCGTTATCCCCATACATAAGGCTGGGGATACAGGCTGTGTCAACAACTATAGGCCCATCTCTATCCTTTCTTCACTTTCAAAAGTTTTCGAGCGTACTATTAATCATAGGCTAATAAATTTTTTAGAATCAAATAAAATCCTTGCAGAAACACAATATGGTTTTCGAGCCCGCAAGTCTACGGATGAGGCCGTTCACACTTTTACTGACTTTGTGGTAAGAAACATGGACAATAACAAAAAATGCTTAACAATCTTTCTCGATCTTGCCAAAGCTTTTGACACAGTCTCTATCCCCACCCTAATTAGGAAACTGGCTAACATGGGAATACGGGGAAATGAATTGAAATTAATGACCAATTATTTGTCAGATCGTACACAGCGCGTTAAAATCGGGAACCATTTGAGTGATGAACTTCCTATTGAGCACGGCGTGCCACAGGGCAGTATTCTTGGCCCAACTCTGTTTCTATGTTACATAAATGAGCTATGTCAACTTAAACTTAAAAATTGCAAAATAATATCATACGCAGACGACACAACTCTAACTTTCATTGGTGATTCTTGGGAGGAGGTATATTCACTAGCTCAATTAGGTCTAAATACGGTTTGCCACTGGCTCGCTGCAAACTCGCTCACACTTAATGCTGATAAAACTAAATATATTCCATTTTCAATCAGGAGCATTAAAAACTTCTTCCAAAATAAACCCCCCCTATTTGTGCATCGGTGTTGCTTTCCTCCCTTGAATCAATGCAGCTGCTCGAGTGTACAACCGACACAGAGTATTCGTTATCTGGGTATTGCCATTGATAGAAGATTATCTTTTGATGAACACATTCACAACTTATGTAAAAGAGTGCGGAAACTTACATATATTTTTAAACAGCTTAGACAGGTTGCAAATGGTAAAACACTTAAAATGGTATACTTCGCACTTGTTCAATCCATTTTGACATATTGTGTAACAACTTGGGGAGGTGCCGGTAAAACAAAAATGTTGGAAATAGAAAGAGCTCAAAGATTGATCCTGAAAGTAGGCCTCTCTAAACCACAACTATTCCCCACTGCCGCATTGTATCAGGAAGCTGAGGTTTTAACAGTACGACAAATATACATCCTCTCCACTACTCTGAGACAGCATTCGGATTCATCTTCTTTTGATCTCTCAAAATTAACAACGAGAAGGCAGTATGCAATATGTAATACCATTAAAATGAAATCAGGTTTTGCCCAAAAATTTTATATTTTCCGAGGCCCTGAGCTGTACAATAAGTTAAACAAAGAACACAACATTTTTAATTACAGTAAATCTAAATGTAAACGGGTACTAACAAACTGGCTACTAAAATTGAACTACACTAAAACAGAAGAGTTACTAGTCATAAAAATTTAACAGGAATCAAAAAGAAATATCTTTCTTATACTATACATCTAGTTAGATAATAATCGCACTCACATTATACCCTCTCATCCTAACTATGCTTTATCACACACACCAATACAGACAAACACACACACTCACACAGACATACAGACAAAAACACCAGGCACACACACACACGCACACAGACATACAGACAAACCTATTAAACGCACCTACATCCCACTCGCACCTTATTCTCCACATCTTGTCTCCACTACACTTCACACAAATTTAAGGTTCTATTATTATTTTGCTATTAAATTATAATGTTTTGTTCTTTCCATCAAATATTCATATCTGTACACCTATAATTACAATAACTAGACACCAGTATACCTAGTTTAATAACCAATAAAGAATGTAATTTTTGCCTGTAGGGGGGAGTCCCTGGTGTCCTGAAATACAAGTTTAGGCTTAGTTTAGGCACCAGTCTCCCACAAATAAACATAGTGATCATTTTTAAATCAATTTGCATGTGTTAATTTATAAGTATTATTTGTGGAAGAAAAATAAACAAACATTATTATTATTATACCTAATACCTATGTATGAATAGATGATAGATTTCTTGTCAAATCAAATCAAATCATTTATTTGCAAACATGGCTATTGGGTAAATAGCTGTTATAGCATACTTCGTGGCTGCTATAACAATAATAAATGTAATTAATCAGGTATCGATAAAAGTAGTTTGTGTGTATATTCTTGATTCCCTCCACTCCCTCGTAGTTGAAATTTGAAAATAAAATATGGCTATGTTACTCAGTGATAAAATAGCTTCGTAATGGCGAAATAACTTTTAAATTCGGCTCCTATGGGGTCAATAGAGCTGCGATTAGGATCAAATTGTAGGTAATGTAATACAGTATATGAAAGTGTTCGCAAGAAAATCATAGTTTTAGCCCTGGAGAGCAAATAATGATAAAAGTTGAAAGTAGGTAGTAGAAGATTTTCTCGTGTTTCTGAATTTTCACAAGTTTTTCGAAGTTGCAAATTGGAATTCACACTACTCTAACAGACCGATGCAATATATCAAATAATGCAGAACGACATCACACTTTGATAATTTAATGTCTAAATCCTAAGTTATGAGTAGTTCCAAAGAGTAAAATCAAATCAATCCTCTTTACAATATTAGTGTGAATATAGATTACCAATCTCATGGCAAAGCATAATGAAGTTAATAAAGTTTTTAACAAACAATACTTCATTGTATAATGTAACACTTATCAGATAATACAGTGGACAATCATTGAAGTCTCTTCAATGATTACAATACGTTGCATTCTTCGCGGTTGTCTGTGCTCATGGTCTTTCACACGCATTTTTAAATGTTGCTAACCTTATTTAGGTACCTACCTCTTTGTGTTTACCACAAAACTCATACTTTATTCATTTCTTAACTGTCAAAAGTGTCGTGAGGTGACTGCCTCGTGGGTCTTGTGGTCGAAAGCGCTACTATATACTGAACATGAGGTCCCGTGTTTGATTCCCGGGTCGGGCGAAATGTGGGTGTACTACCAGGTACCGGCGTGATGTTATGTTATGCATCCTGAGGTGTCGGGGCCCTCAGTGAGCCTATCCCCATGTCTAATTTTCGTAAAAAGCTGATTACAATTAGCCGATGCCCATGACTGCAGAAATCGATTACTACATTGATCCGGAAATCATCGGAGACATTTTCGATGCAAACTCTACAATTTATAGATCTTTGGGTATGAATATAGCTTTTTCCGCCTATTCCTATTGACCTTGACGCATACGCGACAATAGCCTAAAGACCTGGCGATCGATAGGTCGTGAGTTCGATCTCTACGCATTGAACTATTGACGTGGACCCACTCTAGATATAAGAATATTTATCTTAGTTGGAGGGGTTAACAAAACTACTACCTACTTATGTGAAACCCACATTGCTAGTAAGCTTTAAAAAAAGTTGATTTGGCTGCAACAGTGTTTAGAAACTACATAGATAGCTACCCAAATTCCAACAATAAAAACGTTGAGTTTCTTTAAAAATAATGATAGCAATATATTTCAGACTAGCTTTTGCCCGCGGCTTCGCCCGCGTGGATGTCGAACTTCCGTCCCCTATATTTTCCCTTTAAGGGTTGAATTTTCAAAAATCGTTTTTTATGGAAGACTTACTCTTCACTAAGAACACCCCTTCAAGTTTCATGTCTCTAATACCAGCGGTTGGGGCTGTGCGTTGATATATAAACGTAATAATTTTAGCATAATACTTCCGGATAGACTACTTTCAAAGTTAATCCTTCCAATATGTATGCATAAAGATTTCTGGAACTAGTGACCCGGGAAAGAGCGCCGTACAACTGACCATGTGTAAAACAACTGATACTAAGATCAACCTGCCCAGGCGTATTGATTACCTACAACCGTACCAAGTTTGGTTAAAATCCCTATAATAGTTTTTGAACTATGCGTGCACATACAGACAGAAAGACAAAACATTCACTAATTGCATTTTTGGCATCAGTATCGATCACCAATCATCCTCCAATATTAATTTTGAATAGATATTCAATGTGCATAATTATCTTCGTAGTGTGTGATAGTTCATTGAATTGTATGGCAAGCTATATTGTATCTTAAGATTAAATATTATAATATCTTAGCCGTGTGCAGCGCCCTTTGGTGAACTCCACTGCGGATGACGTAACCTACGACAAATTTATTATTTGCGGTTGGTACAGTAGTCGGGTCTAGGGATCGAACCGCAAAATTAAGTTTGTTTTTTATTGTATATACTTTTCCGGGATAAAAAGTACCCAGTGCGGTGCCCAGGATATCAAAGAATAAGTATACCAAGTTTCATCGTAATCGAACCGGTAGTTTTTGCGTGATACCTGAACATACAGACAGACAGACAGACAGACAGACAGACAAAATTTTTTTAAATCATATTTTTGGGTTCGGTGTCAGTCTAGTAACACCCCCTGCTATTTATTTTTTTGATATTTTCAATGTACAGAAATTTTACTATTTTTTTCTAGATTGTTTAAAGCTACTGTACTGCGAATCCAGACTTACACAATAGTTCACTAGGCTAAGGTACTCACGATCGAACGCAAACCAATGTAACGCCTAGTTAAGCCGTAGGCCCTTAATATTTACAGCCAACGAGATAAACATAGAGTATGGAATCACTAGATGCCTTCAGCGTCTAGAGGAGGCAAATACCTACTAACAAAACTTGTGGCTTTAGCATCTAGCGCTTACATTCTGTCGCGGATTACTTTTGGATCAGCAGTGAGTTTCTGGTCAAATCACCGCGTGAAAATGTAGGTGAAGTAATGGCGAATTGAACTGTCATTCCGCACAATTTGTTGGCATTGACAGTTCACTTCACTCAAGTTTTCACGGCGTGACTTTTACTGAATCGACCGGCAGGACCAGAAGATGTAAGGAGGACCAGATACTAAGAAATTCCAGATGGGTAAACACTTTACTTAACCCAAGAATTGAACCCATTCAGCCGTAGCGCTTACGATTAATCTACATTTTTTTAAAATAAATGTAGTCCCTTAATATGTTTCCTCTTCCTCACGAACTAAACAATAATGTCCACAAACGCCATACGACGCGAAAAAGCCAAAAAGACTACCCTGGGAATCGAATCTAGGCGGCTCCTGTAGCGCATGCATCACTAGGCAGTCGAAGTGTGATGCACGATAATCTGAGTACTCAGATACTTATTGAAACACCGACCGACCCACCTCACCTTCTAGACACTTTGAACGCCACGCCGGTCACCAATGACCGGCGAACAATAAAATTTCTATTGTGTCTGGAAGTCTGGCAATCAAGGGGTTATAAATTAACACGTAAAATTGTTTGTGTGAACTTATTTACAGAAATAAATATCATTTATCATAAATTTAGCAATGCCACCAATGGGCTATTTACAAAATTTTAGTGTTTAGTCATCTAGATTACAAGAAAATATTCGACACGTATTTTTTCTTTTTCACGTAATCAAAAAATAACGGCGATACATCAAGTTAAAATGTCGTATGACGTCACTAACCTGCCCCACTAGCCAAGTTACAAACGATTCGTATCTATTCTGTTTTTACAATCGAGAACGCCTCAAATCCCTTTGTTTTGACCACGTGACTTAGCGAAAGGTGGTGAAGGTAACGTGGTCAATACAAAGGGATTTGAGGCGTTCTCGATTATAGAAAGAGAATAGATACGAATCGTTTGTAACTTGGCTAGGGGGGCTGTATAGTTTATGCTAGCTAATGACGTTACAAGCCCCCCACACCTCAACTTTAATGCGCTTAATCTAAGAAGTTTTCTATCAATTTGAATAAGAAAAAAATATATGTCAAATATTTTCTCGTTATCTAGATGAGGGACTAAAAACTAAAATTTGTCTAATACCCCATTAAGATGTCCCCCAACTCTGAGATTCTATAAACGGGAAATTGCATCTTATGATTTATTTATAAACCTATATCTAAAATACATGATTGCTTGCCCTAAACCTTTGACCCTGATTGCAACAACTACTATACCTACAAGACACGTATAATTATTATTAGAAACAAGTTGATTATAGCGAAGCTGGTATGAGGTATATTGCCTAGATACTATTCGGCTTACCGTTCTCGGTATGTTTTAGGCTTATTGGTTAGCTAAATATAATTGTAGATTCTTAACGACACATTGGTAGAGGCTTCATTACTTATTCTTCGGTGTATCAGAAAATTTCGACTAATTACAATGTCATAGTCTTACTTCTAAGAATGTCTCCTGTTTTGTGGCTTTGTTAACAAACATTTTAACTCACATACACAAACAACGGGATCTAAGACGACGAACTACCTTTTGGCCATAGAAATATTTTTTCCGTGCGAGAATCAAACCCGAAAGACGCAGTTCTGTATTTCCAACCGTGGCTTGAAAATGCGAATGTTAGTTTGTTTGTTTCTGACAATCTTTTATCTCGATAGACCGTCTCTGTGGAATAATTGATTATATCGACGAAACCGCAGAAAAGCTTGTAGGTACAACACAAATCAATTCATTATTCTTAATCTTAAACGTACTCATGCATAAAGAATGAACTGTAATCGGACATTATAATTTATTTAAAAAGATACAATCAATTGTACTGCTTGCTGAAATATGAGGGTTGCTGCACACTTATTCGGGTCCGGTACATTTGATTGAAAGTAAAGAAAAGAACAAAAAAAACGCTTTTTTGGACGCATAGAACATAAAAACACGTCCCATCAATTAGAGATAAAAAAAACAACAATTGATGAAAAACTAAAGACAAAAAAAATACTTGTGCGAGACTAAAAAGGCCCCTATCTCAGCGGGTTCAGATTCAGTATATTTGTTGAAAGCAAGTATCTACTGACTGTACTACAAGCAAAACCACTCAAAAATTCGGCCCCTAACGATCGATAAATTCCGTCTAGCATCCCTAGCTAAATATTGTTTGCGTAAAAATAGTAGGAATTCCTGCTGAGCAGAACGGATTTTACGTGAACAGATATGTGAACGTCAACGGTTTTCCGCCCGGCTGTACTTAAATGATGCCGACACGAACTAGTGTGTAGCACGCCTGACCCGCCATGTTGAATTCTTCTCTGACAGGTCAGGACATCGTTTTCTTTTATTTAATTTAATTGAAGACACTTTATCAGCTGTAGACTGAAGTTAATTTATCAAGTCTTACTTTGTATGTAAGTGCGTCTTGATTGGTTATAGTTAAAATATTTATGTAGATTTTTACCTCCAATCTGACGGGAAAATAAATGTGGTACCTTAAGGTCAGAAAGTCTTATGACCTATATAATAGGTGATTACAAGAATTGTATTTTGTGGAGAAAGAAAATTAAGTTAGAATTTAACAGTAAACACAATATTTTACTGTTTTTTATTAAAATATTCTATGTTTTACATAAAACCGGGACAGGTTTACGCAAATATTACTTAATTCAGAGCTGTTATACAAATTGAAATGCGGTTTTTTAGTTGGAATGCATTTACGAGATAACGAACAATTACTTACCTTGACTAATCTTAAATATATTCTTTTAGAATACTTAAATATGATTTTCGCATTCAAAGCCCGGGTCAAGGCATTCTCATTATGTCGTTATCATCGCCTTGATGTCAATTTTCAAATATTTCAAGTTTTTATCGATTTGAATTCATAGAATAATGTATTATCGATTATCGTATCAATTTAACGCCGAGTCACGAGTTAGACATCTGTATTATTGTTTGCAGATAAGGTCTTGCACATTTAATATTTATATTTGTTGCATAGACATTGACAATGCTAACTTAACCTTTTAATTTTCTCTTTTAAATGAATTTATAATTGTTTTGTTGACCTCTAACTCTAAAATTAGTTCAATATTAGCGTACCCATTCCTCTTAATTTTGCTAATGAATTCTCTTGGTCACGCAAATTGACATTACCTGCATCTGATATTGTCATTTGGTATATTCATCTCGCAGTATTTCCGAATAATTACGAAACCTTGACTAAGGACAATTATGCCAATCCGTATAACAACACTATAATACTAACATAATCAGCCCAGTGTTAATAATTTGGTTGCTCTAATGGTAGAAAGAGTGGAGGGAGCGACTTTTTCTATAACTATACTTCATTAAATTTCCATTTCTATGTTTGTCTGATGTAATTTTTATTTTAAATTGAATGAAAACATGATTTTGACTTTGTTACAGTTTGAAGTACAGACGCCAGCACGTCAAGTTACTCCAATGTGTCAAATTTCTTTGATCGTTTTTCAACTTTATGTCAAACAGAATAAAGCTTAAATTCAATTGGGAATATTTGACACATTCGGATAACTTGATGTGCTGGCGTCTGTACAAAAGTCATAAGAAAAAGTAAGTCTAAATAAAAGAGGCAAAACCAAATTGTACTCATGGTCTTGCGGTTTGTGCGTCGATGTCTTGTGTTCCCAAAGGTGTTTTAAAATTTTATTAGGGATTAAATTATTAAATTATATTATTGAGAAGCTTGTGGCTAAATAACAATAAATAACAGCGTAACGGATTGATCGAAGGTTAAGCTACGTTTGACGAGGTTAGTCAGTGGATGGGTGACCATTCATTACCTATCAAGAAAGCACGTAAAGCCGTTGGTTTCTGATGTCATATGTAGATCTTTGACAGTCGATACAGGTAGTCAAAAGCCCGAAAGTCTGACAGCCAGTTTAACCAAGGGGTATCGTGTTACCCAGTTACTGGGTTGTTGGAGTCAGATAGGCAGGCCCTCCATGTAAAACACTGGTATTCAGCTGGATCTGGTTAAACTGGAAGCCGACTACAACATAGTTGGGACTCTTACAACTATGTGTGTCGTGTAGCCTTTGCTGAAGAAGTTTTTAGAAGATCAGGTATACAAGGTGTTTTTTTTGATATCCCATAACTCTGGGGTTACATTCTGTAGGTAAAAATAATACTTAAACTCCTAGAATAGATGGTCCTAAAATGCATAGTTTCGGAGATATATTATCATCAATCTTAACTAAATTATCAGTTGTTTAGTACCCGCAACACAAGCTCTGCTTAGCTTGGGACTAGATGGCGTTGTGTGAATAGTCGTGGAATATTATTATTAAGTATTATTAATATTATTTTTATTACCTAATTAGTTCAAAAATTGTCACCAGTACGACGAATCTTCTTTCTAATGTCACTTTTCTTTCACGTAAGGGTGTTTTACATTAATCATCGTGACTTTGTCGAATTATTTTGTATGATAGTAAAAAAAAAAAGGATGATTGAAACATAATTCATATGCCAGTTGATTCTTTGATATGGTCTCAATCATACCCTAGAGTTATGGGATATCAAAAAAAACACGTTGTATGGTACAAAATTTTAATTTACCATTACCTATTACTGAACACAATATTGTATGCATTGTGCAATAGTCGGAATGGCTTGTTCAGAAAGATATATTGTGCATTCATTTTTAATCTACAATCGGTAATGCTCGTAAATATAATAGTTGGTAATAGGTGGTAAGATGGAGCTGATGTCCTTACTTAACACATTAATATGAAATATGATGTGCGCAAATTGAACTGATTATATCGCCATATTTACTGCTGAATGTTCGAATGTCAGAATAAATGATTACGTTCCCCTTGTGTCAGTAAATAATAGGTTTCCTTTGTTTGGTTGTGAATCAAGGGGAAGTTTTATTAGTAGATTTTTGTCAAGGTTACTTCTCCGGGCTACCAGGTACCTAAACCTCTGCCTAACTCTTTGGGGATTTTTTTTTAAATATTCAAACCAGTGCTTGACTGCCATCCCACCTGATGGTAAGCAGTGATGTAATCAGTGATGGTGAAGGGGACTAATTTATTACAGGCCTGATGTTATATTATGTTACTTGTCCAGGATAGCCCGCTATACAGAATTTACACTCTCTACGCGAGAATAATAATAATAATAAAAAAATATTTTCTCACCACAATATTACAAAAAAAATACATATTACATGGTATCAGAGTCAGACAACTTTTAATATTGTGGGAGACTGGTGCCTAAACTAAGCTCTAGGCCTGTATTCTAGGACACCAGGTCTCCGCTCTTTTACAAAAGTATACATTTTATTAAGTTGTGTACTTGTACGCTGACAACCCAAATAAAAAAAAAGATAAAAATCAACAATTGGTGGCTCGGGTGAAAACTTTTGCAATAAACTTTAGTTAATTAATTTGAGGTTATATTTTGTGTAAATTTTGTATAGCGGACCTTTAACTTTTTTTAATATTGATAAAGTTGATTTTCGAGTGCCTTACTAAAATCCTCTCCGCTGCGCTCCTCTACCTGCTCCTCCTCTATCTTCTCTAAATACTATACCGTTACAAAAGGTTATATCTTATCTTTCAACTTTGCATCTGTATAACAGGCGATGCAAACACTTTGGCGAAGACCAAACGAGTTTCTATCTTAGACTCCTCATGTTTTACGTTGTATCTAATGCCCGAAACAACAATTGAATAAACTAGAACAATAATTTATAACTTCATCTGACATGAGACAGTTTGTTGCGTTTGATTTAATTCGATACTGTAAATTATATACACATTGCGCAATTGTATTGTATTTCGAAACGTACAGTCACGCACTAATTGTGTTTGTCCGATCACGAATCGATTTATAATCGAATAACACCTCTCGATCGATGATCGATAGCGGCTAATGTTTACGAAAATGGAACATCTCAATTATTCTAGTAGTACTTCAATAGTACACTACAGAGTTATTGAAGTACTTCTAGTAGTACTTCAATAACTCTGTAGATATTATTATTAAGGTATTTTTTGTTTATATTGTATTTGCATAAGTAGCATAGTGGAAATGTAATTCAATTCAATGTATTAACTGTAGTCAGCTGTTCGCTTAGTCTGGGGATGGCCTGAAACACAGGTTTTTATTAACCTAGCTCAGGTAGGTCGCCACAAGATAATGTCAGTTCCACCGCACCTTCGTTTAGATATTTAGAGATATGTGTTAATTAAACTCGTTTTTTACAATTATAAGTTTTTAAGCTATTTTGTTTAAAAAAAACTTGGTTCGACTATGTATTTTAAGTTTACAAATGCAATAATGTGTAAAAGGACCTAAATAAATTATTATTATTATAAAATTATTATTATTTATTCAAATATATTTTTTATTCGATTAGTTATTGAGCAACTTACGATTCTATTGAAATATACTGCTGCTTTGTTCTCTTTTAATTAATATTATTTGTGTTTCTTTTTCTAATGGATTTGTAATGATAATGAATTTTATTGTTAACCTTCAGTTTTGAACGAGTTAAAATAATTATTAATAATTAATATTATACAACGTATGAAAAGTCGATATGCATTCTGCATTATTATTAATTAATGATGTTAGATTCATTTTGACAACGCTATAAATATTCTTCAAACAATCTCTTAGCAAGCTTGTAAAATCCATTATTTAATTATCTGGAGCCTTGTTCGAAAATTAATTGTTTGCCAAAGTCTGTTTCTGACCGCTTAAATAAGTTATCCCTCACTGCATGTCCCTGCAGTCAATGTGATGCCTTTCATTTCATCTATTGCGATATTTAAATATTTGAACAAACAAAATAAATTGTTTAAACATATGAAGCATTGGAATTCTAATGGTTGTGTCTATTATAATCTAAAGAATTCAATTTTGTTACGTAATTAGGGTGCTGGTAATAAGAGTCCTATTATTTTTTCCCTAGTAAGAAATGTGGAGTAAAGTTATATACCGCTCTTAATCCTTATAAAAACGTATCTTGAAGAATCGTAAATCCGGAGGTGTTACTGGTGTTACTTTACTACGCGTTTATTGTTTAATTATGTATTGTGAGTAAGAATCCCTTACCAATAAATACCATGACTCTGAGTTAGCCAGGGTTTCACATTAGATGCAGTTTTAGGAGAAATGCAAACACAATTCAGCAGAGATCTGTCCTTAAAAAAATCCTAATAAATGATGACTATGATTATGATTATGATTAAAAGACAACTCCACTTTATTAAGCATAAGTCAAGTCTGAATCATATATCGGCCGGCTCCTCAACTACTCCCAGACAAACTACTTTAATTAGATAAGTAAATAAAAACATCAAACAATGATTAATGTTTGAATTAGTTCCAGGCAATTAACAGATTAAATAATCAAATGGATTTCGATCAATATTGGCTAGTGATCTAATCTCGGATGCGACTACTAACTTCAATCTACTTTACGTGTTGATTGATGTGTTCCTCGAAATCAAACAAAAAAAAACCAAGAAGGCATTAGTGAAATCGATTTTTGTTTATTCAAAAATCTCTAATCGATTTTTTTGCCATTGACAATCGATTTGCAGCACTAAACTGTGTATGTGGCCTTTAGTTTGGGCTTTATATAATAAAAAAAGCATAAATGCCGTTGCTATTGACATTGCAATTATGAAATAAATCAAGCATGAACGAATAACTTTTCCTTATGAATAAGGCGAGTAAATATTACATGATTTCTGTGTACAAAACTACAAATGCAAACACTTTAGTTTACTAATGAAAATAATTCAAACATACCTAATTGTCAAACATGTTACATGTGTTGTGCGTGTAAACAAAGACAATAAGTAATTTCTTAACTGTACCTATATATTAAATGTTACTTAATACTGTATTTCCACGGTAAAGGCAAGTAGAACGAGGGCGATCTGGCTAGTTGATCTCACAAATTAACATCCGTTATAAGCGACAATAATTATATAATTGTTGTGTACACTTTTCTACTTGACTGTCCTATTTTTCGGTTGAAAGGAGACAAGTGGGAAAATTATTTGACCTGTCGGTTTCTTGGTCCTTATACTTTGTCCATTCAATGTGTTTGATGCTGTGGTAGGGTTAGAAGCCAACCAGGCAATAGCCATTGAAGACCAGTTAGGTTGTGGTTTGGTAAACATGTGGTCTTAGGTTAAAGATTGATCAAATAAATAGTTATTTTGAGTGTGGGTTAGCTTGCGTGTCACCCAGCTTAAGTACGACAATGGCATCTCATGACACAAAAAATTTGCAAAATCGACTAGCGGTACCTATTTTTTTTTTCTTATTATAAACCAGTGCTTGACTGCTATCCCACCTGATGGAAAGCAGTGATGCAATCAGTGATGGTGAACCGCACTAGTTTATACAATTACACAGGACTGGACCTGTTTATACTAGTTTTTATTTGTTTTTTACCTACTTGCCTAAATTATTTGACAGTCAAACCCGCCTGTCTTGCTTCTTGATTTTTGTGTATGCTAGTATAATCCCAAAATGATCTAGGTCAGTTTTAGGGTGCTACTAAGTGAAAAAACTGATTTTCATGAAAATAATGATGGCTTACATTCAAATTGTATTGAAGAATGCAGTGGTGGATGAATGAAATCGGCGTCAATTATAAAAAAAAAAACTTTAATCTCGTTGATGGATTTAGCTTGTAATAAGTAACAATGAACAACCATATATGTAGTTCCAACAGCCACAAAAACTTATTCTATCCTTTATTCGATAAAATTCAAAGTATTGTGCAAAAAAAACAATGCACAGCACACTTCCGAGATTCTTCATGAATTATTCAAAGCTAATGTGATTTGTGAGTGGATAAAAGCAAATGAGCGGATAAAACAGCTTGATAAAACATCAACAGATTTTTCTGGGCAAATAAAATGATTATGTATGACGAATTTGAATTTGTGGAATTTGTAAGAAGACCTTATTAATGTGCAATGATGGCTGGCAATAGTCTTTGAGACCGCAGCCTTCTTTTTCTGAATACCTACAGCCTATGGGTCAGTTTTCTTCATAGAATATAGATAATATGTTGTGTGGTTTTTGTTTTCCAAGTGGCTTTGCTTAGAGTTTTTCCATTTCTGAGTTTTAAAATTAAACTACAGTTTATACAGCTGGTGTGGTACCATATACAGATCCCTGGAATAGGATACAACCTTGCAGACAACGTTGATGAAATTTCAACAGAAGTTAAACAATAAAGTGTACCAGCAGGCTAAAGTAGTCATCATCATCATTTAGTTGATGGACCTCTACAGCTAGACATGAGTCTACCCTACCGCAAATAATGCGATACCTACTCGCGGGGCAACTTGGTCTTCTAGCATCCAGTAGATCCCGCGGCCTTCTGTAATCTCTCATGTCTACGCTCCACCTTGTCGGGGCCTGATAGTAATAGGTCTCGATATGGCTAAGTATGCGTATCTTAATCAACAGAAGACTTAACCACTCTGAACAATTCAAATTTTTATAATCTATGTTTAGAGATTGTATCAAGAAGGTGCACTATGAAACAATGAATGTATTTCTTTGTTTGGCATTTTGTAAGTTAAACTAATTGTCTGTGTTCCCGCTGCCTAGAGCCTTGTAGGCATCATTATGATCATGTAGATATGCATATAAAGACCCGTGTGAGATTGCTTGTGTTTCATATATGGCATCTGAGTGAATGATTTGATTTGCGCTTTGGTTGGCTTTGATGCCATCTTGATTTTTAAATTATCATTGTAATTAGATATTTATTGTCTATTGACCGAATATATTCAAGGAGTGCACTGGAGATTTTTTGATGAACTACGTTACTTAATCATCATTGCGTCTATACAGTAGCTTACAGTTGGTTAGGTTTTAATCTTTTTAAAATGGTATGAACTATTTGCGGTAGTAGCTAGCTCAGACCTGGACTGTCCCTTCATTATTTTTAGAAACAAGCAAACAGCATCTATGTGCTGTTTAAACTATAAAATATTTTTGTAAGTCTTCCGCTAATTTCAGTGATTTTGGTCAAAAGTTATTCTAACCAGTCTGAAGTGCAGTTTGTTAAGAGGAGGACTGTAACCATACCCGTCTATTTTATTAACCCCCGACGCAAAAAGAGGGGTGTTATAAGTTTCACCGCTATGTGTGTGTGTCTGTCTGTCTGTCTGTCTGTCTGTCTGTCTGTCTGTCTGTCTGTCTGTCTGTCTGTCTGTGGCACCGTAGCGCCCAAACGGGTGAACCGATTTAGATGCGGTTTTTTTTATTTGAAAGCAGGGTTTCTTGCGATGGTTCTTAGACATAATTCATCAAAATCAGTTCAGCCGTTTCAAGGTTATCAGCTCTTTTGTGTTAGCTGTCTTTGCTAATTTAGACGTCTGTGGGTATTAACTTTACTTACAAACATAGGAGTGTCTTAAAATTTCAAACACCTATGTGTGTAATATTAATAAGCAACATTATGGTGTATTTGGTCTGATGCAGCCAGGATATCTAGCAGACTAATACACTCTTGGGAAAATAACAGCAGATATGTCGTGTTTGGATTCATTTTAATCTGCATTTGATTCTGCACACAATGCACTGATGGCAACTGGAAGAGCTGATGCTGCAGCCAGAATATCCAGCACACCAGTAGGTAGACTCTTGACAAAATAATAGCAGATATGTCGTGTTTGGATTCATTTCAACAAGCATTTGATTCTGCACACAATGCCCTGATGGCAACAGGATGAGCTGATGCTGCAGCCAGGCTATCCAGCACACCATTAGGTAGACTCTTGACAAAATAATAGCAGATATGTCGTGTTTGGATTCATTTCAACGAGCATTTGATTCTGCACACAATGCCCTGATGGCAACAGGATGAGCTGATGCTGCAGCCAGGCTATCCAGCACATCAGTAGGCAGACTCTTGACAAAATAATAGCAGATATGTCGTGTTTGGAATCGTTTTAACCAGTATTTGACTCTACATACAATGCACTGAAAAAATTTCATAACTGCATACTCTTTAAAACAAAATTAATGAGTTTAAAAAATTTAACTTGGTTTCAACATATTTAAAAGAAAATTGTTTGAATTGCTAATAACCAAATGTTATTATTCAACAAAAGAATTCCTAGATGACAGAAATATATAGAATAAAATAAAATGTAAAAACAGGAATGTATAAACATAATTAGTTACTTAAGAATTTAGTTATTTAAGATTAAAAATTTGTACACCAGAAATGGTAGAATATAAGAAACTTAATATAACGTTAACATCTATTGTACTATATTCTGACAAATAAATCTTTCTTTCTTTCTTTCTTTCTTAAAAATAAAAATTAAATTAAAAATTTAAAAACCCCTACCGCAAAAAGTACAACATTTAAAAAGTAAAAAATAACACTTTAGCCATGAAATTTTACGTAACGTCGGGGTACCGTTTAAATAAGTACCTACATACCTACAAGTACTAGGAACATTCCTTACTTAAGCGGTACCCCGACGTGAAGTAAAATTTCATGGCTAAAGTGTTATTTTTTACTTTTTAAATGTTGTACTTTTTGCGGTGGGGGTTTTTAAATTTTTAATTTTTAATAAGTATGACTACACTTCTCCCTTTCTATTACAAGAACCTCTCACAGGTATCATTACTTTTAACCATTCATTAGATGTTTCTTCGATTAGTCACACGCCAACCATAGAACATTATAAGAAAGTTAGCGTTATCGAGGAAGCTTTTAGTACGGGAGATACTTAACAATGGCGAAGTTTTATTAAAAATCAATCAAAAGTATACTAACAGCGATCCTACGAAACATTGTCCATTTCTGTATTAGGTTATCCATGTAAAAGTGGAGAACTATGTATTTTCTGGTCAAAACTGTAACTTAAGTATCTATACTCGTTTTAACTAACACTAGAAAACATCTAAATGATTGTCTAATGCTAATAGAGTCGGGCGTTGAAATTCTGCCAATGCCGCCTAGTGTTAGAGACATCGGGCAGTAGATTTTCCTAGAATTATTGTGGTGAGTAACATATAAAACTTACCATAAAATTTATTATCTACTATGAAAACTCCGCTGTTCGAAAAAAACAGGTCTTTTAGCAGATCTGACAAAATGTTTTGGTCTTTTCAACAGTCGTTAATGCTGATAGAATCTCACTTTTTCCGCGCTCTCGGCTGCATAAATCCACTATATTTCTATTCACTATCAAGAATAATATTATCTATTTATTTATTTTATTTTAAAGACGGCTTACAGACAAACAATTCAATTAAATAAAGAATAAAATGTTAAATAAAATGCTGTCTCCACATATAGTACCTATATGAGAAAAAAAATGTGCAAAAAGAAAGTACATATAGATAATAATTATAGTTAGTTAGAGTCGATAAGTTGAATAGGTATCCAAGAAGACTGTGACAAAAAATACAACCAATTATATTCTTCAACTTCAATCCAGCTATTAGGTACCAGTCACCCTATGAAGATCTTTCAACTAATATTAAACTCTGTTCTTTCTTCTCAGGGTGGAGGGCGACGCGAGTGCGAGGAGGCGGCAGGGTGCGCGTGCGGCGGCCGGCGCGCTCCGCCCGCGCCTCCCGCGCCGCCTGTGCATCACCCGCTGCACGCACTTGACCAAATGCCGCCGCCTTTACTCAGGTACTACTATATCTAAGCCACACCGTTTTTCCTCCTCAATATTTATTGATTTGAGGTTTATATGATACGTCTCAGTACAAAATATCTCAGTAGTCTTACATGCATGAGTCTACATTATAAATTCAATAGAAAGGAGGATCTATCGTACTTTCTAAGTTTATCTTACACATCAGTGAAGAAAAACATCGTAAGGAAACCTAGACCAGTAGACTAATATGTCTGAAATTGTCTCAATAAATCAAGGTTCGTGGCTTTTCTGTGAAGAGAGGTCTTTGGCCAGCTGTGGGATAGTAACGGTCTGACTTAATTTTATTAAAAAGGAAGAATACATTGTTAAAATTCCAAATTGTACAGTCACTGTAAGCCAGACGTACCTAACCACGAAATAACTCAGCATTTCCAAACAATACCTGAGTTGTCAGGAAATATCCAGGAAATTCTGATGACTCTAACACAAAAAGTACTCGTTAGCCTTATTTAAAGGTGCAATAGGTTGATTTTAGCTTGTTTATTTTTCTACGAAAAGGTCGACGACTTGAAGAAGTTTAACATTCATAAAGGGTATCTAGATTGTGTGCGTGATTAAACTTAATTTTTCCACTATAGGCGAGTATGGGACGGTCAAGGATAGAGGTAATTATTGGGTAGCTGTTTTTAGTTCTCTTTTAGTAGAAATTATGTCATTAAAACTATACAGGGTGGAATGGGGGACATCGTCGCACATACTGATACCTTGAGCTCTGTACATGATTCTGGTTGGGGGGACCAGAATCATAAATATTATACATTGCACTACATTTTATTCGTCGGCTTATTCGTATTTTTTCGTATTTTTATCGTTTATTTTTAGTTTTTTTCTTGATGAGAGTTTCCCTTAAAAAATTGGTTGCCTGTAAAGTCGGTATACGGGCGAAAGTTTTACGTGACAACGACTTTGAGTGGTAAAATAATTTTAATGTGAATATTCATTCGTATAGTAGGAAGAAGGATGAAATAATAGTAACAATTTAAAACATTTATTTATACAAAGAATTATATTTAAAACATTCACTTTTTATGTCTGTCTCTCTCGCTCTTAGGCGGGCTAACCATGCCCGAGTGGAAGGGACGCGTGCCTCTCACTCGCTCTCATTGTGAGCGCATAACGTGAGCGGAGCGTAACGCAGTTTCTTGAAGTGTCACCTGGCAAACCAATTTATAAGACGTTGTCACGTCAAAATAATTATGACACATTTTTTCGTTTAAAATCTTATTAGTTTGAACAGAAATCACGATTTTATAAAGTTTACACATGGATCACTAGTTTTTTCTTAGTAATCGATGAGTTTACAGGAAAAAGAACATAAGGATAATCTTGGTAATAAGTAATTAGTAACCTCTCCAGGATCTTCTCCTGAACTTATAGTGTCCGGATATGCGAGATGGTTCCATTCCACCCTGTAGTGACCTCAGACGCCGATGCCTCATAGGCACATTGATATTTGCAAATACCCACTAGGATGTACTTGGTGGGTAGTTCATTTTGTTGCTCTGGTACATTCACCAGCTACTTAAGGACATTATTACAAAAACCCGTTTTATTGAACTTTAGAATGGTCTGCAATTTTGCGTCACTATGAGGAACTGAATTTCTTCGAATCGCGTCCTGGTAAAGAATATGTTGAACCACTTAACTATGTACTGGTTTTGTGTAGTGCGAACTCATTGATCTCTAAAATATAGGTACTATAAGGTTCATCTGTTAGAGAACAGGTTTCAACATACAGACTGGCAGAATATTTGTAATGGCAGGATCTTAAGCACTCAAGCCATTTTAGAATCGGAAACTGTAGATTCGCTTTAGTCACGTTATTGTAAAGACGAAGACTAAATTAACATAAGATATTCCAGAAAAGAATAGAAGTAAGAGGGCTAGGACACATTGGAAGATAGGATCATTTATCTATCAACTCATTTCATTTCCGGAATGTTAGTTACATTTTGCCTCACTCAACAGACATCCACACGTTGCTCTACTATAGCTGAGCGCAACTGCTGAGCGTGAGAGCTTGGGGATTGATTTCTGGGTGGGACTTATTCAGCTGTGATACGATTTTGAGAAGGACAAACGCTTCTAGAAGTCTAATGTTTGATGAACTTTTTCGAAGAGATAAAGTCCAAAACTCATGGCTACACCTCACAACCGATTTTCTTATCACAAATTATGTTTAAATCAGCGAAGTCCCATCATTGACAGCTCCAATTTCTCATTCCGATTAAGTTCTTCAGCCACAAAAAATATATTTTAAACTGTAATAGGATAGAGTAATTAGAAACGCCCTTCGAACATTAATTCCTGTGTTGATGTAATGTAACAAATTATTTTGGCAGGTCGAACCCTTTGTATACAGAAGAGGAGGAGCAGGAGGTAGTAATAATCGTGGACTCGCTGGACGAAGTGGCGGTCGGCGAAGCCCCGGAACCACCGCGGACGCCTCGTCGGGCGCCATCCACATCCTCAGGTCAGTTACCGACTTCCTATTCAAGGAACACGTAAACTACACACAAACGCACCTCCTAAAAAATATTAGTGTTTGTACCAGTAATTTGCAGGAATATAACTTCTAGATGACAGTTGATATGTTTAGATCAAGATGACAGAAATAATTGTAAGAGAGAAGAACAGATATTTGATAAAGTTAGGTAAGGTGAGGAAAACTCAACCGTCACCAAGTGCACTCTTAAACGCAAACTTACCAAAGAATCTATTCCGATATTAGAATAATTGCAAGCAAAAGAAGAAGACGTTGCTGCAACAGCTCGACGTCAAACGTAACATCTAAAGTCAATCGCAAGTAACCATTCGGGATATCCAGGGAACAATAGAGGGTAGCTAAGTTCAATCCCAAACTACATGTACTATTCTCTGTCCGCCAGGCTACGGCAGCGGTGGTGGCAGCCACGGCAGGGTGTCCCCCAACTTACCAAAGAGCGACCAGTTTGTACCGCCGGCTCGCCGGCTGTCCAACTCGGACAAGAACGATGGATCTCACACCACTTCGGACTCCGATGCCAGTCCGATTTGCACGCTTAGCAGGAGTCTTAAGGAGGATATCAGGTCCTGTTTAGGAGTTTGCAGGTGTGTGATTAATATTGATTTGGACACGGCAGTGTTTTTGGGCTTCTGGGTTCTGTTCAAAGGCTGTCAAACGTCTACAAAAGATCTTGGATTGCTTTGACAAAGGACTCTATCACAGTAAGTAAATTGAAGCCAGTCCATTCAAGTAAAAGTGTTTATATCTGCGGGTTCTCTTAACCAGACATTTTTATAATGATAATACATTTAATTAAAAGTGAAATAGCTCGAACATAGACGTGTTGGCGTGTGGCTGTATAGCCTGCGGTGTGGTTACTTATATCGATCTCTCTCCCGTCTTACGCGGCGAATAATGAAATAAATCAAGTAAATTCTGCTTGCACTTTTACATTGCAACTTAGTTAGACCGGACGTTGAACTCAGCTTGGCGAATACTAGGCTGATTTTGACAGTTAAAAAACTACATTACATCCTGCTCACTGAATTATCATTTTTCCCCTGTACCCCAGGACAGCAAGCACGTTTGTGGTCAGACTTGCCTCATGTTTTGAATTATTCAGCTGCATTAGGTTAAATTTCTACAAAAACGGTAGAATATCAATGTCGGGCGTTTACTGCGAATTCTAGATTAAATGCAGATAACCATTCCCCTTTTGAATTATGAAAACTTTTTACGAAATAAAATACTTAAAATACAGCCGACGACTTCGTAAAAACACTAAACTGCACCTGTGGCTTTTTTTAATCTTTTTTTTTTGAAACTCCCTTTTTTCAACAGACTAACAAAAAAGAGGTATTTGTAACTCGGTTTAAAAAGGGCGTCAGTAGGTATCTATTCGCGAAATTAGACGGCCCATAGTTAAATCATGTTCCATTTTATACTTTTCCCAGCACCAGATGGGAGAAGGACGTAAACGACGTCGTGGAGGCCGCAGTGCGGGGAGCAGGCGGCATCAGCGCGGCGCGGGCCCGCCTGCACGCCGCGCTGCTGGCGCTGCACGAGCCGGCGCGCCTGCCCAACAGAGGACCCTCGCTGCCATACTGCGGGCCTGGAGTCAGGCCGGGAGACGTCACCATGATGCCTAAGAACACTGAGATGTCATTGTTGGTAAGCGATTTAACAATTTTTCAATAAGTAGAGCAGGTGGGTAATAGCGGTCAAGACTTGGATTGGACTCCCTGGTGTTCACTAGTGACCAGTAACAAACAACGCGTACTGGGCATAAATTGGGGACAGTTGCGTTTTATCAAGAAAATAAAGTATTGTAAAAAATACGTTCAATAAAGCACACTACAAGTGCTCCTATGAAATAATCGTTTAATATTGGATTTTTCTAACAAATCCCTAAACAGTTGGGTGCTATAATAATAGTAAAATATATATTAATTAGTTTAATAAATAAATCTCTTGCTGATGATCAAAACGTAAGTACGATAACTTCATCAGTAGTATCATGTTCAACTTCAAGTGAAGTTAACATGATAAATAGCCCTAATAAAGTTGGCTGAGATTGCAAATTTTACTTTTATTACACGTGGTCGGTCGAGAGTGCATATCATGATGATCGTTCTACTGTCATAAACTCTCTGTAGTGAGACCACATATTTCACAAAATATAAGGACGTTTTGGTTCAAATTTTTAACGATTTCACCGTTTCCTAAAACAAAACATTTAACAACCTATCTTGAAAGATAATGTTTATAATAGAAAAACGTAAAGTGGGTCCGATTCCTGCTGATTGAACTTTGCCATCTATTCAGTGTTATGTATAATTTTATATTGTATAAAGAGGTAAAACTAGTTTGTATATAGGGTGTAATCTCCGAAAGTAGGTAGATACACATCCCCTTTCCAATATACCAATGGGAACATTCATATCCACGAGAGCTGTAAATATAAGCTGTGTTATAGTTATTTTTTATTATTTAGCCCGAGTTGTCCCACTGCTGGGCAAAGGCCTCCCTCCATTCCTTCCATCTGTCGCGTGTCTGCGCCACCTCTCTCCAATTCTCAAGGAAGTCATCCAGGTCGTCTCGCCATATCCTTCGTGGTCTGCCGCGGCCCCATGTCACTGTAGGGCACCAATTCTTACGAGCCCATAGCTCGTTCGGCATGCGGCACTTATGTCCTGCCCAGTCCCATGTGTTATAGTACGGTATCTACGCGGAAAAAGTTACGGGCTGAAACAAGCTATGTACGCGTTGTACACAATACAAAGTTCATTAATCCTGTATATGTATAGCGTTCATCTGGTAACCCTATTCGGCGCTGAAGTGTAAAGATTGCGATCACAACTTTGTTGTAAACTGCAGTAAGGAAGCAGTTAATTTGTTAGTTAATTGCGTAAAATTTGTACATGCGTGTAGCGTTTGTTTGCTTAGAACTAGAATCGTTTGAGCCCATTAGGCGAATCCCTATCGTCGTCAATAGAATTAAATTTCCGTGGACAAAGATAAAAACCTTATTGATCAGTCGTCTCTCGTGGGTGTACTCAAGGTACACGTCTGCCATCAGCATCTTCTTGTCCATGTCCCAATTTATTTGGGATCGGTTAAGACTATACCAACAAACCAATTTATTTTAAATACACCTTAACTATATTATACACATACTAAAACCTATAAAAAGTTAACTAAACCTAACAATAAATAAAAAACGGTAATTTTAAAAACTAAAAACCCGACCATTTTTCTGAGTAGGTACCTATTCGTGAAAAAGCCCTAAAACAAGAAAGTCGTTGTACCCGATTGCACTTAAGAATCGATAGCAGTCGGGACTTATTCTAGATAGTCAGCCGTCTAGTCAGTAGATTGGAGTAATCTGCAATTTAATATAGGTAGGTATGTGCTCTCAATTCACTAAGCCTCCATTTCTAGAATGGGCCCCGACTGCTACCGATTCTTAAGTTAAGTGCAATCGGGTACAACGACTTTCTTGTTTTAGGGCTTTTCATGAATACTCAGAAAAGAAGTCGGGGTTTTTAGTTTTTTAAATTACGATTTTTTTTTGATATTTCGGCCCATTGTCTCTCTCCCAGTAAATACAAATCTAACGACACCTCTCAAGCTAAAATCCATCGAGCCGTTCAGGCTGCAGAGCGAGCCAAACAATTATGCATACATACATATACACACTCGAAAAACATAACCCTCCTTCTGGCGCAGTCGGGTAATAATTTACAATACCTAATTAGATTTATTTATAGAACGTAAAAATAGAGTTTTTTCAACCGTACTTCTCCATAGAAACCAACCTGCAGTTGAAACCATTTTGGAACCATGCACTGCACATAGCTTATATGACGTTTCATAAGTATCCATGTTGGTATAAGTGTAAATTCTTCTAAATTTAAATTTAAAGATTCGAATACATTTTTTTTAATAGATATACTTACTGGTTACTGCAATGCATCTTGTCGGCTGACAGCTGTCAGTCTATACGTAGGCGTGATGTGTCATGGGCTCATTAGAAAAGGAGCTAGCGATGTATCTTGTTAAAATATCTGTAGTCTTTATTGATATTCAAAACATAAGCATTCATATTGTTTTGATTATACTGATGAATTGTGATTTTTACCGACGTTATCGATAATTACTTGAATGTTCTTCAAACACTTGTTTAGAATCGCTTGTCAATCAACATTACTGGTTCTTAAATAATATTTTTCCGATAGAAGAGTATGACTATTTAGTTGTTTTAGCTGTAAAATTTTAGTTGCACGGCCTTAGATCATTTTTTCAATGTAATTGTCGGATTGTTAGTCTGAAAATGTACCGTGCCGAATTATTGTGATTTTTTAGTAAGCATCGAACAACTTAGCCACTTTTGTTCGCCAGTTAATCGCTCAATGATTTAAAGGGCATTGCCAAGATTCGGCTCGAATCATGTAGTGTCCGACAAGCTTTCCATATTAATGATAATTCATAATATAAAATAGAAAGAATTATACACTATAAATAAAATCTGTGGAAGTACACCGTTTAAAAGTCATTTTAAAAAGTTGTTTAATTTATCAACACGTTTCCTAACAACCATTTCAACTAGAAATGTTGCCAATACCAATGTAAAATAATATCGATTCGAAATTGCACTTGCAAATCGATTCCATTAATATCATTTTGAAGCTACGTAAATAAATGTATTACTCACATAAGTTCTCGTAATTCTTATAATATTAAATATTGTTTACATATATTTTTGAACATAAATATTAGTTAACATAATATTGAACATAAATATTAGTTAACATAATATTTATTGTAGATTATAATAATTCAATTCGATAATCAAAACAGTTAAGTATCGATTTTCAAAATAAATTGCTATCTTTACTGTCTTTATAGTACTGGCAACACTTGATCTTGTAGTTGTCATTGCTTACTGTAATACTGTCAAAAACTTCCCTCAACTTAACACAGGAAGATTTGATATTAATTGCTTGTGGTAGGTACTTACCAAGAGGGAAAATTCAAAGCAGACATAAAATTCGAAAAATATATTATGTTTATATCTTAATTTAAGAATACTGGAAGTGGAAGAGACGCAATTGTGCAATAAAATTGTAATTGCAGAGTTGGGCGAAGAACCGTAGGTTGCTGTCCACATACATTGACAATGTTACGGTTCCTCGGTTGGGCAAAACATCAAACAAATATAACCCCTCCATCCCCGTTTTTAGACGATTTATTAATTAAATATGATGATGTGTTGTTTGATGATAAATGGTCAAAAAGTACACATGTGAGTTTTATTCATTCTAAAATAATGTACTTACCTATGTAATATATATATTTACTATAAACACAACAATTATGTGAATACAATGTGCCAAAAATCATTAATTTAATCAATCATAAAGAACTTTATTTCATGGTTTCGTTAAAATTAGAAGTAGTAAGTGGTCAACTTTAAAGAACTATAACTTTTTTTGGTGTACTTCTTTTAGAAAACTAATTATACTATCAAATTCTATAATTATTTTCCTTTTTTATGACATATAGTTCAACTTTGTCGGTTCTGGCCGAGACTTGAAGGAAACGTTGGCATTCTCTTTTATGCACTATAATCATGAAGACCAATAGTGCAGTGCTTTGCTTGCAAGGTTTGCGTGTTGAATTAGCATTCAGTTTTAATTATTTCACGTTTTATCTTAAAATTTGCAAATGGCGGGATGTACACAGAGCAGAGCCAAGTTTTTGTACCTTTCGTTTGTTATTGTTATAGTCTTGAAAAAACGCTTAGTATCACAGTACCTATCAGCTACACGTACTGTGTTTTAAAACTTGGGTTTAGAGTTGATTTGGAATCTAGATGTATACAAGGTTTGCTAGCTACGGTCTATAACGTGTAACCCAACACCCGCAGCACTCAGCGCCTGGAAGTAATATTGGACCTTCACCTTAAAACTTCAGTTTTGGCAGCACTGTTAAAACCACCATTCTTCCGTACTGCCGGTCTATTCAGTAAAAGTCACGCCGTGAAAACTTGAGTGAATTGATCTGTCAATATGTATGGAATGACAGCTCAATTCGCCTTCACTACACCTACATTTTCACGCGGTGGTTTGACCAGAATCGCACTGCTGAACAGAGATAGTGCTATTCATCTTGTCTGCCTTCATCTCTTTCTCACAATGGAACAGAGACGGAATTTGGCTATCCCGCTCGTCAATGCTGTAAAAATCTCCACGCAAAAAATTAAAAGAAGCAAGCTTGAAGTGAACTGTCAATGCAGAAGAATAGGACGACAGTTTTTTTTTTATTATTAATGTCGACGATGAAGCACGCTTGCCTAGAAGCAATCTGTTCACTCTTGACTTGAAGACCCCTAGGTTGTAGCTATCAGGAAACACCTACTCGGGCTGGGAATTCCACTCTCTCTCAGCTCTCTCTCTTTCAGTTCTATTTGCCTTCACTTTACCTGTATTATCACAGAAAGATTTCTACAGAATAGCTCTGCAGAGGTAACGGCAAATTATCTAAACGGTTACATAAGTAATTCGTCAGCCCTACCACACTTCTATTACATGTAACTGCACAGAACAAACAATCGGCAATATCTCAAAACGCCACGTTACACATACTTCGCATGCAATGACATACGAGTCGTATTTCTGAAACTGGAGGAATATTGATGAGTGGTGAAGTCAGAATACCAAGCAATAGAGGCAACTCGGTCATTGCTACGTTGTGACGTGACAATAATGTGTAATACTGGTGAAGGATTCTGAAGGAATTAGCGAAGTTATGTTAATTTCTGTATTAATATATTGATAATTCTAAATACACTTAGGTGTCAACATTTTAAAAAGTCATTGAATGATTGAGTAAGCAACGTCAAAAAATATGGCAATTTTGCGTTGACATATAGCAGTATTTTAAAAACAATAGTTAACCTGAAGATTTTACGTTTTACTTTATCGTTTACCATCAGCCTTCCATCTCGTAGTGCTCCAACCGCAGGCGATTTATGGAGGATCTTCAGTCGTTAAGATAGTAATCAAATCAAAGGGCATCTGAAATAAGAACTCATAATAAGGTTAACATAACCCATTATTTTGATAATTTGCTCGAATAATAGAGGATATGATATGCGTTAAGTTCTCTGAAAGAAGTTAATGGGGCTTAGAAAGGTTACCTTATCGTTCTTGTACATACAGCTTTAGAAAAAAAATGGCTTTGTTGGGTCCGCATGGCGTTATAATTTTTTTATACGGACACCTAGTTAGGGCTCTACTTAGTCACCACTCTCTCTTACTTTCTGTATATAAATTTGATGTCCATTTATTTATCTTTTCGATTATATTGTCCACATTACAGGGTAAATAAAGGTCTTCCCTTCTTTTAAACGTTTTAATTTTCTTTACTTCTTCATTCTGGTATTCTCAGTGTTTGAGTTATTTTTGTAAAAAAAACTCTTTAGTCAGCTCATTCCACCCTCTCTTTCTGGGTCTACTAAATTGTCGTTTCCAGATTCTTGCGTGTATACCTGTTTTATACAGTAAAGTATTCACAAATATTTTCAACAGTTGCATAGTTAGGAAATCGTTTATGTTTATTCATATTAATATGTATTATAAGATAATTTTAGCATTTACAGCCTTGATATTTTACTGGCATATTTGTAAACGCTTGTAACATCTTGAATACTAATGCAAGTATTACTTCGTCGATCTTTATCTAAATGTCCATTATAATGATTTGCGAAAAAATGATTAAGTGTTAAAAAGACGTCAGAACTTTGGTATTTTTGAATAAAATTACTTTACAGCCAGATTGTTACTAAGATTTTGTGCATCTGTGATAGATACTACAAAGGCTTTGTTTGTTAAACTCTTCGCACCAGATGCCTTGTAAGGAACTCCTACCATTGTATCGTCAAGGTTGGCTGAATATTGTGCTGGTCGTCTACCTTCCTATCGTACAGTTTGGGATAGTTGTACAACTCTGAATATATATATACATATATATATATATATATATATATATATATATATATAGAGCATGGCATTATACATATTTTAAAGGCAGCATTGATTATTGTGTTCTTCGTCACTTAGTCTTAATCTTGCCGTGGCTTTAGTTCCTATCCGTCAATTTTCTTTAGTTACGAAAAATCATGATCATTAGTTACCAGATAATGATCATTAACAATGCTCCAATCGAATGATGTAACTAAAATAACAGTCTTAATGTTATCGCTTTACCCGATGCCTATCTGTAGCATTTACAGTTAATACACGGCTAATACCAGTTGAAAATATGACCACAATAAATCAACATCCATTAATTTCAATTGGAGAATGTTCAAATATTTTAGCGCCATTTATAATCGAGTTACGAAGTATTTGGGTCCGAAGAACCGATGACCGATTATCACAACCGCGATCACTATCACGAACTGTGGCATTCAAACTGGTTTCACATATTCTTACAACATATTATCTTTCGGAATAGTTAGCGTTCAAGATACTTCGCATGTTTTCTTAGTAAATTACTCAATTTACTTAGGAAAAAGTTGGTAATTTGTGGTCCATAGGGATCTTTGTGGTGAATAGATCACTAAACGTCCATACAATTTTTAGCTCAAGACTCATTTACCTTTGCATGATTTGCCAACAATTTTAAAGTCGTTGATGTTGCCATCTTTTCAAAATATTTCCAGTTTTTCTTATGCTTCGATTAGATCTTTGTGACTTGCCAGCACAGTACATATTTTTATTTATTACTTTTAATTTACAACCATCACTTTAATGCTACTTCCTCGTACTTCTAATTTTTCCTTAAGAAGTCCATCCCTTTATTATTTGCTCTTACAGTTATGCGCAAGATATAAAAGGCCCACAGCTCCGTCTAGCGGTATTCCACCAAACACAACACCCTTCTGGTCGGAAGATCCTTCCTTTTCTATGTAGTTTCAGGAAGTCACCCACCCAGTTCTTCATACATCTATTCTCTATTATTTTATTCTCTAGCAGTCCATGATTCACGGAAAATCTTTAAAATTTAAGCTAAATTAGTTCTTTTGCTATTTACATTCTGTTAGGACCCTTGAGGTATGCTGTCAACTTTTTTATTCTGCGTGTTTATATTATATACATTCGCTATTTGTTTTTTTTTTCGTTATAAGATTGGTAACATTTACAGTGATAGAGGATCGCAGCGAGTGCTACTAGTTGCTCAATTCTCGCCACCAACTTTATTTCCACTACATTTGCGAGTGAACGTATATAGTTCAAGATCGCTGTAGCAACACTGGCTTGTATTTTGCATATAACACGGCCAACTTATTTATACCATATATATCAACCTTATCTCAAGGAATTAAAATTCATTTTCAGATGACCACGAACTTTTGTCTCGAGTTTCGTGGTGTCAATTCGCAAAACATTTTTCTGGCTTCTTGAATCTTAATTATATGGTATTAGTGTGCATAATTGATTGTGATTGATTATTTTCGCCACCGTTGGTAATAGTCGTTGGTTTTTTTTTATTTATTTTTTCATCACGTTATAGTGTGCGCGTGTTCGGTTGCTATCTGAAAGAGGCTACTGATTTTGTGGGAACTTGATTTTAGTTTGTTATCTTTTTTGTGTGAAGTTCATAACTCTGATCTGTTCTCAGGCCATACCGGTGGTATTATAGTTAATTTAAGGGCTATCACCTTAGCAATTTTCCTTAAATACATACTATAAGAGACTTCTTAGTTCTTATAGTATGTGTATGTACCACCCAAACTCCGTAAAGTATTAGACTTAATACTTTAGGGAGTTTGGTCTAAACGGCAAGCAAGACGAACTTTTTACAGACAATTTTCTCATCCTTACCCTTGCCATTAACATTATTGAAGATGGGCCCTTGGAAATTGTTAGCATGATAAATGATCTCTTCATGATTAAACTACTCAGTCGACATATTGCTCGCGATAAAAATCGATATCGTTATTGGCATACGATTGACGATTGTCGATTGTAATCGAATAGACGTCAAAAATGTTTCGTGACATTATAGTATCGATAAAGTCTAATCGATTGTAATGATTGATGTGTCGGTTTAGCAATACGTTTGTGTTGTTATCGACAGATATCGTCGCGACTATAAATGTAGAACGAGCATTTACGTTGTCCTAGTTAATTCCATCGTTTATCTTTTTAACTTAGCATGTCTGTTCTATTGTTATGGGGTAATTAGGCTCTTGTAACTATTTCAATGTTGGTAATTTTACTATATTGCTAACCATGTAGAGTCCCGTTTCCTAAGGGGAAACACGAACTAATAACTTATTTTTGCAGTTTATTATTACTAACACTGTGTGACTTGTTACTTGATTTGAATAAATTATTTGTATTATTCGGCCTATTAGGGGTCAATGCGACTTTTTCTTCAATATAAGCCGATCGATCGATACTTGAACCAATGGAAAAAGGACGATGTGGTGGTTATAATACTAGGCTGTCGAGATAATTTTATCAAAGTTGCGTCAATTTATGCATTATTATAATCTCTCTTGAGCTCAACTTATTTTGATGTACCTTTTTGACGCATTGTAGCTCTATCCACCGGCCGCTCCGCTCTATATACCGCGTATGCTGATGCTGGACGTGCTTATGGATATAATAACCTTTGATAGAATAATGTATGAGAGATGATAACGCTAGAATGTTAGTGATTCTGTGAGAAAACAGAATGACAGAACTCATCATCATCATCATTCACAGCCCGACTTCACCCACTGCTGAGTATAGGCCTCTCTTTTTATGTTCCAATTTCCACGTCCCTGTGCCAGTCTCATCCACGGTACTCCCGCAATGGCAACAATGTCGTCCGCCCATCTCGCCGCAGGACGCCCTACACTTCTCCTGCCGTTTCTTGGACGCCACTCGGTCACAGCTTTACTCCACCGGCCATCTCCGCGTCTAGCTAGGTGTCCTGCCCAACTACATTTGAGTTCCATAACGCGATTTCCAATATCGATGACCTTTGTGCGTCTCCTGATTTCGACGTTTGGAACTCGATCTAGTATATTGATGCCGAGCATGGAACGCTCCATGGCTCTCTGTGCTACTCAGACAGAAAACAATGAACAGAACAGAATGACAGAACTACTTAACTTAATTTGTTTTTATTAGTCATTTCCTGTACTAAATTAAAAGTAATAAGTACATGTTAGACCAAACATTTAGCTATGCAAAACTTGCCTAATATCCCAATAAGCCTAGAGCAAATTCATGGGCTAATGAAATATCAATCTTATTTCACCGCTGAGCAATTTATTGTATAAGCCGCAGTTATGTACATTGCGATGTATGTACATAAATACGTTATTACACGACTTACATGTTGTTACATAAACATTACCAATAGTATTGTGCAAGTGATCCGATATGTAATGTAATTGTCTTAGATTACAGTTACTTTTTTCTTGTGGTTACTTCTCTGGAACATTTTTCCATACGTCCGTGTTTCATTACAAACAAAAAAGACTATGCAATGTGTAACTATGGATGTGCTAGTGGTGTAGGTATGTGTAGGGCAGTGTGTCGAAGCCTGTTGCTTTTCTTGCTGTCCATGCATCGCATAGCTCAAGCTGAGTATCTTCCTCGCCCAGCTAGCTCGTGGCGGTGCATCTTTATAGCACATCTTACTCGCCCCGCTATACAACTCAATTTTTCATTCAAATTAGTGGAAACGGTTTCACAGCTTTGCTTTCACAATTTTTCAGTAGCATAGCACATTTATTTCTGGTTGAAAATCAGCTTTAAAGTTGGCAAATAGGGATTTTGTTATTATAGAAAAATAGTCATTATGGCCGGCCATTTTTTTCAATTCCTTTTACGATAAATGTCGGATAAAGATCCGCACCGATCCGAAAATAATACTTCAAGCAATTAAAAATAATAAAGACAAAAATATTTCATTTCCAAAATGTGGTTCAAAAACAACATCATAACATAATGCACAGTGTTTCCCAGGGGTTCCTCTAGCTATACATAAATACGGTAATCATAAGCAGGCAGACGTTTTGAGCAAATTGAAGTAGATGTCGTGTAAGATGTTGAGATGCTCTGCATGTCGTGGAAAACCATTCACGCATGGTTCAAATATTTGTATGGTCTACAGTAGTAGTTGTTCCAGGTCTGGCTGTTTTTGTATGTGGAAATGCATTTAATGATACAAGAGAATTTTCTAGTGGGGCAACGTTTTTTAGAACTTAAAATATACTTTACTCTTCGTTCGTTCGTCCTTCCTTCTTCTTCTTGAATCTTCTACCACTGTTAGACTCTGCATCACCCACACGTTGACAAACAAAATGCCTGTATGCCGTTAAGTCCGCCTCTGCACATTATGCGTGCTTGAAATGTTAGTAAGTAAATAAAATTAAGTTATAAGTGCTTTCAAAATTGAGCAAGAGTTTACACAATCCTAATGCGATAACGTTACCAAATGATGGCTACATTACAAGTTAAGCTTAAACTAATTTAAATTTTGAAAATTTACCAATATTTTACGTAATCCAGCCAGATCGTTGCATTGAAAAAAGTTAATTTAGATTTATTTTAATCGATGCATATTAAGTAAGGATAATCGATAAATGGTGATGGCGTTTTGGGGGACTGTCTAAAGTAATTTATGAGGTTCAGTCTAATTTAAATAAATGATTTTTGATTTTATTGAAAATACTAAAAGAGTTTGAAAGACAGCCCAAAATATTGTTTCTTAACCCGAAAATGGATTCAAAACACGCGGTCTATTGCGTTCGCGTACCAACGTATTTCCCCTTAGTATTTTAACGGCTTTAAAACGGCTTGACGAATAGAGGGTTTTGAAGAAATGAAGTTGTTATTAGTGTATCGAATATTATGTGTTGATACAAACAATAAACATGTAACATAAACTCACGCCTTCTTCCTATGGGGGGAGGCAGAAAATACAGAGCGCCATCTGCTACAATGATGTTATGATGATGATGGTGATGTTGGTTTTGTATGTTTTGATGGTACAATAAAGAGTATTCTATTATATTCTGTTCTATGATGATGTACCTATGTGTTGATCAATTAGTATTAACTTTGGGTAGCGTAATTTTACAATGTATTCAGTTTACAGAGCCCACAGTCGATTGTTAAGACGGTTTTGTGGAACTGAGTTTGACCTGGGACTTAGTTATGAATGCGAAAAAGCATTATACGAAATACTTAAACAGCAGATGTTTGACCGTAATCATCGAGACAGTATACTATACGTAAACCATCTGCACAGCTGAATAGTGAAGTCATATGATCACTGACCGGCAAGCTGCCTTGCCGCGGGCGAGGCCGGTCGCGCTTGCGACAGAGTCCGCGGCGCTGCGCGTAGGCATCGCCACGGGGTAATGTTTTCTGTTTCATAGTAGTTTGGGTAGAATTGAAGAAATTATGTACCTTTGTAGTTGTTGATAGTGATTGGTTTTAGTAGTAAAGATACTATAAAATAAAATAAATCTTTTCTGTGATATAATTAAAGCGAGAGATTAGACTAAATAATATTCTGATTGACACGGAATGTTCAGAAAATGAACAAATACCTCAATCTATTTTTAACTCATTTGAAATCAGTTAATAAATTTCACTGTGTAACACATCTAATTAACATAGACTCAATAATAAATTCAAAATTGATCGTTGATGCACATAGAAAATCATAATGACTTGTGTGTTTTTTCACTTCTAAACGTAAGTACATGACAATGTAGGAGATAACAAAAAAAATATCAGGAATACTTACTACACTACCTACACTACTACTTGATGATATTATTATGAGTAAGTTGTCAGTTGTCAGCACTAAGTCGCACCTAGAGGATTCCTTTGGAACAAAACCAACAAAAGACTAAAACGCGACAAAACCAAGAACCCTGAAATTCGAATGTAAAACTTCAACGATCCTTTGTAAAACCCAATTAAAAGAAGCACGCACCTTATAGATAATTAAGTAGCACATAAAACGGCAATTTCAAGCCACGTCAATTAATACCAGTAATAATAAACATAAACAGAAAATTTACAACCAAAATTAATACCAAATTGAGATCCCTGCATTACTGGCCACAAAATCAGTAGCCATTAAAACGTATTTGTGGTCATCATTACCTAAGATTTAATGTCCCTAAGTTATTAGATTTCGAAACATCTTTGTACGTTGGTTCGAAGCAAATTACTAGACAATCGAGGTCTGGAGAACGGATGGATGTGACAAAATGAATGAAGGCTAAGCGTGGAGCGGTCCGTGATTGGTGAGTTATAGGGCTGCCAAAGGTTGCAATGGAAAATTGATTAAATTATTTAAATAAATATCAAATGACCAGTGAACCCGACAGA
Source organism: Euplexia lucipara (assembly GCA_921972225.1). NCBI lineage: Eukaryota > Metazoa > Arthropoda > Insecta > Lepidoptera > Noctuidae > Euplexia > Euplexia lucipara. Next base: position 17,149,831 of record OV179159.1, on the reverse strand, counting down.
CGTCCCACCCAAACGTGGCTTTCGAACCTCATCGCAGCACTACCTACCGGGTCTAATTGTGGACATGAAGCAAGTTAAGCCATAGCGTTTAAAAGGACACCCGATCACTGGATAGTAAATAGGTACTGTTATTCAGCTGCATTCGGAAGCCAACACCATTATATGAAGTCGGGCAATGGTTGGATAGATGATGTTATAATAGAAAACTTTTTCAACTAACAACTATGGGCTATTTGTTTTAAGTCCCTCATCGAGATAACTAGAAAATATTCGACACGTATTTTTTTCTTTTTCAAATTGATGTAAAACTGCTTAGATTAAGCTCATTAAAGTTCAGGAGTGTAACGTCATTAGCTAGCATAAACCTTACTGGCTAGTGACGTCATGCGACATTTTAACTCGATGTATCGCCGTCATTTTTTGATTACGGGAAAAAAGAAAAAATCTGTGGCCCTAGTGAAAAGGGGTATAAGTCCAATTTTGTCGAAAATAAGTTAAGTGTACCAAAGTGATCAGAAAAAAATGCTCTATCGTTTGGTGAAGACAGATCTAAGCTATCTCTAAAAATAAGAAAGTTACTTTGTGTAAAAGGGTCAAACTGACACCAAAAAAAAAATGTAATAGTCGGTTTTCTGATCACTTTGGTACACTTAACTACCTTAGATAGACTTATACCTTTGGTAGACTTATACCCCTTTCCACTAGGCCCACAGAAATATGTGTCGAATTTTTCTTGTAATCTAGATGAGGGACTAAAAACTAAAACGTTGTCGAATAGCCCATTAATCACATTTCCAAGAGAGGAATCCACAAGATTCAGGCACCAATATCAGTTCTTCTTATATACTAATATTCAGGTAAGCTACATAACGTCTACGTAATAGTCGGTAGCCCTAGCTAAGTCCAAGATGCACACACAATAGGAAAATATGTACTACTGTGTTGCAATGTTTGTTTGTTCATTGTTAATGCATTAAATCGTCTGTACCATGTAATGACGTTGGTTTAGCAACGCGAGATGGGCCTTGTGGTTGCTGCCATTGCGGTTGACTGCTTGATCAGGCCAGTGTTGACTGAGGCACTGATGCCTATTGTGAACTCATTACATCGTCTGGTAGTCGTTTATCGAAACAGTTTGACTCAAGCTTTGATATACACGAGAATTTTTATTCTTCGAAGCAATAGGAACTTAGATATGCTTCATGATTTATGATATTCGCTGTGCATATGTGAGGTTTTTTCGCTCCCACAAGGTAAAATTCATAATGTTGGTGTTATTGTTTTAGATTATTATTTTTGACATGATTTCAACGTTTACGTTCTTTTTATTTATTTATTTGTTTGAGCTGTAAATGTAAGCCACCACATTCAGCGGTTCAGAAAAAAGTGTTCTATAAGTCTATTACTGGTATATATTATTTCTGTTGATGTTATTAACAGGCACTTTTCTTAGTCTCTACTTTACTTGAGAGTCTTCTTTCCTGTACTCCCTTTTTGGGCTCGTATCTACATTCATATCTAGTGCTTATTTTGTGCAATTGGCAATAATTCATTTTAAATAAAACATATGTTGTGTAATCTCATTGACTAACATATTTTTAAGTGCACTGATACTAACGTAATATGGACATGCATAATTGTATAAAAATAAAATTCATTTACTTCGGAGTAAATGAATTTTATTTTTATTTTATTTATTTTTTATAATCTTGTTCTTAACACATACATTATTACAATAAACTATACTTAGGACTGTTTCATTGTGGATGGTTGCTCCAGAATTTCGGCTGAAATACTGACGCTATGATTCATTTTATATGTTTAAAAATAATTGAATTTGTAACTAACATGATACGATCATACGAGTCTTATAGTTACTTGAAACAAACCATTTATTATTATACAATGGTAACTATAGTAGACAATCCGTGACTTAGATTAGTCTTATAAATTGTTTTCGTAATAAAATTATTATGTTTCATTTTAGCTCGTATAATAATGATGATGTAGGTGTATCTAGTCGTAAAATTAACTACTAACATACGTTATAGTTTATATACTTTAATGATTTTAGTATAGTAATACGACGGTATATCAAACAGTTTGAATCAATGAGGCTGAGTGCTTGCAAAAGTGATTACAAATGGAACGAATTGGTTTCTGTGCAGATTGTTAAATTTATGGGTTCAATATGCTAGGTGAAGCTTAAAATGCGTTTTGTAATTTAATTCGTAGCACTTGGGTGATTGCAAGCATTCTAATTGAACATGGTTCACTTTAAAATTAAAATAAGATTCGCTAATTATATTAATAGGTATGTTATCATTGATGTTCAATATTTAGATGTCTTAGAAGACAGCTAGGTACCTATATGATTTAAGAGAGTTATTCTTAATGTTTGCAAATGGGTCTTTTCATACAGATTTAATTCGGGGCATTCACCCCGTTTCAGAATTGATCTTTCTCGTAACGGTTTTTTTTTAATTTTGTACCTAAATAGTCAACTCTTATGGCTCTTATCTAGCCATATCATCTTCCACACAATAATCTATTGTCATATCTCATATCCCTCCACATTCATACTCAAAACACAATTCCATCATTTTGGCTTCGCTTGCCTGCTGCGGTCTTCCCGTTAGATTACAATTTTGGTGTCTTCAAGGCTAGAGCGGGTAGGCTCTTAATAAACATGGCGTTTCACCATCATTGATTGCATCACTGCTTACCATCAGGTGGAATTGCAGTCAAGCACTAGTTGATAATATAAAAAAAAAAAAATAAGTTCACAAAAATCAGGGTTCACATTTCTCTACTATAAATTTTATTTTTGATACACTAAAGTACATGTTATCTTGTTAAGTAAGTTCATACATAACGCCATTTAAGTCGGAATCCTCGTGCCCACAGACAGTTTTCTCGAGGTATTCGTCATAGTATAACCGTAAAGCTCGGTATGCCGGTGATGTAACAACCAACTACACTTCCGTGGTCTAGGTACTACTTACAACCTAGTGGTTTGGCGCACTGCCACAACGTATTCATTATATTCTTCTTCTTTAGATGTCTGTTCCTAACTATGTATGTTGGGGTCGGCTTCCAGTCAAATCGGAGGAAGAATGCTTTCCTATAATATTGTTTGATCACACATGTTCAATGTAAATAAAATAATTTGATTTGATTTGAAGGTAACCCGTATTTTACTTGGAGCGACTGCCAATCTTGCATCGATAACCCTGGTTTATACAGTAAACGCTCGACCTGGGCTCCCGGTGAGTGTCGAGGGTGTGAGTGATCCTAAGGGTATTGCTGATATTTTTAGGGACCATTTTCGTGAACTTTCTCCACGGGGACTGGTGAAAACGGTGATCGGTGTTGAGATGCCAGACGGGGATGTGGGGACTAGCTTTGTTGCCAAAGATGTGGTTCAGGCTATAAAAGCCATATCCAGAGGCAAGTCCCCTGGCCACGATGGCCTCAGCATTGAGCACCTAATTCATGCAGGTCCACACATACATGAAGTTTTAGCAATGTTTTACACACTATGTGTGGGCCATTCCTACCTGCCATCTGATTTCATGAAAACCGTAGTAGTGCCTGTAGTGAAAAATAAAACGGGAGATATGGCTGAGAAAAGTAACTACAGGCCGATTTCTCTTGCTACGATCATTGCAAAAGTTTTTGATGGTTTGCTTAACACACATTTAGACAAGTACCTGAATCTGCACGATAATCAGTTTGGGTTTCGACCCCGACTGTCAACTGAAAGTGCAATACTGTGTCTTAAGCATACCATCAGATACTACACAGATCGAAAGACTCCAGTGCATGCGTGCTTCCTCGACCTGTCCAAGGCTTTTGACCTGGTTTCTTACGACATCCTGTGGGCTAAACTCGAAGGTGTAAACCTACCGCGTGAACTTATCTACATCTTTAAGTACTGGTACAATCATCAGGTCAACAGTGTTAAGTGGGCGGGCGCAATGTCGGAGCCATATCGGCTGGAGTGCGGGGTGAGGCAGGGAGGGTTGACTTCTCCCTCCCTCTTTAACCTGTACATGAACGCCTTGATCGTAGCGCTCGGTAACCAGCATGTTGGATGCCATGTCGGAGGAATCTGTGTCAACAATCTCAGTTACGCGGATGACATGGTGCTGCTGAGCGCGTCGGTCTGTGGTCTCAGAAAGCTGATGTGGATCTGTGAAGAGTATGCCCTTAGTCATGGGTTAAGGTACAATGTGACCAAAAGTCAATGCATGGTCTTTGAGACCGGTACGAAGCGAATTTATAATTGTCCACCCGTTTTCCTAAACGGTGTTCCACTCGAAAGAGTGGAAAAATTTAAGTACCTAGGACATTTAGTTACGACCGATCTCAAGGACAATGCTGACATGGAGCGGGAACGGAGGGCCTTGTCGGTGCGAGCGAACATGCTCGCCCGCAGGTTTGCACGCTGTTCGAGGGAGGTGAAGATAACGCTCTTTAGGGCGTACTGCACGTCTCTCTACACGTGCAGCCTTTGGGCGGAATACACGCGCGCATCGTACGGGGCCCTCCGCGTCCAGTTTAACAACGCACTCAGGGCTGTGTTGGGGCTGCCTCGCTACTGTAGCGCCTCAGGTATGTTTGCTGAGGCACGCACCGATTGCTTCTACGCGACCATGCGCAAGCGGGGCGCGTCTTTGGTGCGGAGGGTGTGGGGCAGCTCCAACACTGTCCTGGCAATGATCGCGGACCGGATGGCCTGCCCATACTTACGGCACTGCTGTGATAGGCATGTTGCCGTCAGCAGGGCCGTTTAGATTTAAGATCTTTTTTTTTTTTTCTGTTAAATATGTATTTTTAGTTTTATATATATATATGTGTGATGTGTACCCATATGAGTTTTTGTTGCTCGAAATAAATGTATTTTATTTTATTTTTTATTTTTTTATTTTATACGATGCTGTTTAGCAGGGCTGGTTGTTTTGTTTAGCCAGAAGCTTCTCATTCTCTTGCTCAAGTAAACCAAAAAAGCTGTTTTTACAATCTGAAAAAGATCAGGGCAGTAGCAATTGGAAGTTAAATCAATCAAAACTAGTAGGTATGTGGCTTCGCTCCGTTAAAGACAAGCAGCATTATCAGCCGAAACAGTATTAATCGCGTAGTCTTAAGGCCCAAATATGCTAGATTCTAGTTCTTTCTCACATTGACTGATTTCAAAACAATTATCGTCTTAATCCAACCAAAAAAGTAAACAAACGTTTTCAAAATCATGCACACAGTCGCAGTCTAACTTAATAATAATTTAAAAATTTACTGTGCGTGATCTAAATAAATCAGATGATAAATAGAGGCTGCACAACGTTGACCGTAAGTGCAATAAATCTTGCGCCCGCGCCGGCGGAGTTCCGAACGCATAGTTTACTATGTAGAACTAGTTTATATGGTATAACGATGATCATACGCATGAGAAAGTGGCACGACTTTTAATTATACGGTGGATTTAGATGTACCACAATTATAATATTTTTATGAGTGGTAATTAAAATACTTAGGACTTATCATGAGGAATTTTGAGTACAATCGTTAATGTGACTTTAAGAGTAGGAGTAGACCATAGACATTTAATACTTACTATAGGTTACATCACGAACAAAATTTTCATCCGATTCTTGTGCCTTGATTCTTGGACACAAGTCTATGTCTAGTTTAGTACGCTCGGCTGCCGCACCAATATAATATGTTGGCAGCTATATTATGGCGTTCTGAGACATGGAATCACAGTTTTTCTTTGACATTCCTTCACGTGCCCTCTCTTCAGTATTTTAAATCTCTTTGGAGTAATTATCTCTGTGGAGTACCAAAGGAAACATAGAAGCATGATGTGAAAAATAGTAGGTATAGCTAGAAGGCGGTTAAACGAGACAACGACGGCTGATGAAGTGTATAATCTAATAGAAGAAGAAATCCTGCGCAGACTTTTAATTAAAACATCTGAACTTTATTTCGGAGACATTCAAAAAACCTGCAGGTCTAGCCATATTACATATTCTATTTCTATTATCGTAATCGATAAGGCGACAATAGAAAGAAAATAGCGTATATGGAATCAGCTGTTTGTCAACTGTCAAGTGTTAACGAGTAGAATTTGTTATATGGCTGAAAATTAAATACAGTTGACAAACAGCTGATACGCCATTGTCTTTCTATAATAGAAATATAATAGAAATAGAATTTGTAATATGGCTAGGCCTGCTGGACGCGTAAGTTAAGATCGCTCTTTAATATTCTGATGACACCCACCGTTAGCAGCAGAAGTTGTTGTATCCTTAAATAAACATATTTAAGGTCTCTCTGAAGTAACACAGCAAAAGTCTAATAAATAATTACAATATTTACATTTGGCTCGGAAACCGAATTTAAGCATGCTTGGCCTTAAATCGAGCATAGATAAGTAAACAAACAGAAGTTCGTTAGTTCCTAAATGTGGTATTTAAGTTGAGAGTAAATATAAATAGTCGAAAAAATCACAAAATTGTGTTAAATTATTGGACAAATAAGTAACGTGTACTTAGGTAGCATTGATGAATTTGTTAAGTTATACTCCTTGTTTTTAAAATTATCTTTATCTGATTTTATGTGGAAGTTTAACATTTAAGATTATGTAGCATCTTAAATGTTAAAGTTACATTGATCGTCTAGAGGTGCTAGAACAAATGCTTGAAGTAACAGTAACGTAAATTTGGACTATTTTAATTTAAACGCATAACTATCCTGTAGATTTAAGGTTTCTATTTATGAGGCAAACACAATAAGTATCAACCAATAGACAAAAGCAAAGACAAACCATTAAAAAAGCGAAGAGCTACTATTTTTGATATTAAAATCACACGGATTTCTGTTCTTTTTACTTATAGCATATCCGAAGACACTTAGCAATTGTGTAGTTGTAGAAAGTAGTGTGTGTTTTGGTGATCTAACACACCTCTCTTTATATTAAACGAGACTCTATTAAAATTTGATAAAAGTTAAATGAAAAGAAAATTGCTGTACCTATTGCATTACTATTACTTTCGATTACAGTAAATTTGCCATTTGTACCAATAGGAATCGTTTTGCGTACGTGTTTTCTTCAAAGAGATCCAAACACGTCCTTGCCTACATTTTATTTCCGAAACTCTTGAAGTTATTGTTTTTTCTTATTGTGTTTTTTCTTTATTTCCTCAAATAATGATTTAAACGTGTACAACTATGAAATATCACATGGCCAAAGCTTGTCAATCTTCTCAAGTATCTATTAGCCTTAAATCTGTATGTGACTCGATTGTCAAATTGTTTTAAAGTTCTACCATAGAATAATCATGGCAAATTGAATTCCTAACACGATGCCACAGTAAAGTAAACACACTATGGTTACGCCATATTACTGGTGATCTTGACACGGCGCTTGGTCTTGGTCATTTTCGCAATTATTTAATTAGTTATCGCATTCTCGTATGCGACGACGACACAAACTTAGGGCGTGCTGGTGATAATAAAAAAATAAAGCTGTCTTCTGTAGAAATATATTCGAGTTCCGTGACCTTTTCCGGTTATGCTTTAGAAATTTTCATTCAAACCTTGTACTGTGTATCTTACTTGGCGTAGGTGTAACACTTTTTTTCTTCTTTTCTCCCCTGTTAGCCATCACGCTATATTTTACAACAGTTTTCATTCCTCACATTCCTTCCATCATTCGCTATTCGACATTACTGCTCTTTAATTCCATCAACTTGCAAACCTAAGTACCTACTTTGCTTGAATCAGTATATTACTATCTATTTACCAATTTCTCAACTTTGGTCTGTCCCGGATTTATCTTTCTACTGCCCGTTTCATATATTATTTTTATTTGCTGTCATTACAATAGTTTTCTCTTCCCTGGCCCGATTATCATTTACTCATTTGTCTTTTATTTCTTTGGTCTTCTGCTATTCTTGTTATCCTCCACATTTATACTACAAAGTTTCATCACAATATGATCCTCATTCCTACACATCACACGGTCATAACTTCTTGATCACCGTCGCCTCTTTCAGACTTCCTCTTACAAACTCTATCGATTTTATATCATCCATTATTAACTATACTTATCCCATATTAAAATTCCCAAAAACAGCACCATGGCCTGGGCAACCATATAGATAAACTGATAAATTAAAATGCGATCTATTAAAGCAAATTCAACGAGTCCATATATTCCGCACTGCGCATCGTCAATTCGTCACTGCTTCTCATATATACACACACATGTCAGGGCCCTTTTGACATATGTCCGTCAAACGCCATCTCAACTACACGCGTTACGTCACAAACGTCAAGTCGAAGTTAAATTAGCGTTGCGCTTGCGCTCATCTGGTGAAAGCTGATTGGCTAATATTGTCCGTTAACTTGTGACATAAATATTGCGTTAGTTTTGATGATAACGCTTTATTAGGCTTATTTGATTGATTTATTCAGGAATGTTGTAATGTTGATTAATTTATTTGTTAAGTGGGGTTTGGTGGTTAAAGCTGCATTCTTTGTTAATTACTGTTATCTCAATAAAACGATGAAGTATCTTGCCTCCTCGTTAATTGTGAAGATCATTTGACACGAAGCGACAGACAAAGTGACAGATCTTATACACATACATAGTTCAAAGAGCTTTTCAAGTGCCTATGTACAGGTTTTAGCAGTAAACTCAATGCACAGATTTGTCGTGAAAAATGTATACAGGCCAGCACTTCCAGCAGCACAATCTCTCCAATTCATTTGATAGTTTTTCAACTTCATTACAAGGTTCATGATCAATTGAGAAAATTTGTCAGTTTGAGATAGCTTGATGTGTTGCGTCTGTACAGCGATGTGCCTAAGAACCATAAAAAAATAATATGGATAAGATTCAGAGAAAAAAGGTTCTTATAAGCCTACTCCTACGACGCCGTTACTTTTACATTCGTTCAATACTGTAATGTAAGATATATAAGATAAGAAGCGGATTATGATAATTTAGTAATGTGTGACGGTACAGTCGGTAACACGTGAAAAGGTATAAGCTGGCCTCTTCCTCTATTGTAACTTCATATTACGCTAGGCCAGCCCAAGGTCATAACGTTACTACGGGGCTGCACAGCCCACTGTACATTGCTTTGTACAGTTAATCCGCGTATTAAAGATGCTGGGCTCAGCTTATGCAAAGGTGTATTGGAAAAAGTCAATCCTCAAAATTGAATTGTCCAAATTGTAAAATCTAAGTCGTATTCTAAACATAGCAAATAATCATGGTGATCTTAATGTAAAGTTTATTTTGTTGTATTTATTTATTTGAGAGGTAAAGGTAATGCCAATATGCTGCATGTCGCCAGTATTCTCTTGGCTACGTTCTCTTTATTGACAACATTTTAATTTGCACTATTATACATAGCTTAATGTGACTATATCATCATCCTCCTTTCTTTATATCAATTCATTTCTGCTATCATTTAAAAAAATATATAAAGTAAATAGTCCTCCTTTCCTGCAATATTATGTTTCACACAATCTATCCAATTATTCTTTGATCTTCCTCTACTATTGTACTTTGCAGTAAACCTTTGGTTTTTGTCACAATCGCCACTTTCGGAATTGCTCCTAAATACTAACTTCTTATTCTACCCATTTGCGTGCCGCCACACATCTCAGTATCCTAATGTCAGCTGCATATACCTGCATTAATTTCATTCGTCCCATAGGAGTCTCAAAATTCTAATCGCTATTCCTACTATAATTATCCATACCAATAAAATAAGGCTAAACTAGTGGCTAGACTTTGTTTGTAGTTGCAAAACGCAGACAGATAACCGTTTTACAATTAATTTTCGCATTCAACCTTTACTAAGTTAACTTACATTCTTCAATCTATTTCACAACCTCAATTACTTGCACAGCCGACAATAAAGCTTTTGCGTCCAAGTTCCAAAACCCACTGTTTTTGTAAATAATGTCCACGCAACGAAGGTGTGTCGACATTTAAAGACAACAGGTCCCATACCCGCATTCCACTACAACCATACAACAAAGAAAGGGTATATAATATTCAAGACAAGAAAAATATCCATGTTGACCATCAACAGCCACTCATTATTACAGTCAGTCAATTTGCTAAAACCCACACTAAGAACGTAGATTTTGTATTACATTGACATATTACCTCATTAGTTCGCAAATTGTTTTGCATAACTGCGGGCAGACCTTATATGATTTATTATGTAATAAATAAGGTTTGTTCTTTAAAGGTGGCTTTAGGCGCATTCGTAGCCGGCAATTGGTTTCATTGTTATTTTGACCTGTGTCTTTACTTGGTCATCGAAAGAATTTATCTAATACTTTCTGATATGTATCTGCTGTTAAAAATTCAACAGGAGAGAGACGATTTGAAATTCTGACGAGTGTTATTTATTTGTTGGGATAAAAATAGCCTGATTGTGTTACCCTGTGGTATGAACTATCTTTAAAACAAATTTCAAGCAAATCCGTTTCACCGTTTTACTATGAAATATTCACAAAAATACGCCAAAATTTTGCATTTACTATATTAGTGTGTACCATATTTTATGCTTCTTTGAACTACTGTGTTGATATTGCTGTGACTAGATTTTTACCTTTACAGCTGATAACTATTTCTTTGTAGAACGGAACACTCTTGGTTGTTGTACTCCGATGGTTAACAAAAAAAGAGAATTGTTATCCTTGGGAATGTTTTGTGTTTCTTAATCTTCTGTCTACCCATTAGGGCCTAATGAAATGGAAATTTAAATGCCTAATGATTGGGCTTTCTATGCTTTGCCACCTTTAATGCTGTCTAACCATAAATTACCTTGAAGTGATTTTAGCTTTTATGTATATGTCAAATTAGCTCAACCACAGTAATCTTTCTGACTAATTACAATTCTATTCAAGTTCCAAAGTGTTTGCCAAACAATACAATCAATTGGCACTAAGCTGTCTGAAAGGTCAACAGTGCCATTGATGATTGTCTACGTTTCAACGCCTCGAGTACCTAAACCCGGAGATTTGGTAATAGCTTTCAATATGTCATCAATCAGTTAAATCCCTTGGAAGGTATAATGGACACGAAATAGACGGACAAATAATAGAATCGAGATAATACTCATAATTCGTAGGGATTTCACCCTTACGATTTACAACATCTCCAATTTGTTTCAGTGTTTAAATAATTTTAAAGTATACCTACACGCATAAAATAACGATATTATTCGCAGATAAACAACAAAGGAGCTCTTCGGTATCCGCGTAGTAGGTAGACAGAATAGAATAGAATTTACACAGGTAAATATTTTTTACCGCTACTTAAAAAATTGTTCTTTAATTTTATATTTTTATTTCATTTATCTGTTGGTCGATCTTAATAAATTTTGCAGCTCTAATATTGTACTTTTGATCTGGTATTAAGCCCTTCATTTGCAAAGTCCGACTCGCTGCTCCCCAGTCTTTATTCTTATTTCGAAAACTCTTAGTTCCTAATATTTAGTCAATTTTAAATAAATGATTTAAGATTTCGACATGGCATGCTTGAAATTCTAGTTGAAACATCTCTTTGTACTTATTGATAAAAAGCCAAATGATTGTAGCAATCAATGTTAATCATAAATCTGACAATAATTATCAGAATCTTAATCAAAATTAATACAACTCAGCTACTAGGTGATCCTTTCAGTAGCTAATCCAAGGCTGCAAATAAATAATTCAGTGTGCTATAAATTTAAATAGAATCCGTTAATGCAGTCGTGACGGACCGTAAAAGCAGATGTAACAATGACGATTGAAGCCAAACGATTATATTCAATATAATATATTATTGAATGACAGCTGATCCGATCTTAACTTGAAACTAGTATTTATTTGCGACTTTACTTGCTTATGAAATATTTGATTATCATCAGGGGCACGTAAGAAAGACGTATCGGTTTTACACACAAGGAAATAATATGGCAAGTAAAGGCATATAATATCTATTCAATGCTACGAATAACTTTGATGATGTATGGAACTGGGAATATAAAAGAAACCATCTAGATTATGCAAAGATCAAAAATAAAGAAAAAACAAGTGGAACATATTTATTAAAAAAAAGTTGGTTGTCCGTAAAGTCGGTTTATAACGATAGTTTGAGGTATTCCTCGAAGCGCTACTATTTTGAGGCGCTCCTATTTTATTCCTCGGAGCGCACCTTTTAGGAGCGCTCCCGATAGCAATTAAAAAATAAAATTTTTTTTCGAGGAAAAAAAATCAATTTTTTTTTGAGGGACATGACAACGTCGTAACAAAACATTAGCTCGCTCGTGCAGCGCTCTCGCTCCGATCGTAACGTTACAATGAGTCATCCTTTTTCATGCGTGCAGCCAGCGTTCATCGGTTTTTTAGACATTGTCACGTCAAAAAAAACATTAAATATTGGTTATCTTAGAAGGGGAAAATTAAGCCTTAGTATACAAAAAAAAGAGGCTTTATTACGTACTGAATGACTACTTAGTAGTTTACAAACTGAACGTGTTTTAGCAAGCAGCTCATATGGTACTGAACCCGAAGGCGGTAGTGACATGGGAGACAAAACTGGAAACTTTGATTTAATATATTTGATGCTGATATTATACTTAACTTATGTCTATTTCACCTGTGGAGTAGATTTTCTACATAGGGATGCGGAGGTTTAAGTAGTAGAAGTTCCACATCTGCGGAGGTAGAGACGGGGTTCCGTTAGAACTCTAATTTGCATATATATAAATATTTATGTTAATACACAGTTGTATTCATATTCAGATTAATGTTTAGTAAGACACGAAGCAATATAAAACTGACAAAGATTTATATTATTAATAAGATTGATTTAGAATTGACGTGCATGACAATGGAAGGAATCCTGTCTTAAGTAGCTACCGTGCAGATCAATCTGCGAGGTCAAGTTACTTTTGCCACGGTCAAGTCCTGGATGAATCACTATAATGAACTAACCTTAATTCCTCGTGCCTTAATTTTATTAATCATCTTTAAAAAGCTCATATAGATACTTCGGATAGTGTTGATTGAACTACTCATATAACTGCATAATTATCAATTGCTTCAAAAACGGTAAAGGAAAACATCGTGAGGAAACCGAAAAATATCTCTCAGGCGTGGGATGCCAAGTCCCATGGGCCCTCGGCATTCATATATAAATCATCATCATCTGATTTATTTTATTCTTTCGTAAGGTAGACACGTATTTCATTATTCCTTGTTATAATTAACTATTAAGGAATAAAGGCATCATGCGAATGTGAACCAATGCGCAGTAATTTGAGCTTCAAGTCTACAATTATTTTTAAAGTCAGCCTGAATGCCAGCCAGCCTAACTAGCCTAGGTAATCAAAAATGTCTCATTTAGTAGGTAGTTACTTTAAGTTAATAATAGAATAGGATTGTTTATGGGCTTGGCCCATTCCGTTGAACGTAAACCTTTGAAATCAATTGCTCATTCCATTAAGGTACCTATTCAGAAAATTAGAAACATTCTGCTCAACTTTTGTTATTTATATCTATACCAATTGTATCGTCACCATCCTCTTCTTTGAATTTATCAAAAAGTCCATACAGGGAACATTTAGATATTTTATTGTACAGCCAGCACATCAAGTTACCCCAATATTTCAAATTTCTTTGATAGTTTTTCAATTTTATTACAAACTTGACAGTTTGGGGTATGCAAACATTTAGTCTTGTTCGACCTTCGAGCCGGCCACATTAGCTGTTACTTTGAATGTGAAAACTGCATTATTGAGATCTTTTATCATACTTTCAACGACCTCGCTCAAAACCTTGGCTCCCGAGACATCCGGTACACTTTTACAAAGTAAAATCAAGTATAATATGTTGAAATTACGTCATATTTATCATTCATCATTCTCTTGTCCTTATACCAATAAATTTGGAGATGGTGTATCATGTCATTTTCTTCAACTCCTATCTATTATTCGTCATCTCAGTAGTCATCTCTTCCTAGCTAGATTTTCATAGACCGGCGGACTGCTAAGTCATATCTAGTCACAGGTCTCATAAGGTTGCACTTCTGAGTTTCCGGATTCATGCGCGTATTGTATATCAAATATCACTTGCTTCGAAGACCCAACGTCACAGGAGATCAGCATCCCTGCGAGAAATTTCACGACAGCATGTGATGCCAAGTCTGAGGCCCATGGGTGGCATAAAAACCCAAAATTCAGGTTATTCACTAACCAAACGAAAAGAAGATCTTTCACACATTCCATCAATCGTTTCTACATGTATCAAACACATTCAATACCTATAGACCGGACATCATGAACAAAATTTTCGTCCGACGCTTTTATCCTGCTGGATACAAGTCTATTTTTAGTACGCTCCGCTGCCGCTCCAATATTCATATATTATTCTAGATGGCGTTACTGAGACATGGGATCAAAGTTTTTCTATTACATTTCCTCGCATGTCTGCTCTATAGTATGTTAAATCTCTTTGACTTTATCAATCATTTTGTTTTGTTTCTTCGTTCAAATCGCGTTTCTATTGATTGTAATTATTTTAAAGTACCTCATTGACACCCTTACCTCACAGTTGGAATCGCTCTAAAGATTATTTTTATGAGATTGTTTACACAACAAGTAATAAAATTTATTTAGCTTCAATTGTTTTTCGTGATACACGGTTGTGTTGTTTAGTCAACAATGTTTTCAAAGGGTTAGTTGTATCCATTGCTAGCGTATGTATGAACTCAATCTCTAATGAAATAGGTATCTTGGAAAATCTGGAACACCGGGTAGACTGAACTGATTTGTTTAAATTTATTTTGTCATATTATCTGCATTCAAATACTCGTACATAAAAAATTCTCATACACGACTGGTTGGTTCAAAGCTTCTCTGTGAGTGATAACTTTAACCTTTTAACCGCTTGTCTCGCATATATGCGACACATAATATTTCGGTGTCCCTACCGCTCGTGTCGTATTCCTGCGACAGAGAACATGCATGACTTTTTCGTTTTATTTTCAAAGTACTGACTGTGTGGTACAACTAAAACCATTATCGAATTGAGATATTATTTATTTAACAAAAACTAAAAATCGATACAACAATTGTTTCTCCTTATTTACTGTAGGTATTATTTTATTGATTTGTAGCAATTTTGGCCCGGCTCTAGGGGCACGGCAAGTAATATTTAGCCAAGCGGTTACCGCTCATTGTAACAGCCCTATCTATGTAGTCTAAGTAGGTATGATAAAGTTATTATTTGTTGGTCAGCTCCATGGTTAACTGCTGAAATATAGGTGCCTAACCCTTACGGGAATACAATTTTGATACTTTAAAATCAAAAATCAAAAGTAATTTATTATAATGACTGGCCTGTTGGTCTAGTAGTTAGTGACCCTGACTGCTATGCCGGAGGTCGTGGGTTCGATTCCCACCCAGGACAAATGTTTGTGTGATGAGCACGATCATTTGTTCTGTGTCTGGGTGTAAATTATGTATAATATGTATGTATTTAGAAATATATAAGTATGTTTATCAGCTGTTTAGTACCCATAACACAAGCTCTTAGCTTAGCTTGGGACTAGATGGCGTTGTGTGTGAAAAGTTGTGCAATATTATTACTATTATTTTTTATTTATTCGAATTAGGCTGAGGATCAGCACTTTTTGAACGTCAAAATTACATAAAAACAGTCCCCCAAAAAGCTAGTGCTTTTGCTGGGAAGAAGTGGCGGAACAAACTCACCAAGAAACACATCTGTCTGATAAGTTAGAAGAACTTGAAACTGCAATGAAACTTTTGTTTGAATTGTTCGCGAGCAAGTTTAAGCAGTCCGAATCAATTCCATATAAACACAGCGTACAACACACAAATGGCTTTTTAACGATGTTAGTTAACTCTTATTAATTAACAGTTATTATTTTGCAATGTCTATTAAATTTTAAGTACTACAATTATTGACCTACTGACTCAAATTGATCGTCGTATCAAAATATATTGACGCGATTATGTGTTAATTAATTTAAAAGGTAATAAATATATTATTACACTGATGCACTTTAAGATAATAATGGATAAATACATTATATCATAAATAAGTGGTCAAGAACAATGAATGTCTCAGGGTAAGAGTCACCCTGTCTCTTTTTGAAGGAAACGGTCTACTTTTTACAAGCGATATTTTTCCTCCATTATACACGGTGTTTTTTTAATCGTCTGCCTAATTTTCACAGGTGGTTCTACACATGAATGTGAACAACTTTTAATAGGGAATAAACTCGGAAATAAAAAAAAAATGCATGTTTCATACATTTTAGTTGAGTAGGTAACGAACTTTTGTATGCAACAGCCGTTTTTTTTAATATAGTTCGATAGACAGAAATCGAATGAGCGTGAAGACCCATAAAAGTGTTACATCTCGGTTATCTAACTCATTACTTTTATCCAAGAAAAACCCTAACATTTTTATGTTATAGCTGCCTATAATACTCAAACTACCATTATAGCCAAATAAAGAGTTACAAAGTTCATAGTATTGATTGAAACCTTATGTAACGTATTTCTTTGATTTGTTTGGTTTCTTTTTAAAAGTAATCGTTGCTCCACACATTCTCCTGTATCGTCGTTTACAAAACATTTGAACTCACGTACGCAAACAGTCAGACCAGAAAGTACCTGTAGGACATACCTACTTACTAACAAATGTTTCGTGCGGGGATCTTACCTAAACCGCGCAACGTAGCAACCAATCTTTCAGCCACCGCACCAACCGAGCCGTAAACTTCTCGTAGTGTAGGGGAGACGGGGGGAATTGGAGCCTACTAAGGAAAAAAGCAAATTGCTGCATACTTTGAGAACTTTTTGCTCCCATTACCCTGTGTTCCCCTATCGTAGGTAGGTATACGTCTTAGTATCCCTCTCCATCTGCCGAGCTTCCAGCAATGGCAATGGGGATGTTCGGATGTAGTTGAATAACAGTGTTTTACGAGGAGCGATTGCCTATCAGACCTCTATACCACACAGACTCGGTAAGACGATATCCCTAGGTTAGACTGATTTAGATTAGACTTGACTTGTGTCGTATACATGACGCAGGCGTTGGAGCTTTCTAGCTCCTGCAAGTGCTTCTGCACGTCGAGGTTCCTAGTTTGATAGTGAGCCAAATGCGGAGTTTTACCAGTTCTCTGTTAATTGGCGTTTCGTAAGGTGATAATAAAAGATGATGTTGCGCGTAGTTATTTTAAAAGGGGGAAGACCTTTGGGAAGCTACTCTAGTCCCGGGTGCCCTGGGGTACTTCTTATCCCTCTATTTCCACGGGAACGGGAACTACGCAGGCGTGACGTCCGCTAGTCGTAGATATAAACTAAACTAAACTTAGCGTAACAATATGTAGGTACAGACGCCAGCACATCAAGATACCCCAAACTGTTAATTTATTTCCGATTGAAAATTAACCTAATTCTGTTTGGATTAAAGTTGAAAAACTATCGAAGAAATTTAACACTTTGGGTTAGCTTGAAGTGCTGGCGGCTGTACCTACAATGAACATTGGTCTCACCAGGGACAACCTCTTTGGGATGTGACGCTGTGTGTACTTGTGATGCCATATATTCTTCTTAATTCTCTTTTGCTAATTTCTTCTTCTTTCGCAGGCTGCCAGTGCTCTCTTCACCCTCGATGGAGCCCGAGGTGAAGCCCTATCCCGTCGCTTGGCCCGTAGTGAGCGTCGCCGGCGCCGGTGCAGAGCTGCCCTGGCCATCTTAGCTCTACTCCTACTCCTAGCAGCTGTAGGAGCCGTGGAACTCCTCATGTCGAGGGGGCAAAGAGTGTTTGGGGCTGTATTACGCTGAAAAATATTTGGCAAAGGAAGGAAACTGTCACGATAAAGAAAGATTTGCCTGGAGGGAGTAGGTTCATGCTCAACCAGAGTTTTTCTATTCGATAATGCTTACAATTATTTCATATCTTGGAACAAAATTGTGGAATCAAAGGCTTGAGTTTAATAGTTTCAGTGAAGACCAAAATGCGGTGTGTACCTATACAGTTTGGTAGTCCACATTGTCATAAGTAATTATAATTATAATGACAAGTGTGAAAAATTTGTTTTCCCTACATTACACAGTGTCAAGGTAGTTACTAGCATTATTATTCACACACATACCTATTTGAGAAGTTCCCAAAAATGCAGCAGAACGTACAAATAAATTTACGTTGAAATATTAAATGTTTGCCCTTACATTATATATTATTAAAGAAAAGTCTGCATAAAGTATTCTAACGCTCATTTTCGACTTTAAACTTTCGGCCCTATGCCGAGCGTTGGAAATCTAACGTTCCCTTTTTAGGCATCCATTTAAGTGCGTTAGTAAGAAGGGGCATACCTTCACTACACTTTATGTATCTCCTTATGAAATATCTGAAATTCCTGCCAAGACGTTGGCACCAGCAAAAGCTACTTGGAATGTTGGCACTCAATCCTATCCTTATGCATTCAAGACACGGGATTCGAGGTGTGGGAAGGTACCTACATTTAGATCTTGGTTTTAGAGTTTGTCCAGATATTACTATTCACTCTGGGTGATTTGTTTGTCATCCGTTTCCAGGCAGCCATTTGATGCTCGCGACCCTAATGTTTTGTTTAAGTATTTTCCAATAAAATAATACGATTGACGAAAAGAACGTGGTTTACTAAAAAAGTTCTCGCGACCGATCCCAATACCGCCCGCGACCCTTGGGTTAAGGTACACTGCTATAATAGGGGTTTGCAAGTTCACTCTTCAGTTAGGGATGGCAAAAGGATTTCTGGTTAGGGTTTGAATGCCAAACCAGTGTTCGCGATTTGTTATGATGTCTTTGTTTTAACACATTTTTGAGTAACTCATGTTTTTGTAATGAAAACAGTAACTGTTGCAAGTTTGCTGACCAGCGGCGCTGTTCTGTAAAAATCTGATGAGAAGAAGTAAAAGTGAAGTGAGTTGTCAAATTCAAGGATTAGTTTGGGATGACAGCTCAGTTCGCTTACACTTTTACTCACCTATATTTACAAGGAGAGTATTTTACAAAATTGCACTGTTAACCCTACTGACACACTCACGGAAGAATTTGAATAGAAACATACTTAAACGTAATGGTGTAGTTTCAGAATCATAAACGGTACAGCCAACAAAACAGATTAGTATTCAGGCAGCTAATTTTCAGATACTTTTATTTTTTAAAAAACTTAATTAAGGGTTTAAGTTGTGTGACAAGCTTTGCTTTTGACATCATTTTTCTGTTTCCTAAGTTTATTGAGACATTATGCACACAAAAATCATTTTATTATTATTAATATTCATGTTGACGGTGTAATGGAAAACATTTTTTTTTGTCTGCATACTTTTTAACAATACCAACCCATAAGTAAGTTAGTTGTTTAAAAATCTATTAAGAATTTTTGTAAATGTAGTTAATTGTACCTACAAAAACTTGGAAAAGGCAAACGATTTGAATTCCACTATCGAATATATACTATTATATTACATTTAAGTAAGCATTAAGTTAAACATAAGTAGTTAATTTTGTAAATATGTGTCCCTATTTGGACCATTTGAGTTTAAGAATATTTAACCACGTGTGCCTTCCTACTTAGTTCTAGAATAAAATTAACGTAAAATTAATGATAACTCTTGGTAAAGATGTTCTCAAATTCACATTGATAGGGGTCATAAACACTAGACGATGTTAACACCTAATCATTACTTTGATTAGAAGATTCAAATAATCGTTATTGTAAAGAATAATGAAAATGTTTTGCAAAACTTTTTTAATTTTTCTTCTTCCTTTAATTCAAGGATTCAAGAGAAACGGAATGTTTTAACTATGTGTGTATTTCTGATGAAAAATATTTTAAAATTTTATCTTTTAGGTTACAGAGTGGTTTCATCACACGCCATAAGATTTAAGATGTTCGATTTTAAAATTACTCGACTATGACTATCACTGTTACATATCAATGATATTATAAGTAAAAAGGTATAGAAAGGATATAAGCGCTCAGCAAGCGACACGTTACAATGTGGCTAACCAGCCACACTTGACCTCAGTGAGGCGTCGCGCCGTCAACGGACGCGTGCGTGCTATCTATCTACACCTTTTTTCTTATAATATCATTGGTATAAGTATAGGTAATAAGTCGATTCAGGTTTTGATACGGTAATCATTTTGAAAAGCAATTTTCCTACGGAAATCGTAAGGGATACCTACCTACTGATAGTTTACATTTTCATTTTATTTTTGGAATTACGCGAAAATTTAAATGTTTCATTTTACTAATATTTTAGTGGTTTTTTGTCCATGTCAATCCCATTTTTAATTCGACTCGATTAGATAGACTGTATAAGTAAAAACAATTAAATACTGACAAGAAAATATGAAATGGACAGGTTGTTCTCAAGACGCCCCCCTGTACCAATACCACCACATTATATATCTGTAATAAATTCCATTCAAAATATTTTTTTTGCTTTGCCTTAAGGAGGGTTAAATATGCATTAAATGTTAGATATTTCTGTAAAACATCACCGATAATATTTCTATAGTTAAGTTTAGAAGGTAATTATTTACTATTCGCAGCTGTTTTTATTTATCATAATTATGTTATTACTGTCATTACGTATAGTTTGTACCTATTGTTTAAAAAAGAACTTTGATAGTGGGATACAATCAGTTTGTAATATTAGGCATTTTTTATATTTATTTTTACGTTATTTCCCAAATAGCCTGTGCTGAAAAGAAGAGACTTATCTATTAAAATTGCATGTAAAGTATTTATTTCTGTAACTATAAATATTTACGAGACACTCAATATTTTGCTAAGCTAAATAGCGGCGGTATTTCTAAATTGACTGATGCCTGTTCACAGGGTTTAAAAGTCCAAACATTCTAATATTTTTATTATTTAAACATGTAACAATTTTATTTCCCAAACATTCTAAAATTTTATTATTTAAATGTGTTACAATTTTATTTCATTTATCCCATATTTTGATTAGTCAAAACACTATTTTATTTTTTCTCTAGGTAGGGCTGTTTGGGACCAAACTATTTTTTTTTGTATTATTAGTAAATACAACTTTAAGATTTGTGTTTTTCTTTAAATTTAGTATTTTAATTGTATAATATTGTATAGTTTTTATTTTGTAATTTAGCCATCAGAATGGCCAAATACATTATGTAAATCAACCGTAGTTCAATATTAGAATGGCTAAAAGAACTGTAAGAGAAAAATATAATTTGGAAGTAGGTATTAAAATTTCTCATTCAATTGGAAATCCAAAGCAATGATGTATTGAATTACTAACGATGAACGAAAATTAAAATTGTTAAGTACCTATTGGTTTTTTTTCTGTCGGTGCCATAAAATATAAAAATATAAATACTATGTACCATACAAAATCATTACATTTTGTTAAATCTTTGTAAAAATTTACTTGAGTTTTACTAGGTTTTCTACAAGTGCAACTCTGCATACTCTACACAGGCCTATGTTATGTGTTCATTATTTTGTTTCGTTACTTTTACCAGTATGGTTTTTAGATAATAATAAAATTATGGCCACATACAATAAAAAAATATTCTGTACTTACTTAATATAATAAAATATTCAATGTGCTTCATGTTTATTTATTTTTTTGCTTTCTGTGCGTGATGCCACTGGCTGTTAAAAATTCTTACATCCAATCAAATCAGGTAACATTTGACATTGTATTTCATGCATTTTGCGATTATCCTAACCATGTTCGTTCATATCTAACCAGATTATATTTGGTTAACTAAAAAATAAAAGAAAATAAATTTTAACAAACCATTGTACAGTCGGATCAATCGATGTCTTCGATTTCGTAGTTATAAGAATGGCATTCTAGGCAAAAACGCGGATACAATACCAATTGTTTACTGCAGCTACCATTTGTCTTGCTACCAACATAATAGAAGTCAAAATCGGTTGAAAGGACTGTAAAAAAGGTTTATTTAAATTTATTTTCGAATTTCAAATGGACTATAGTTCTAGCTTATTGAAGTGACCATTGTTACCATTGTTACCATTCTATTTAATAATAATCCCCAGAGTTGGCTGACAACAACAAAATTGCCATGTTGAAAAGATGCTTGTAATTGTGGCCTTTTTAAAATTAAATTGAAATATTTGTGATCGGAATATGTGATTATAGTACCTTTTAGTATATTTTTATAAGTATTCGACTTTCGTTATCTGTATTAATGACCATTTTAAATGTCTGCACAAAGTGCGATTGTATTTTTCAGTAGATATAAATAATTTAAATAAATAAATGTACTATAAATTCTTTGGTTTTTTATTTAAATAAATAGGTACAAGAAAACAGTTGCAGCCTAAACACTATTTAAAATATCATTTGGTATGAAAATTGTAAATACAAAGTAAAATTACATAACAAGCAGTAGGAACGTAGGAGTAATGCGACAAAACAAATAATCTTACATCGCTATGAAATTAGTGGTAGCTAACAAATTAATGGCTGGTACAGTTGGCTCCATTTGCGGTGAAACAGTCAGCTAACGAAGCGCTTTGAACTACGCAGCGTGCGTGTAGCGTGTAGATACGAACTCAAATCTTGCCTGGTCATAGACCAGGCAAGATTTGAGTTCGTATCGATGCAAAAGGGAACTGACCGGAACTGATGTCGGTTGTACAAACGCTAGCACATCAACCTACCCCAAACTGTAAAATTTTCCCAATTGAACATGAACCTTAAAATGTTAGCAATAAAGTTGAAAAACTATCAAAGAAAAATCACACATTGGGGTAGCTTGATGTGCTGGCCTCTACACATAAGTAGGTTTAACAATTTTTATTCGGCATATATGACGGCGTCTACTTTCTGGTCCTGTTCGTTGGTTGGCACGTCGTCAACCACTTGACATGAGAAGGCAACAGCGACCACCTGGAAACAACAAAGTATGTTTATGAGTTGAAACTCTTGAGTGACGGGTTCGAAGACTCTTGGTTAGACTTCCGAGTCGGGCGAAGTGTTATCGAGTCGAAAGAGATTTAAGATACTGTAGCGACATCTATCTCGCCGCATACGAACTATCCTACATCGCGGTATCAAAGTTATCCGCGCAGTTTGAACGTAGGTATACAAGTTTCCGACAACAACCGTTGGACAGTAGTTAGCTCACCAGACTCAACACCCGTCTGGCCGGAGGATCCTGGTGGATGAGGAACTTTACACCCTGTTCTTCATACCTCCAAAATACTATAGCTCAGATCACATGCGAAGAAATGTGTGATGGCCTCTCTTAGTAATGATATCCAGCATAATATAGCATTATTGGAGTTGAAGCGACGCGTACTAAACTTAGACTAGGTAATCGAATTGTGTCCACTACGACATGCGACACAATAATCGGAAGAATAATTTTGTTCGTGATGTCCCGTATATTACAGTATGAATTCAATGTCTTTGTACCTACTGAGTTAATTTGGAAAGGTAGTCAGTTAGGTAACTCTTTTCTGGAATAACATAAGCAACCTATTTTAAACGATCTTATTCATTCATTAAACCCCAAGAGGACACCGGTGTCCGCTCTGTCATTGTCTCTCTATTGTGTCTCTAATTGACACGACGCGGTGACGTCGTTGTTATTTGTAGGGTAACTTAGAAACTTAATAGTTAGGTAAGTAATTATCCTTTTTGTGGGTGGATTGAAAGTTTTAAGTTTAGTGTTCTCGTTAATAATTCACAGCCCAGCTGTCAAAACAAGAATGACAGCTTTATACCGGTATGGCGGCCGGAGCGTGTGTTACTTGCGTACGAAGTTTTCATTCATTTTTATTTTGTTAGAAATCTAAACAATAGTTGCTTAGCTTGTGTTGCCAAAGTACGAACAATACTCAAGTAAGTCAGATCTTTTGTTTCTAATTTAACATTGAGAAGTAAATTTCTTTCCCCGTATCTTAATATACAAAGTGTATGGTAAATCCGGAGATCATACAAGTAGGTAGAGATAACTTTAACACCTTGACTGCGGGACTCACATACGCTGTGTTCTCGCCGCCGGAACGCCAGTGCGGCTCGCGCACACCGGTTGTGATTTCATATTTTCCAATACGGCTGTGCGGCAAATCACGCCCAGCGTGTAAAATTTAATTATGCCGCGAGTGCGGTTCTCGCAACTGCTGTGAGTTTTCACGTCTGTTTAGACGTTTGATAATTTCAAGTTTCAAGTCTATGAGAAATTATTATTTAAAATACAGAACCAGTAAGGGTTTCACTAGAATTTCTTATAAAATTACAAAAATCATAAAGTTGAAAATTGTATAATTAAGCTTTTTATGACCGGTATGCCAGGTGTCTACAAAGGATCCTAAACCCTATTGTGTTAGAGCTTAAGTTGATATTCGCAATGTTGTTTTATTTCACTTTAGCAATTAAGATGCCAGGTGTTCACAAAGGATTTTAAACCCTATTGTGTTAGTATGAGGGTCCTATTGTGTAGGATGGTCATTTTCGAAAAAACTTGTTACATTCGTAAAAAAAACACAATAGCCTGTGTTTTGCCGCACTGGAGGATTAAAACACACCCAGCGCTATATCCGCACTGGCGTATTGTTTTCGACCATCCGTTACGACTGTGCGGCTCTCGCAGCAGGTGTGCGGCCGTCCGCACGGGCGGCTTGGCGTAGGCGATAGCGCCCGCAGTCAAGGTGTTAAACCGCGTTAATAATTAGGGTTTCTCAAGTAAGTGAAATCTTTTATAATTTATTATTGAGAAATGAATTTCTTTAACCTTCTTTTTATAAGGTACTTGTATCAACCAGAATGTCAATAAGAAGATAGATATTAGAGTTGTGTATACCTTAGGTGCAGTCTCAGGGTTACTTCTAAGATTGGCGATGAACTTGTCATAGTAACCGCCACCGTGGCCGCATCTGTCACCAGACTTGGAGAACGCTACTCCCGGAGCTATGATCAGATCCAGACCTCCTTAAAAACGAGAAATTTGTTGAAAATAGTATACAGGATATATTTTATAATTGAAGTGCAATCGGGGATAGTGGGGCGAAAGTTATTGTGAATATGAGCATCTTTTGCTATTGGAAAAAATCTTAAAATGAAAGCTAAAATCAATTGTTCCTTATATTTTTGGGAATTATGTGAACACAAATGTTCGGTACCCATATAAGATTTTTTTAAATTCAGATAGGTATTAAAAGTTCAATTCGTTAGTGCTTATTATATTAAAAAATCTACATTACCACCAATACCACCGAGTAACGTAAGCAATTTATTTTCGAATTCATAACCTTGAAGGGATGTTAAAGTTCAAAGGGAAAAAAAAGTACGAAATTCAAGAGCGAAATGCCTGTGTAAGTGTGTGTACCTGACTCTATAGCGTTTTCTCTCTTCTGATCTTTAGAGTGTTGCGCGATGCCATGTCTAGTGACGAACATGTTGTTCTCGTCATTGGCTTCGAGGAGCAGCATCTTCATGACGCCACCAGCATACTGCGGGACGAAGGCCGACGCCCCTCGTGCCTTGATGTGGCTGATGATAGGAGCAGTGTTGATTTCTTGGTCAGTGCTCATGTATAGAGATATGCGCTTCGCTGCTTTGTACCAGGGGTGGTTTATAATCTGGGAGAGAATGATATATTTGTTTATTAGTTGAGGTAAATGATGTAGTGCCAGTAGCGAGGGGTCAATTTTCTTAATAGCGAAGCCGACAATTTTTTTTTTTTTTTTTTAATATTATAAACCAGTGCTTGACTGCAATCCCACCTGATGGTAAGCAGTGATGCAGTCAGTGATGGTGAAGCGCACTAGTTTATTAAGAGCCTATTCACTCTAGCTAGGGTTTGCAATTCGAATATTCGAATATTCATTTTATTCGAATATCCGGTACTATTTCAAATTCGAATAATTCATTAAAATTATTTGAATATTCGAATAGTTAATAAAGTGATAAAGGCCCTAATATTTCTTTGATTCTAAGCCTTTGTCCACGCCAAGGACAGTGTGCATAGATAAGGATAAGTACAGTATGCATGCGCGAACGCATAATTATTTACGAGTTGTGTTGTGTTACTATTATTACCTGCGCGTGGCGACATTCACGTAAGTATTTAAGACAAACTAAATTAATTCCACAAACTGTTATTAAGTAGTGTAGAAACAGAAATTTTGGCTCAATAGTAGACAAGCATACCGACTTAAAACTTGAAAGTCGAGGCCATTACTACGAAAAAGCACTATTAAAAGGATAAACCGAGTACTTACTGTCTTTTTTGCTATAGGTTAGGTTAGTGAGGCTAAATTCCTGTTTCTACACTACTACATTATTTTTTAAATTAATTATTTAATTTATTTACTTTGGCTTAACCATTCGTCTCTATCTAGCACCTGTAGTTTGCCCGCGACAGTGACAACCGATCCTAAGCCAAAGCAAGTGCTTAGTAGCGTTTATTTATCTCGCCCTAAGGTGTTTTACTTTGCAACAGTGTTCTGCATTTCTCTGACGTAGCGTACCTACGTTTCAAATACCTATTTATGCTACTTACTGATTTAGTTGGTTACGCGAGCCGGTGCATGACGTGATCAGTTACGATTTTAAAAATATTAGATTGTTGTGTGTGACATTTTAAACTACTTAAATTTACATACAGTAGGTATTATGTTTTAATAATCTTATCAATTTAAAATTGTTCTAATTTCAGTTCCTGCATTGAAAGCTGTCCTGTCTGTCTAAGACAAAATAAAATTAGTGACGGCGAGTGGAAGTGTTGACAAAGTTGAATTCAAAGAGTTCACCAAACGATCTAAAGGCAAAAAATCTGTGTGGCAACACACACACACACACTTTTTACGTGCTGGAGGTGGTTCGCAAGCAAAATGCCAATTTGCAAAGTAGTATTGTCAAACTCTATGTCAACGACTCCTTTGGACATACATGATCTCTGCAAAAGAAGCATTCCATATTTTGTAAAAGGACAGATCAATAATTCTCATGAGGTTACAGTAACTGCAAGTGGAAGCAAGGAAAATTCTAATGAAGTACAGGAAAAGAAAAGGTGGTTTAGGCGCATTATATAGCGCGACTCACAGATTATTTCAAATCTGAATATAGCTCCGAAGGCATGATCTCCATGTTGGCAGCTTTAAAGGGTCGTTTTCTCTTAAGCGTCATCACTCATCAGTGTCATGTCATCATATCCCTAAGCTAAGACTTACCTATGTTTACTCTGTGAAACGATAGTTATGTGATTTTTTTTTATTAAAAAACGTTAATAAAACTAATAAAATTATCCTACTTGATTTTATTTGAATAGAATTATGCGGCAATCAAATTAAACCCCCGTATTGCTGCTCGTGTTTTCGTTGAACTGATATTGTATTATTTTCAATAAATATTAAAAAATATTCGAATATCCGAATATTCGAATATTCGAATATTTAGCTCTAAAAGTATTCATTTTATTCGAATAGTAAAATTAAACGAATAGTGCAAACCCTAACTCTAGCCTTGAAGACACATAAATTATAATCGGACGGGAAGACCGCAGCAGGCAAGTTGTTCCAGTCCTTCGATGTACGCGGTATAAACGACGAAGCGAACCGCTTTGTCCGAATCGTGGGAGTGCCAACAATGTACTTAATATTCGAGTCACTATTGTTGTCTCTTTTGAAGTCATCGGTCTGCCTAACACCGTGTACAACTTTAGTGTAAGTAAATACCTTATATTTGGCAATACTTGAGTCAGGCTGATTAGCCAATATAGAGGTCGAGTTGCTCTTCCAAACCTCCAAAGGGTAGCCGATAGCAATCGAGTTGTATATGGACACTTCGCCACTGGTAGTGACAAAAATCGAAAAGAGTAGGTATGCTTAGTTTGTTAAATCCGCCTCTAAGGCTACCCACTGACATTTGGTTATTTTTTTCTTTTAATAAGTTATACTTCAGCATGAGGTCCTGGGTTCGATTCTCGGTTCGGGCTAAGTGTTATTGATTTTTTCCATCTGGAACTTCTCAGTAGATTTGTGCCCAATTGATGGTAATAGGCTCGCCCCCTATTACATGGACTTTAAGGCTAGAAAAGGTGCAAAATTTTTTTCTGAGATTTCTGTATAAAAAGATGTTTCATGTCTTTCCTTATATGTACCCTACTAATTTCCTCCTCGGAGTGTTGGGCTTCAACTCGTTGGAGGTTAGACGAGGCCTTCAACAGGTTATAGTGGCCTGCAAAACTCTTAGAGGACGCATCGATAGTCCCGAGCTTCACGATCTTTTCTGTCGGCTATTTACTCCTGACAAATACATTGGACATCGCCAAAGCCGTCGACGCAAGCTATTCGCGCCGCCCTCATCTAAAACTGTCGCCAGAGCTGAATCCCCAGTGTGTCGTACTTTATGGATGCTTAACGCCCTCCTGACTTCCAATCCTGAATGTGATCTGTTTGCCGATGAATGGAGTAGAATTATGTGTGTGTGTCTGATGTTTTGTGAGAGAAAGTATGCTAGGGTGTCCTCTATTATATGTTAGTATTTGAAACTTTTTAAATCCTTATGTTAATTAATGTAATTGGTGTTACCGTTTTAATTTACAATAAATAAATAAATAAATAAATGGGACTTAAACATAACTGGCGAAATTTCGGTGTACCATTACTGGTACACCTCTGCCTAACCCTTTGAGGATTACAGGCTTGATGTTATTGTTATGTCTTACCTTATTGTACACAATCTCAGATTGTCGTTTCTTGTCTTCAGTGGTTAGCGCTGCGATACGTGCAGCGATCTCAGTCCTCAGCAGGGCTTTAGCTGGACTTGGAGTTACCTTCGCCATTTTTTTCTATTCTAAAACAAAGTTGATCAACGTTAAAATCAGTGGCTTATTAGGTAAATAACCAGCACTATAAAGAGCTTACACAAGTTATAATAAATAATAATAATAATAAATATTCCACAACTTTTCACACAACGCCATTTAGTCCCAAGTTAAGCTTGAGAGCTTGAGTTATGGGTACTAAACAGCTGATAAACATACTTACATATTTCTAAATACATACATGTTATAGATAAATTACACCCAGACACAGAACAAATGATCGTGCTCATCACACAAACATTTGTCCTGGGTGGGAATCGAACCCACGACCTCCGGCATAGCAGTCAGGGTCACTAACTACTAGACCAACAGGCCAGTCAATAAGTCAAGTTACTTCAACTTACTTACTGAAGGAAGGTCAGATTTTCAATTGAAAGTACTTTGGAGTTAATGGTTGGCATCATAGACCACAACAAGACATAGACATTTCTTTATTTTTCTGATAAAATGTTACCACACACTAGAAATGTCTTCTGCATCGTTGGTATGCACCAAAGTTACAAACATTTAAACTCACATACACAAACCACCAAACCCGGACCGACACCTAGCAGCTGTCGGCCATAAAATTATTTGTTGCTGGAATCCAACTAGAGGCGTTTTTGGTCTCGCACAGGTCTTTTTTTATTTTATTTTGGTCTTAAGTTTGTAATCAATTCTTATTTTTTTATGTACCTACATTGTTGGCTCTTTTGTTTTATGTGCTGTGCGTATAAATAAAGGATTTTCTTTCTTTCTTTCTTCTTTTAGACATGTAGTGCAGTAGCCAATTGCTCAGCTGCTGCTCCAACAGCCACGTCGTATAAGGTATGGTACATAACGACCAAATGTAACATTTTGTTTTAGTTGTCGCAAGTCACAAGTACTAAGTACGGCTGAGCCTGAGGTCCTGGGCTCTTCTTCTCTGTTCTATACTGAGTTTTTCTATTTGGATTTTTCAGTAGCAGCAATGATTCTAGATTTGTGCCTGGTAGAAAGCTGGGGGTCATGTGTTAGAAATATGTCTCTGGGAATCCAGGCGTGATGTTATGTCATTTGTTTAAGCAGTAACCGCGGACGTCATGCGGTTTTACCCGCGTAGTTCCCGTTCCTGTAGAAATACAGGGATAAAAAGTAGCCTATGCCATGGGACGATGTAGCTTTCTAATGGTGTTTTTTTTTTTCTATTCGGTCCACTACTTTTTAAGTTTATTCTTTCCTCTATGTAATATTAGTATAACATAGAAGCATATTATATATCTGTATCTATGCTTCTTATTGATTGGCGGAGACTATTTAACAAAATGTCGGTCATCAAGTTTAAAAGACGACTGCTCTAAATACCAAAGATTTAGGGCTTTATATCGGGCAATATAATTTATTGGGTAACTCAATGGGCTGGCTATAA
This sequence comes from Euplexia lucipara, assembly GCA_921972225.1. Lineage (NCBI taxonomy): Eukaryota > Metazoa > Arthropoda > Insecta > Lepidoptera > Noctuidae > Euplexia > Euplexia lucipara. Next base: position 17,119,494 of record OV179159.1, on the reverse strand, counting down.
GCACAGACCTTAATTGGGTATAAATCTTTCAATAATGATGATGGATGCAGTTACTTTTGAAATATGGTCCAAAAATTTAGGTTTTAAGGTCAAATCAGTACTTATGACGGTAAATTATCGATGGTTTACTGGTTTCTATCTGTACCTATTAATTAGGTTTATTGATTTATTGAAGACAGTATAGTAGGGCTTATCGGAACTTGAAGTAAGTAGAGTACCTACATTTAGTAACCTTCTTTTTATCGTGTAGGGTCTAACCTGGTCTCAGAATTGATGCCTTTCTTGGGCCTCTGACTTGGCGTCACGTGCCGTTAAGAAATACTTACTTACATATCTCTCAGGCTCTTTTTATATTAGATTTCATTGTAGTTGAAAGTTGTAGTCAGGCGGATTATCCTTAAGGCAAACTAGGCACGTGCCTAGGGGCGCGTAGTTACAAGGGGCACGCGAGCTCAGAATTTTTAAAAATAAACTAACTCTCACTCCTAGGAGAGTAAGTACAAATGTCCTGGCCTACTAACGTTTTGATGATAGAATGTTTATAGTATTATGATGGCTATTTATGGCATGTACAGGGGCGCCGATGAAGTGATTACCTAGGGCGGTCTGGACATTTAATCCGCTACTGGTTGTAGTATCAATGATAAAAACCTCAAAGAAGCAGGGATGAACATAAAAGGACACATTCTTCGTTTCACTTTTATTCTTCTTATTTTAAAATAAATAATTTGAATAACAATTGTTTGAACTAATCTTTAAATTAAAATGTTCTGCATTCCTGCTTCTACGAGCCTCTTTTTCTAATGCTACTATAAATGGAGTAACTCGACAAATTGTTGTGATTCAAGTTGATTGAATTCATCAACAATAGAATAGGAATTCGGAAATATTTTAAAATGATTTTCCGAGAAAATAAAGAATTAAAGACTTACCCTATCTGTTTTCGGAAAAAAAAACAACTTTAAACTACCATTCATTAGGTAGAGTTTGTACCTACTACAGCTTCAATTTTTTTCATGTTGTTTCACTAATCATTGTAAAATCGAGTTATTACGGATGCGTATAAAGTTGATATTTGAAAATAATGTCTATAAGATAATGACTTAGGTATTTTATGAGTTTCTTTTTACTAAAACTAGATAAATTTCAGAGAAACCGGTTAATTAACAATGCATATAACCAACATAATTAGGTAGGTAACTAGGTACCTACTTAATACATAATACCGACAGTCTTGACAGTCTTTTCAGAAAATAATATGTAACGAAAAGTAAGAAAAACAGTAAATTAAATGTAGTAAAAAACGGTAAATAGTACCATTTACAATTTAGTTTCTTGATAGAAATAACTCAGAAATAGGTAGGTACCTACCTACAATTTCTTTGAGGTCAAAAGCGAACAGATAAGAGTCACGACTAGTCACGAGTTGTTTGTTAGGAACGAACCAAGAAATTAATAAATGTAAACTCACCGAATGACACGACAAAATACACAGTGAGTTTGAAGCAGACTGATATGAAATCAAACGATACGAAATGATAATAAAACTTGAGACTGGCGTTAACCAAAACAAACTTTGCGACATTATTTTTACACGTGGTCGAACAAGTAACGCCATCTATTGTTGTAGAGCTGAACTACGTGATGAGTTGCTTTACTAAGATTAGTTGCAGTCTTATAGGTACTTTTTGTGAGTAGTTAAAGCTTTTAATAGTAGATGTCGCTCACAAACGATATTTTTGTCTCATCAACAAGTACTACTTATTCCAGAACCTTTCGTTCGTTGTTTCCAAGTCCCTATTACGCTCACATTTTGACAGTTATGTTTGAAGCCCTTAAGATAGAGGGCAAGCATGTGTTCGTACAACAGTTACATTTACCTAAGCCAGGTTTTCAAATTAGATCCCAAATAGTAAAAGTTTCTATCCCATCATTCATTTATCAGATAAGAATCAGAGAAGATAGCTAAGTAATTATGTAATTAAGTACCTAAGCCTTTAATTGAGTTGCAAAAAAAGTATCAAGCAGGATTATCAAATACACAAGACTTAGGTATGTATGAGAAAAGATGATACTGTGATAAATTAATTATTGAGATTGATTACTAAATAAAAACATTTATTAGCATTAAGTTATAAATACAGGTGGTCTTGATTAGTTCACTAACAGTATCAAAAAACAGGACGCAGGGTAAAGAATAGAATAACATAGTATACTCTTCATTGTACCTACTCCATCAAAACTTCAAGGGTTTCATAGGGTGTTACAATGGGCGATCTTATCGCCAAAAGTGATCTCGTACAGACAACCTTTGGATAAACCTGGACCATGGACCTTTAGACTTTGGGTATAGTCGATTAGCCTGCGTAGCATGAACACATTGAACACCGAAGAAACGGCCTTTGTCTACAGACTAATCGGCAAAGTGACAGATTATATAGACATGAACCTCAATCTGTCAAATTTATTTCAATACACCTGCCTGCGTAGCATGAACACTTAATTTCTTTTCTTCCGAGACACGACAAAGACCGTTTGCATGCTACGCAGGCAGGAGTTAGACTCTGAGCTTTAAAGAGAAGAAATCTCCTCACCGACCATTCCGTTCGCATCCAGATTAAAAGACCAAAAGAAAGCAGTTTCTTTTGGTCTCTTCTGGATGCGAACGGAATGGTCGGTGAGAAGGTTCCCACGTCCATCTCTCCCATAAATTGCAGGTGTGGATGAACTAAACGCTAATTGATTGGACCGCCACGCAACGCAGCTGACAGACCCATTACCTTATCATGGTGTTTCGATGAAATGGGACCACGGAATGAGGACAGGCGATAACGAAGTGATATTATCTGGACTTGCAATACAATCAGGAATCTGGGGGTTTCCATGAATAACAGACTGTGAGCCAATGAATGGGTAAGTATGAATAAGTATATGAAACTAGCACTTCGGCCGCGTAAATTCTAACTTAGAACTTTTTCCTTTTGAACTTTTACATTCCCTCGAACCCATCGGCCACTTATATCGGCCTATAAGTTATTCGGTGATAATAATATAGCTTGCCAATGGTGGAAGAATTTTTCAAATCGGTCAGTTGTTTTTGAGTTAAATCTCTAAAAACGAACAAATCTTTACTCTTTATAATATTAGTCCTTAAACAAATGTTGTTAATTGTTTATTAATACAAAATAAAACGTTGCTAAGTTGATCTAGAGGTCACAAGCGCTACTGCTCAGCATGAGGTCCCGGGTTTAATCCCCGGGTCGGGCAAACTGATATTGACTTTCTCCATCTCGAATTTGTCAGTAGCAGCCCAAAGTCTGGATTTGTGCCCGATTGATGGCAATTGGCTCACCCCTTTTATTTGCGACTTAGACATAACTGGCGAAATGTGGGTGTACTACCATGTACACCTCTGCTTAACCCTTCGGGGATTACAGGCGTGATGTTACGTAATATTAAAAGAATAAAAAAAAGAATAAACTAAAGAATAAACTAAAGCAAAGCTTGTATTTTAGGCCAACAGAAAGTTTTCAGTGTCTACTTAACAACATTGAAAGAGTGAGTGAATGTTGTGTCTGTGTATGTGTCACTCACAGATGAGTGTTTGTTTCGTTTGAGTGAGTAGATGTGTGTGTGTGTGTGAGGTGAATTTGTGATGTGGGGTGAAAGTCTTTCGGACTTAATGTTCAAATTCAAATTCTTTATTGCGAACTAAGTGTACAGAAAAATAGAATTTCTAGATGTTAACAATTTAGGTAGTTCTGATAACTTAGTTGCCTGTTAAGGGCATTGCAATTAAAATAGTTTTAAACTTAGAACAATAAAATAAAAGAAAACATTCAATGTCACTGTTGTAGGTATATATATATACTATATACCTATGAGATGTTAAAGAATTACAATTTATTTTGTATTATTAGGTTACTAAGGCATCTGATGCGTCGCCATAGTAGAGATGAAGAACCTATTTCGTAAAAAAATGTTGTTGTATGAAAAGCAAAGCAAACATACGATGGATGGATTATGTATTAGATGATACGGGTAGGAAAAGAAAGGGTGGTTGACAACGGTTGACACTGAAATAACGGGTGAATTGCCAATAGAGATGTAGGTAGGTATCTCTGTGTCTCAATATAGGTAACTGGAAAAATAAGTAGGTACTATTTTCTATCGGATTATTGGAAAATAAGAAAAAAAATCGTTATAATACGAGGTTCGGGTGTAGGTAGGTAGGTATTAAGATTTTTGCAAAAATAATTCATTAGTCCGTTTACACCGTCCATTTGCCAGTTTCAGGGGATAGAGACATGTCGAGACCAGTGGCAAGATCACAATCGCCAGGTCGGGTAAAGAGATATTATGTTTTTCCATTTGGAATTTATCAGTGGTAGACCAGAGTCCGGATTGCCAGTAATAGACTGGCTCGCATTAAGGGGGGGTACATTAAGGTGTACTACAACTTATGGTGTCATAAACGCCACAAAAACACCCTCAAAAAAAGGTGGTAGGGATCTTGACCGTACCTATCAGGACAATCCCGTAAGGATTGTCCTGATAGCTGTGGAATGCCGCTCCACTCCTTTAGCACCTCAGGACATGTTGCCTTCTTGTCGCTACGTCACTTTGTGCTAACAGCCGTTTTAGAGGGCCCGTTGCCATTTAATCCGTGTATATGAATAACATTGGTGAGGCAGGGTCCATAGTGCATCATAGTTTTTAAGTATCCAGTCCATTTTAGCCACCTTAGCCAATAGTCTAGTACTTTTGTTACCATAGTCTGCAATAGTCTTACACCAGTCGTAGGTTTTCCTTGGGTGCACTTGTCAAAAGCATACAGGGAAAACCTGCGGTTGGTGCCCCATTTCATTAAAGACGACAACGGGCCTCTGCGAGTTGGCTTCGGGTCCTCGTACGCCTTACAAAAGTCCGGAACCTAAAGGTTCCGAAAAATAAAAAATAATATCAGATAATTTCTTCTCAGATAATTTTACACGTAATTTTTTTTTAAACTAAATGGCACTAAATGGCATTTCCAAAGTGACTGATCCCTGAGAAGAAATACCGAAAGAAACTCAGGGGTCTTGGTCTCTTTTAAAGTCCATACATAAGATTATATTCATTTATGCGAGTCTTACAATGCAGGGCAAAGTCTGGAAAAGCCTTTTGAAGAAAGACCTGTCCCGACAGTCGGCATGCATGCTTCAGTCATCCAGTAGCTCAAACCTATCATTATTACTACTGACAAACATATACATTTTGTACATCGTAGGCTATTGCCGGTTCCCATATCATTTATTCCTTTACCGTTTTAAAAGCTGCTTGTAATATAACATTACGTTAAGGATCCTTTAGCAAATTATGTTAGCAATAAGCGAAATGTGTCGGAGACGGTAACTAGAGATGATTGATATGCAACAAGAACGTGAGAGCGATCCTCATTTTACACGGTTAATATCGTTTGTTTTATTATTTTATTTTGTTGCCATGAGGGCTCTTTTGATTACCAATCTATCTATCCCTCAAAGCCTTATCACAATGTTTGACCTGGCTGAGTTTGTTCCTTTTTTTGTTGGAGGATCTGAGGAAATGTGAGTAGTTTTTGCACTTGGTAGACCAAAAGTAGCTTATTTTAACATCACGTAACGACGTGCGGGTCAAACCGCTGAGCATAGCTAGTATGTCCGAAAATACAAATGAGCTTCCACCAAAATCTAAAAACAGTATAACAGGGGGTCGAGTCTGCTATTGCAATCGTGTCTCAATGATCAGTCAATGATCGATTTTTGACGTATAACGTCAAACTTATGACACACTGCCCATACAAAAACTGTCAAAGTTGTCAAATATTCGATCAATGACCGGTCATTGAGACATGATTGCAATAGCAGACTCGAGCTCCAGTTATATCAGGCAATACAGTTATCTCCTCCACTAACTTGGGCAGTTAGCCTCGGCGTGAGGGGACGCCTTAAAAGGACATTACATAACCCTTATTGGTGAGGTTCTTCAGAAAGGTCAGGTGCGTAGTACCCGCAACCGGTGCCGCGGCCTGTGTACGACCACATGTTTATATGTAAACGAAGCAAAAATAAATTGTAGCATATACCTAACGCTCTATAGCTTCTGCCTACCATGGGGACAAAACGCGTGAGTTATGTAGGTATGTATGTTTATAACACCTAAATGAGATATGACTCAAGAGCTAATTAAAGTTTTCCATAGTTTGAGAAAATTTTGGTAAATTAGTCATTTTTGTCGAAACACTAAAAATAGTGTCTTTCCACATATTTCTTTCATGACTAACATTGTGATAAGGCTTTGTAAACTGGGCTCTGTTTGTTTGTTTGTTGCTCGGTTCTCGGAATAGGTACAAATAAGGTCTAGGTATATATTCTTTTGAAATACTTGTTGCCTCCTCGTGTAGACATTGCTCACAGTTGTTAAACTAGAATAATATATTATGTTTGCTTAGTGGTTCGTTTAAGTTATAGTTGACAGCCGCGGTTCTAGGTTCAGTAACGCTTACCGAGGTCAGCCCGCGGATGGTTCTGATTTCCCGTGCATAGGAAAACACGTTGCTGTTGTTCCCGAATGTAATTTTGAGATTATTGCACAAAGAAAATATGTATGTCATCGTTTACCTCTATGTATCATCTGTGGCTTTGGTGGGTTTGTCTTACTCATGATGGGCCACCGACTTACGAATTTAAAATTATTTTACACCGTTTAGTGTATTTTTTGAAGTCGGTTTTATTTTTTGCAAAAAAGTTTTTTATTTTTACATTTTTAGTTGTTACCATAAAAATATTTGCCATGAATTTATTTTATACTAGCTGCTGCCCGCGACGTCGTCTGCGTGAAGGTTCTACAGCACCAAATATACCTACCTAAGATTCCAGTGTCGCTATAGCATTATAAGTTAACAACTTTTAAAATAGCATTAAAATATAAGTTACATGAAGAGAGTTTTTTTGTAATTTTTTTTTTTATTTTGCAATTTTTAGTTTCTTTGTATGTAAAGAAAGTCTTTCAAAACTTGAAAGAATCATTGAAATCGGTTAATAATTGCAAAAGAAGTTCTTTCTAAACCTTTTAAAATAGACAGGCGTAATGTTATTGGAAATACATAAACCATGCACAGACATGTGACTGTAGCTATTGCGAGTAATTTGTTGTTATGCGTTGAAGAGTTCCATCGCCTGTCTTCTTCATCAGTTTTTCTACACGAAATGATACTTGCTAAATGTAAATGCTTGATTTGTCACCAAAAAATAAAATAAAAATTGGTACATGTTTTCCTATATTATTTGAGGAGTTCCCTCAATTTCTCGAAGATCCCTCATCAGATCTGAGGTTCAATACTAATGGGACCAACCTGGTAGTATACCCTATCAAATAAAAAAACGATTTTTGCAAATCGGTCCATAAATGGCGGAGTAATCGCGTAACAAACACACAAAAAAAAAACACCGTCCAATTGAGAACCTCCTCTTTTTTTTAAGTCGGTTAAAAATACGTTCAAAGGTAACCTTAAGGTACCTTATGACACTTCCCTAGAAACTACGTTGATAATTATACTGCCAGGAGCCAAAATGTAAAGATAGTCAGGACTGGTGGCGCGGGAGCAAGCGACGTACAGGTGCCCGTGTGAGAAGCAACTCGTCCTGAGATCTACACCTGCTGCTCTGAGTATCGGCTCCTGCGATTTATTGATTGTCATCACTAAGCAAACACTCACGGGGAACTGTACGCGCTCGAACTGGATCGGGAAGCTATGAAGTATAAGGGGAATGCGTTGTATAAATACTGCCTTGCCGACACCACAACCCGTAATAATTTCCACCTCAATGGTGTCTGTGGAGAGAGATGACTTTAAGGCACCACCCGTTACACAACTTTGGAGGAGATTTGTTCCTAAAAAGCATAATCGGGACGCCGACCTTCATTCAGCTTGATGGTATGCGCTGGAAGTCAACTTGCTGACAGGAAGTTCAAAAATTCCACGGGATAATGTGTGGCGTCATCTTGCTCGACGACAGTGCTTATCGACGTATAGACCACTTCATTCCCCTCAATTTCCGAGAGAATGCATTCGTTAATTGCTGCAGCATGATCATTTTTGGGCGCCAAAATGGCCCTCTCACACGAATTCTGCTGGTGCGCTATACGACTGATGTCCACGTACACACAGCGAATGAGTTCTTCGAAGCTGGATACCACTCTACCGAGAGACTCTGAAAGCACCGCCTGTCCACTTCTCTCTTCTGGTAAAGTGCCTTTGCCAAGACTTAGAAGGACATCGGAGAATTCTTGAGCGCGTGCAATGCCGCCGAGCCGAGCTCTTATATTAATGGTCAAGCGCAGCGTACGAACTTGTGACCACAACGAAGATCGTTTCACCGAAGCATTCATCTCGTCAGCCCTCGATCCCCGCGTTAACTCGGGAAGCGTTTGCCTGAAATCGCCACTGAGCAGAACTGTGACACTACCCATCAAATGTTCGTTCCTGCAGTTGCCCTGCAGGGTTCTGTCCACGGCCTCAACTGCCTTCCTTTTGAAAATCGTACACTGATACGATCCCATATGATACGATCCGAACTCTGCTCAAGATTTTGAGGGTTTTGTTGGAACTTCAATTAGTCAAAACGAATTATACGATACAACTTTTATGAAAAAAATGCACAATGCCATCTATGAATTTTAAGAATAACTAACTACTAACCTCATCAACACGATCAAAATTTAAATTAATAATTTTCAAAAAGTGTTTATGTGTTACTTGATTTGATTTTTATACATTCTCATAGATGGCGCTGATTCCAAATTGTCTTTATGCTACTAACATTCATTAAACTTTGTTTCTCTGCCAAAGTCACTTAAATGGCGTAGTTTTTATAGTGTAAAGCTAGATAATAGCATAGCTTACTTAAAACCAACCTTTAAATATGCGTCCTTTGATTACACGCTTCCACAGAATGAGTTAGAAGAATAAAGATTCACCGCTCCTCCCCCGTAGGTGATAGCAAACAGACAAACAGACAAAAATTCCAAAAAGTCACTTTTTGTCACCAGTTACGTTTTTCTAACAAAACCCACTTATTTTTTCTTGAAAATTCTCAATGTACAGTTTTTCTTTCGTTACTGTTTTATTATATGTAGATGAAAAAAATGCACAATGCCATCTATGAATTTAAAGAATAACTAACTACTAACCTCACCAACACGATCAAAATTTAAATTAATTTTCAAAAAGTGTTCATGTGTTACTTGATTTGATTTTTATACATTCTCATAGATGGCGCTGATTCCAAATTGTCTTTATACTACTAACATTCATGAAACTATGTTTCTCTGCCAAAGTTACTTAAATGGCGAAGTTTTTATAGTGTAAAGCTAGATAATAGCATAGCTTACACAAAACCAACATTTAAATATGCGTCCTTTGATTACACGCTTCCACAGAATGAGTAAGAAGAATAAAGATTCACTGCTCCTCCCCCGTAGGTGATAGCGTGATAATATATGGCCTATGTGTTGACCCGACCTCTTAGTAATATTCATGCAAAATTTGGAGTAAATCCATGCAGTACTTTTTGAGTTCACCCCGGACATACATACAGACAAACAGACAAACAGACAAACAGACAAACAGACAAACAGACAAAAATTCTAAAAAGTCACTTTTTGTCACCAGTTACGTTTTTCTAACAAAACCCACTTATTTTTTCTTGAAAATTCTCAATGTACAGTTTTTCTGTCGTTACTGTTTTATTATATGTATAGATATATAAAAGAAAGTCGTGTTAGTTACTTCGCTTATAACTCAAGAACGGCTGAACCGATTTAGCTGAAAATTGGCAGGGAGGTAGTTTAGAGCCAGGAGAAGGACATAGGATACTTTTTATCCCGTTCGACATCATAAAAATAAATATCAAGAATATCGGTTGTCTCAAACATTTTTCAAACGCAGCGCCATCTTGGATGACATGACAGGAGTCAAACTTCCCAGTTCATTATCAGGTGACAATTTGAAATTGACAAGTCTTATGCTAAACCCAAGAAGGTAAGGTTGTCAATTTATAATACGCACCTACGTTCTGAAATTTATTTTGTTACTAAACTTAGAGGTTTTATGTAGCATAAAAAAGTCTTATATTTCAGAAATCAATTTACGTAACTAGCAATGATGACAGAGACGAACTTTAATAATTCTTTGCAAATAGAACTTATTTTACTGTTAGGACTTTAATTAAAGTAGACCGGGAAAACTATAGGCATAAATTATTGTATGTAACATAGAGGCAATAGTTCAGATTAAAATTATGAATTTAGTATTTTTTAGTAAGGTAGTTAGGTTAGATAGTTGGGTTAGCTATAGGATAGGTATGGTCAGTTAGGTTAGGGTATATATACATGTTGTAATTTAAAAGTAGTAGTAGTTATTATTGGTTTGGATTTATTTGTTGTCGTCTTATTCAACGTATGTATATCTAATATAAAAAAAAAATAAGAGCAATGAATTGACTCTAAGGCACAACGAAGTTTGCCGGGGCAGCTAGTATATATATAAAAGAAAGTCGTGTTAGTTACACCACTTATAACTCAAGAACGGCTGGATCAATTTGAATGATTTTGGTCTTTTTGGATTTGTCTTTGTCCGGAATAGCATATAGCATAATAATTAATAAAAAACATGAAAAGTCCTCGAAAAAGGTAAGGTTGTCAATTTATAATACGCACCTACGTTCTGAAATTTATTTTGTTACTAAACTAAGAGGTTTTATGTAGCATAAAAAAGTCTTATAAGTATTTCAAAAATCAATTTACGTAATTAACAATGTCGACAGAGACGAACTTTAATAATTCTTTGCAAATAGAACTTATTTTACTGTTGGGACTTTAATTAAAGTAGAGGTAATAGTTCAGATTAAAGTTATGAATTTAGTATTTTTTAAATCAATGCATTTTAGTAAGGTAGCTAGGTTAGATAGTTGGGCTAGCGATAGGATAGGTTGGGTCCAAGGCGACGGACGCGGGGATGTCCGCCGCCCCCACGTACATGGACCCGAGGTGGCGGCGCGTCGTTCACGCGCGCCCCTCTTAGACGTCGCGAGGGGAGTCTAACACCTCACTCCCCTCGCTGACTTGGCGAGGCCCGCGGGGCCGGCACCAGTCGGGGGTCGCGGAAGTATCTTCTGTTCCCGTGACCCCCGGCGCAGGCAGCTATATGATAGGTATGGTCAGTTAGGTTAGGTTAAATATACATGTTATAATTTTAATTCTATCGAACACAAAATGTTTAAATAAGATCACAGTAGAGACTCGCTACATAAAAAGTATAGTAGTAGTTATTATTGGTTTGGATTTATTTGTTGTCGTCTTATTAAAATGACAATGCAATGAATTGACTCTAAGGCACTACGAAGTTTGCCGGGGCAGCTAGTTATAGATAAATTACACCCAGACACGGAACAAATGATCATGCTCATCACACTAACATTTGTCCTGGGTGGGAATCGAACCCACGACCTCCGGCATATTAGGCTGGGTCACTAATTACTAGACCAACAGGCCAGTCAGATTGAATATAATGAAGTATATATACATTGTGTTATACGTACCTATATGCCTGTAATAGATAAGATAAGCCAGGCGACTCATCGACGTCTCCTTTACATGCAAATTAGTTTACTCTCGGCAATGTAAAGACGCGGTCGCTATGTACATAAACATGTAAGTATGTGCCGCTTATGTACACGGAATATACCTACAAAGTGGGTTACGTTGAAGGATGCCTGAAGAATTTCTTGTAGATTAGTCGCTGGAATATGAATCTATTTTAAAACGTTTCAGAATTGTCGTTTTTAATTTACCTACTTAGGTAAACTTGATTTTGTTGGCGAAATGACTGGCCTGTTTGTCTAGTGATTAGTGGCCCTGACTGAGATGCTGGAGGTCCTGGATTCATTTCGAACACACACACACACACATACACTGTAAAAAGTACGTGAAAATATAAAACTTTTCAAGGACCTCCCTAATTACTTGGTAGACTTTGGAACATCTCTGTCTACAGGCTCTATCGTTATTACGACAAATAAAAAAAATATGAAATACAGTTTTCGTAATTTTGTTCAGAACTTTAACATGATGTTGTAAGGCATTTATTGAAGAGGTTCCGTGACTCATTAATAACAGCCACGAGAGTCAATTGAAGGTTACGCTTGCCTAGAAATTTCCGTGGAAGGATGACAATAATGACAATATGAAACCGAAAACTCAGAGGTCTTGGGTTCGAACTCGTAACCTATGATTTAGTTTCCGCCGGTCACACCGGCTTTCCGTTTTGATAAGAAGATAATTTAATAATTTAGCTATCCATCATAATCTATACACAATAAACATGGTATTTTCTTATCTAATCAGCTATGTGACATAATCGCCCTTATCCATTTCTTGTACAAAGTCGGCCACTTGAAGAAATACGTAAGTACATAAGGAAATCGAAGACTTTGATGAATTACCTTGTGGAAAAGTAGATTACTTTGATATTATGGTGGACATCCCATCCATACGTACCAAACATTTTGGGAACATATTAATTGTCCAAGGAGTGGAATTCCCTGCCGGAGTCGGTGTTTCCTGATAGTTACAACCTAGGGGTCTTTAAGTCAAGAGTGACCAGGTAGCTTCTAGGCAGGCGTGCTTCATCGTCAACCATATCATTGCTTACTATCAGGTGAGATAGAGTTCAAACTCGTGCCTATCAATAATAAAAAATAAAACTTTCAATTCATTCGCATTTTTTCAGAAGGTAAAAGGTACGTAGGTAGTGGTAGTGGGAGCTGTGACTAAAAGAATGATGAATTTGAGTGTTTATGGCTGGAGAAGGAGAGGAAGGCCAATGTGATTGTGTGAGAAATGATATGGAGGAGAAAACAGTAAATGATAGTATGACGAATGACCGAGGAGAATGGATGAGAAAAACGGGATACGCCGATCTTAAAAAAAACATGGGACAATGGCAGGAAGGTGGTTTCCAATTGGGGTAAAGAACTGGGGGTAACAGGAATAACGTAGTTTAAAGAACGTTCACACTGTTTCAGTCTCAAACTGTCAAAAATCAGTGGGTCGATTCAATAAAAATTACTCTTGATAACTTGATTAAAGTGAGTTGAGTCAATAACTAGCATTAGTAATGACAACTCAACCTATATTTTTCACGTGGTAATTTTGGCAGAGCACTGCTAGCTGGATGCGGGAGGCGGTGGACTGGCCATTGTGCTGCAGTTTTGGCAAAGGTCTATATTCAACTCTAGACTGTGATAGCACACTATAAATATTAATGGTTTTTAGACTGTGGTGATCAGAGGCGGATTATCCTTAAGGCAAACTAGGCACGTGCCTAGGGGCGCGTAGTTACAAGGGGCGCGCGAGCTCAGAATTTTTAAAAATAAACTAACTTTACTCTTAGGAGAGTAAGTACAAATGTCCTGGCCTACTAACGTTTTGATAATACAATGTTTATAGTATTATGATGGCTATTTATGGCATGTACAGGGGCGCCGATGAAGTGATTGCCTAGGGCGGTCTGGACATTTAATCCGCCACTGGTGGCTGCGTGGATTAAAGAGAAGAATGAGAGACAAAGAGACATATTGGACAACAAGTTCTCATGGAGACAGTCAACTAGTTGACCTAATAACTATAGATTGTACAGTTATTTCTCTGTCAAGAAAGGGACACGCACAATGATTATCACTAATTGGTAGTAGTTAAGGAGTCGTGTAGAGGGTCTTGGAGGGTAAGTAAAGCTTTTAGAGTACATGTACGTCCAAACAATGTACTGGATGTATTGTTCCAGTCAAATCAAACATTTGTATACTACGGCAAATTTTTTTTTTCGATTTATCCGGGTTTTATTTTACAGCTTCAGCTTATTTAAATAAAGTTGATGAAAGACATAAGGTGGTTCAGGAATCGGTTAAGCTTTATGGTTTCTTTACCAAGGATTACTAAAGATATTGGTTAAAAATTAATAGTTTTTAGATGGAAATAGACTAAAACTCGGGCAAGTGTGAGTAGGACTAACGCTTGACGGATCCGTACCATAGTACCTACAAGTAAAAATAAAACGCATTTTAAGGAACATAAAACCAAAATTACAAGCCATAAGTAATGAAATCAGAAGACAGTTCCAATACGCTATAAGTATTCCGTTATACAATGATAGAAAGAAAAAAACCACGATAAAAATAAAAGTAAAAAAAAATCGTATCGTATGATAATTGTAAAAGAAACCAGAGAGTAAAGTCGACGGCAGCTTGACACCCAACACATTAATAGCGACTATAAATAGCACAGGAAAAACTATAAATATACGTTTGTAGACACAGAAGTCAGTCATCAATCTACGGAGCGTTACATTATGGATTTCTTATTTCATACACTGCAAATAAAATTTGGTGAGAAAGAATTTTTCCTTATGCATTTATTCTGAATTTATTTGGGTTCCTTTTGGCAATATTGACGATTTTTAAAGTTTGAAAGCCGAGTCGGGTTATTTAGTTTGTCATTTAAACTACGGTTTAATAGTTGAGCAACTATACAGAGTTGCGAGACATGGCTAAAAAATACTGAAGATTTTGGCAATAGTTACCCTATTGCCAAAATCTTCTTCTTCTACTGCATTTATCCGAGATAAATGCAGTAGAGTTCGGCGTCCCAATTGTAATGGCTTGGATTAATCGCATGCTATTTTATTTACCTACTAAGGAACTCCAGTCTCAAATCTTTATTGCTATCCATAATGTATACAGGTGGTAGTTGTTTAAAAATAGAAAAAATTATAGTCCCTGTCGGGCATAGCAAAATTTTAAAATAAGTTGGCAGTTGGAGACCGTCATAATATTTTTTTCTCATAAGATAACATTTAATATTAATAATTATGTTACCTTTGTTTATTTTTATTTATTCTCACAGTATAATAATTATGTATATGTAAAGCTATCAATACAATTTACAGTATTTCTTACTTAAGTAATTAACTTTTCAATCACCACTTAGTTGACCGTGTCACATAGAATAAAGTAGAATATTCTTAACTGTATACCATAAAAACTCATGTATCTCATGTGTTTCTCGGAGGGGTGTCTATCCGAAAAATAATTTAAATGGATTAGGCAACTATCCTCTATAAGTGTTAGACGTCCCAAAATGTAGAGAACCGCAAAAATCGCTTGAGTCTTTTTTAACTTTCCATAAACTTGTTAAACAAGAAGAGTATATCTGGTTGATACTTATTTCTGTTCCGCCGTTTTCGTAAGAATACGGGGATAAAAAGTAGCTTATGTTATAGTATATAAGAATTTTTGAAATCTTCTCAGTAGCTTTTGAGATTTTTATTACAAACATACACACGCACACAAGTACAAATTTTGATGATCTTTATAATATTATTAGAGACAAAGTGCGATATCTATGATAGATAAGAAAGGGTAAGACCGGTATAAATGGTCTCTCCGGTTCTTACCCTGCTGAGGAAGTCAGCTAACTTTAGGTAAGATGTACCTAATTAGTAAGTTTTCTTATGTTGTATAGTTAAGAGTATTATATTCTATTGAAGCTGATTTCAGTCTTGAAAAGGTTCATAAAACTTAATGGATTATCCGTTCACGTCATTTCAGGGCCTAATACGTCATATTGGCTGTCATTACATCTCTTATGCAATACTAAACAAAAAAACCGCTGCGGTTACTGTATTTACATAGATATCAAGGTTTTTTGATGCCGGTAGTCAAGTACCCACATGGTGGCGGGACTTAACCGATATAAGTACCTAGTGTTTGCTTAAAAACATCACTTAGCTTCTAAAAAGTTCCCATTCTTTAATCAGTCTGTTTACTGTTGGCGCACCGTGGGAAGCCCAAGTATAACAAATATTATGCGAATATTTCAACTACGAACTGCAGCCAAAGTTGTTCATTTTAATGTCGACATTTATTATCCCGGGAACTGCTAACGTCTCAGGCAGGGTGCGTTGCATAATATGTTTTGGAAACTTCAAAGAGAAACATAACTGTGCTTCGTACTAAAGTTTCGTAACAAAGGATACTTTTGTGCCATTGCCACTGCCCGGTTCGAAAGGGCTCTTAACTTGAACGTCACAATATCACTTTGGCGCCGACCCCGCGTTCAATCAGAAACATAATCCCTCGTGTCCACGTCACATTGACAGTATGGTGACGTCACAATGTTTGCACTCTTGCAGTTTAAACACCAGTTCAAGTTCAATGATTTGTGTGTAGTTTTTTTATAGGTGTGGCTGCATTTGGTCTTTGTGTCGCTGTGACCGGGCACCAGGGGGCGCTGCGACGCGCCAGCTGTGTTCACGCCGGTCCGCAGTCGCGGTCCGTCAACGGGCAAAGTACCACGTGGCTACTCCACGTCCCGTATATCCAAAACTTTCTTACGTCAAATCAATGGATATAACCTAACACGCGCGTTTCGAAAATTAAGAATAAGATGTGATTTATTTGTGTTGACGTCGCGATGGCCTGTTAATCACTTATTGTTGTGTGCGACAGTGACGTGCTGTGCTGTGCCAATGATGTGAATATTTTTTCTTGTGTTGTGTTGCATAAAAAAAAGGAGTTATGAGTATCCAAAAGTGTTTGCTGGATAATTCCAGCAGGATGATAAAGGCGATGTCAACTGCTAAGTCGAGCACGAGCGAAGTCAAATTGGTATGTACACTTTGAACACTACTTTGGTATAAAACGACCTTGTAATAAAAAGAAAGCTGTGTTTTTAGGTTATCATTCAAGAAAACAATAGTTAACATTTCAGTAACTTCGTTATCGCACTGTCAGAGTTTAATGTGAAGTGAATTCGTGATAGTTGTGCATTGTTTAGATGCAAATAAAACGTTTTAACTTACTTAGGTACTTTATGTTTGTTACAAAATCTATATAAACTTAGAAGCGTGTTTATATGTATAATAATTACGTCATGATGAGATACGTTTCCATTACAGCGGTGAATGCAATATGGCATAAATTTAAAACAAAACACAATGTAATTACTGTGACATTTGAGGAAAAATATACATTGTGAGTTTTGAACACGCTTGGTCCATATGTTTCTTATTTTAGTCGTATAGGTGGACTCTTATTCGACTTATACAGCACCCGTCTAAGTTAGAGTTAAATAGGAAATAGCTATGTCAACTAGCGGTCTGTTTTTATGTAAAATACATACCTATTTGCTTATCTTATCAGTTTCTAATTGACCACGGCAAGTTTGTTAAAGTGAAAATTGGTCTTTTAGCAGTGTTTGTAAAGGGTTAAAAGGGATAGGCTTAAAAGGGAACTTCAGTAATTGCTAAGTGTTGTGAAATAGGTAAGTAAGCAAGATGGAGTTTCACCTTCTTCAATCAATTTGGGCTCTTATTTTTACTGAACTGTAGAAAAGGTTGTCTTGATTTATAATACCTACTGTGAATGATAATAAAACTAACATTCTGACCTTTATAATCAACGAAGCGTGATACGAAACCTTAAATCATATTTCAAAGCCTTTATTAGCTCTTCTCATATTTTGAAGACTGATCTTAATTACAGTTCAGTTAAAATAAGTCCTAGTTTTGGCCACCCTGATTTAAATAAAAAAAAAACATTAAGTCGTTTTGCCACTACAAAAAAAACGTTGGAAACAGCACCTAAATTACTTACGATTTCAAAAGAAATTTCATTAAGGACCTACCCTTTTCGACTATTATGTTTAATAAAATTTGCCTGCGCTTTAATAATAAAAAAATGAAATCTCGGTTACTCTAGCTGAATAAAAGAGGTTTATAGGTACAGATTAGTCTTCTAAGCGTGATCTTTTCTATCAGGGTAATTATCTAAGTGGTTACTAAGTAATGCACTAAATACTTGCACGCCGTTGCAAATACCTAATAAAATCTAGGTAGAAATATGATTGAATAATGAATAACGTCATTGTGCAACCAACATTAAGTCTAACAGCCGTATCTTTTAGTTCGTTAATAGAACTCTTTGTTATGAAGCTTTTTTGGGGAGCTGCTACCACAATGCGAATCGACCATTTCTACAGCTCTGCAGTATCATTAATTCTGTACTCATTTCTAGAACTAATGTTTGAAGTAAACGTAGAGTCGTACCTACATACGAGTTTTATATCGAAAATACTCCTTCCGAAAAATTCTTTTGTGTGATAGGTACCTACTAATTGTGTTTGCTTCATTCATTTAAAACTTATCGCAACAGGTTACCTAGTTTTATTTTAAATTTTAAAATCGTTCGAATTGGCATTACGCTTATGTATGTTAAGAATTTGTTACGGCAACTGTTCGTTCGAATGTTTGAACGTTCAGCCTGAACGATCAGGGTTCATATTACCCAAACCGTTAATAGCGAGATAGCGACGCCAAAACACTGAATCACTGCTAAAACTCACGTGGTTATTGGAGGCATGTGAGATTTTAGCATTTCAGAATTTGCAGATATTGAGTCCATAATCGTCAGTGATCATTTTTGACCGTTTATCATCAGCGCACATAGCATAACCGGGTTTTGTCGACAGACGAGTAGACAAAAAGACAGATTGTAGAAAGATTTTTTCTATTTTATTAATGGCAGTATCAAAACTAAGGAGAGGGAATAATTCTATTTTTTAGTCGACAAAAGTATATTTAATGTTAAAAGTCCAAGTTCTGACTACTTTTAACACTTAGGGTCTAACTACCTGGAAAAAAATCTTGTTAAAAACAGCTGTGAAATAGCCTACATCTCACGGAGAACCTAGACAAGAATCGCAAACCTCAATTTAATATTTTTAAACTTTCAATTTCTTCTCATTGAACAGTCTTCTTTGTTTGATGTATTATGTGATAGGACATGATCTTCTTTGAGTGGTAGTGACTCTTCTACATAAGCCATTGATCAAGAGTAAGTAGAGGTCAATTTTAAATTTAAAATATCTCTGAGGCTACAGTATGTGCAGACGCCGAGATATCAAGTCAAAAACTACTCTTTAATTTAGTGCTGTTGTAGCAGAATGTGCTTTGCTATCTCACGAAGAAAATATACAAAAGTAATGGCTGGAAAGGTGGGCCTTCTAACGGGATGCTTGAAGATCAACGCCCAGCCTCCTGCCTTGTCTTGACCGTGGGGATCCTGCGGCCGTTGTTATACCGCGGATCCGACATTAGCTGGAACCTCGAGTTTTTTACATTTGATATAATGATTTCACTACTTTAAATAATGCAGACACGATGTATGTTTAATCAACAGCAGCCACCACCAGTTCGTTGACCCAGGATAGAATAGTGCAAAGAAGCTGTTGATATTATTTTATTCATTTTGTTCCATTAGTGTAATTGCTGTACGGCGTTCTGATGTGAGGGTAATTAAATAAATAAGTTACCCCAATATGTCTTTCCTTGATCGTTTTTCAACTTTAAGTTAAACGGAATAAGGTTCATATTTAATTGGGAAAATTTGACACATTGGGTAACGTGATGTGCTGGCGTCTGTACCATGTACATACTGGACCTCGCGTTACCCTGTCACTGGGTTGTGGAGGTCCAAAAGGCAGTCGCTCCATGTAAAATACAGGCTTTCAGCAGCATTTAGTTAGAATGGAAGACAACCCCAACAGGGATTGGAAAAGGCTCGGCAGATGATGATGATGCCGTGGTCCACTTTCTTGGCCATCCTCTTAGTTTTCAACCGACTTAAAAAAAAGGTTTGGAATTTGGCTAAGTAGGTATATTTATTTTTCTTGTTTTATGTTCTTTGTTCAGATTCAAATTAAATAATAATAACGTTTATTTCGTAAAGAGATTGCAGAGGTTACAGATGTTGCATTTTTATACATATTTTAGGATATAGGTACAATATAAACGGGTGGAGTACTGTTCTCCTAGATAGGCTAAAAATTAGCCAGTGTTAAGGAGAGACAGTGCCAGTCCCCTAATTGGTGGATTGGAAAACAGCATCTGGATTTAATTGTAGTGAGTTGGAAATAATATAATAATAATAATAATACAAATACAATGACATTTGTTTATGTTGTTACCTAGAACTGTCTTGATGCTTACATGTCAGTTTATTATTATAAATTAAATGACGCCAACGTTTTCTAAATGGAGTATTCCCGTTTGAGCACCTATATATTGAGCACCTCTATGCATAAACCTATGGGAAATGGGGATACCTTTGGAGCTAAATGCATAGGTGCTCAAAAAATAGGTGCTCAAACGGGAATACTCCTTCTAAATGCCTGATCCCGAGTCGAAATGCCAAAAGAAATTCAGGGGTCATGATGGAGTACCTACTTGCCATAATTACCCTTCGTTTAATTGCATACCTAACCCTCTATCAAATAGTTGTGAATGGCTAACAATAGACATCGGTCATTGAAATGCCGCCAACGTTCTTAAGAATTACCTAGCTACTAGTAGTTATGTGTGTTAGCCAAAAATCTTAATTAATGAGGAACTAGACAACTTATACGTTGCTACTACTATTATTTAAGGTAACCATAGAAACTAATACATGGTCCATTACCAGTAAAATTAAATAACATCACGCCTAGATTCCTCATAGGGATAGGCGGAGGTATACACGTAACTATATCTAGATTTCACCAGTTACATTTAAGTCCTATGTTATAGAGGTATTTTCGTGTAAGTAGTTAACTTAATAACTAAACTGGTGTTAGAATGTTTATTGACCTCTTCAAAAGCGGTTCAGAAATATCACTCAGTCTTCCTTAGCATGTTTTCCTTCGCCGTATTTGAAGGAAGTGATAATTTAGCGATATGCACATGGATCGGAAAGTTTAGAGGTTGGTTGGGTTTCAACTCAAGACTTGACAGTTCGCCGGTCGGACCTAGCCTTATTGGCCATCGCTACTCGTTCCCATAAGTTTGAGTTTGAAGGTTTATCAAACCACAGTAAGTAATTAGCATCATTAGCGCCACTGTGCGTAACCAATCGCCGTGTGTATGCCATGAGGAAATATTATTGAAAATATTGTAAGTATTCATGTAGGTACTGCAACAATTACTTTTTAGGTAAGTACCTACTTTTGCTGAACTCTGTGGTTTTTCCTTGTACGAAAGGCATTTTCCTCTTCCTGACAATATTATTTAATTCTACATTGTCAATAAAGTTTAGCTTGTTTAGACAATTTTGTGTTATACATATTTATAAAACTTAAAGGCTCTAGACAGATGGGCTGCATTTAAAACTACGCTCCGGACTGCAAAGCTACTTAAATGCAGTTTAGTATCTACAAACAGCTGTTAGGAGGTTTATCGCAGTCGAACAAATTGAACTTAAACTGCATATTTTCAGTTCAAATGCAGTCCGTCTGTCTAGAGTTTAACATCTTTTTTATTTATCTTCTAATCAAAATCGAATGAGGAATGTTCATCGGTTTAAAAACAGATGTAGGGAGAAGAATTGAGAAGAGTATAGAGTTAGATTTTACATGAAACAAGTGCGCAAAAACTACCAATCTTTACCAAAAAAACACATTAAAAGTGCCTTTTTTATCAACGGGAGACACATTTTATGTCTTAAGAAGATGTTTCAATGTTTTACTCCTACTAGTCCTAAATATTATTGTCGTCTAAAATAAGATTAATATTATCGATACTAAAGAACCATGTTTACTTCTTCTCTACCTGTGAAAGGAAACAGGGTTCACAATTACGGGCTCTTATTACGAGAATATTTTATCAAATAGAATACGAACTTGCATTAGTAGGTAGATATTGCTTGACCTTATCATTCCCTTGACGTTTCTTCCATTATTCAAAGACATATCTGATCTGATCGGACATTATATTAATGTATAGGTAGACGAAATAGTTGTGGTCAAAAGTGTTATTGCTGAGCATCAGGGCTCGCGTTATGTTCCCGGGTAGGGCAATGTGTTTTTGGGTTTTTTTATTTGGTTCTTTTTTCAGTTCCAGCCCGGAGTCTGGTTTTCCAACATGTTTGAACATCTTTCTTGCATGGGATGCCCGTTATATACTTTTTTTTAGTTTAGTTTAATTTTTATAGTACATAAAACTGTCTACCGTTTACCTACTGTTCATAAGATACAGTCCACCCAAAATCGGATAGAAGGACATCGATGGCTTAGGCATAATAGGGTCCCGTTTTCTCCTTTAGGGTACCTACTAGACTCTTTAATGATTGAGAAAGAAATTGAAGATTTATTATATTGTAAATAAACCCATGAGCACTGTGTCCGACCCGATATTTGAGCCCAGAACCTCATATACTCAACAGAATTGCTTGCAATCATCAGATCATCAAACCAACTTAATTCTGTGGCCCTAGTGAATAGGGGTATAAGTCCAATTTTGTCGAAAATGAGTTAAGTGTACCAAAGTGATCAGAAAACCGTCTTTTACAGTTTTTTTTGGTGTCAGTTGGACCCTTTTACACAAAGTAACTTTCTTATTTTTAGAGATAGCTTAGATCTGTCTTCACCAAACGATAGAGCATTTTTTTCTGATCACTTTGGTACACTTAACTCATTTTCGACAAAATTGGACTTATACCACTTTTCACTAGGGCCACAGAATTTACCTAGGATTATCATCTGCCAAGCCTTTTCCCAACTATGTTGGGGTCAGCTTTCAGTTTAATCGGATGCAGCTGAATACCAGTGCTTTACATGGGGCGACAGCTGTCTGACCTCCACCACAACCCCAGAAGATGGGTAACAAGATACATCTTGGTTAAACTGGTTGTCAGTTTTTCGGTCTTCTGACTATCTGTTACCACTGTCATAGAACAACAAATGACAGCCGGGACCAAAGGCTTTACGTGCTTACACCTAAAGATTAAGATTAAAGATTAAAGATACCGGGCTGGTATCCGCAACTCCACGTCAAAGCGCGTATTTTGCGTATGGGCTATAATCTACCACGCGGGCCCAGTGCGAATTGGTAGATGTCACATGTCTTCGAATTTTTGGTTCTAGGACATGCCGGTTTCCTCACGATGTTTTCCTTCACCGTTTTTGAGAGCAGTGGTGATGAAATAAATTACACAAAGTAATGCGCCTGCCTGGGTTCGCACTCACGACTTTCTGTTCGTAAGTCGGGGCCACCACCACTGGGCCACCGCTGCTCGTGCTTACACCTAGCAAGCGTATTAAAGCAATTTACCTAGCATGGCTCCAAAACAACATAAACTTCACCAATTCTATGTTACACGACAATAATTTTCCCACGATTTCTGACTGTTAGGTACATAAATATATTGATACCTACACAATTTTTGTTTATATATTTATCTTGAAATATGACCGACGAGTGAAACTAGAAACTTTGTAGGCGTCTTACGTCTTTACTTTAGAAATTATATTTCATTGTTCGGCAAAAATTGATTTAGGTTAGTGACACGAAAAGTGGTTAATTATTTTGATGACTTGGCTTCTACTGACGTCACTAGCTTGAAGATAGTGTGATTAAGTTACTTGCGATTTATAGTTACAAAAAAAAACTTGAGAGGTGTCAAGGGAAACCCGGATAGAACGAAGTTATATAGTTAGTTAGTTTTATTATTTATTATGTATTAAAAACCTGTATACACTAAACAAAAAAAAATAATCGTAGCGACACCACACTGTTCAATGCGAAATAGAAAGACGAAACGAAAATAACTGGCTTGCTTTCTATGAGAGAGAGAGTGAGAGAGAGAGAGAGAGAGAGAGAGAGAGTGAGAGAGAGTGAGAGAGACAGAGAGAGAGACTCGGAAATCACGAAAAAAAACGGCTGTTGCATACAAAAGTTCGATACCTACTCAACTAAAATGTATCATGAAACAACCGATTTTTTTTTCTTGATTCGAGTTTGTCCTGAAGTAATAGTTGTTCATACTAATGGGTAGAACACCCTGTAAAAAATTGTCAGACGATTAAAAACACCTCGTATAAGACTTTTGTGTTAGATAGGATTATAATGACTTACGCTGGATATTAATAATCTATCTCGGTTGCTATCTTGATCCCGATCTTTGTCTGTAACCAATCAACGACCGAATTCGCCTATCCGAGTCTTAAAGATGTCCAATCAGAAGCAGCCGTCAAAAACAAAGGATCGGGATTTGGATTGAGATAGAATATTAATATCGGGCGTATATGTATATGTATAACCTAACCTAACTTACATACCTATCCTATAGCGAACCTAACTACCTAACCTAACTACCTTATAAAAAAGCATTGATTTTGAAATACTCTAATTGCATAATTTTAAAGTGATCTACTGTGCTATGTGTCTCTAAGGAGCTTACAATACTAAAGTCGATAATAGTGTTTGCAATAGGAGTAGTAGGAGGTAATAATTTAACCCGATTGTATAACAACCACATTTGTAAAAAGTTACAGGTGAAGAGGTTGTCTGTAAGAGATCGCTTTTAGCGATAAGGCCGCCCATTATAACACCCTTTAGAGTATTTTAATCTATTCTATAAGAGTGCAAATATGTAGATATATCAAAATGATAGGTCCTGTAGATAATATTGAGTAAAAGCGTTCATAAAAATGTCTCATAACAGCTTTAGATTTCCACAATGAACGGTCCAGAAACATTTACATCACTGAGAAAATTAAGAAAACTTGGCGGACACCCAAACGAGTCGTAGCCACCTACTTAATTACCAACAGTTTCATTATCGTGAAATTATACAACTGCTCATATTCTTGACATATTACGACATTGAAATTCAAGTTCTTTCAACTTATTAGGTTTATTAGACAGATGTGTTGCTGGGGAGTTTGTTCCGCCACCTCTTCATCCCAGCAAAATCACTAGGTATTGGTGAAGAGTGGGCTTTTTGGGGGACTGTTTTAAGTAATTTTCGACGATTAAAAAGGCACTATGTGGGGAGAACGGTTGGGCATATTCATGCTCTGTTGTTTTCTGCACATCTTGCTGCAGTTACCAGCAATTTTTTATCTTTTGATTTTTGTTATGTAACACTAGCGATAAGGAACTTTACTTACAAATTTAATCATGTCGTTGTCCCAAATGAATAAATAAAAAGCTGATCTTCGGCCCAATTTGAATTATGATTCTTTTTATTTTGAACTAGGTATGACTGAATTCTTTAGCAACGTCTAGTAGGTAATCTGTGTAATCATTGTTATGATAAGCACATTTCTCAGCCCTACAGGCTAAACTAGTAGGTATTTCCCACAATTTTAATTGTCGTTACAGCTAACGGTCAGATTTAGCGGATTCCAACAATTACCAAGCCTAAAACACAATAAGGACATTTTTGTTCTAACTTTGTGTCAGAGTTAAGCCGACTATGGACTTGACTTCACATGCCGTCAGAATTTCTCTCAAAAATAAATATTCTTATTAACTTAAATTACATTTGAATACTTTTTTCGAATTATCAAGTGTACCTTCTGACTGTATAATTATGTTGAAACTGAACGCCTGTTCGATAACAATAGCAAAAGAACACGTAAAAACGTAAGTGCTATTCAACATGATCTTTTATATTTCGTCGGAGGTCGGAGTATCTATTTTCGGCAGAGAAAGAGAATTTTAATAGGATGTTTCGTTTTAATAGTCTTATATTATGTTAAAATGAAGGAGGATTTCTTTGGTACAAGGTTTGATGCAGGCAGACGCAAGGCTGGCTTATGTATTGCATACATGCATAAAGCCACGCCTTGGCCGGGGTAGGCAGAAATTTCAAAGCACCATCTGCTTCGATTCTTACGTAATTATTTTGCTTCGTTTACATTCATACGTGTTGTCATACACACACGCCGGTTGCGAGTACCTAGGCTACTACGTATCTGATATTTCTGAAGAACCACACCACTAAGGTCTATGTATGTGCTTAACGGGCGTCCCCTCCCGGCGTTTCCACTTACATTTGCCTTATAAATACCTTTGGTTAGTCGTTTTTATTCGTCCTTTCAATGTCGACCAACCCATCTAAGATAAGAAGAAGAAATATATTACAGGGAAGTGGAAGGGCCATCGCTGTTCAAACTGATACCATGCGTCCTGTACATAATCTAGACGTATAAAGTAGATAATAATAATAATAACACCCGAAAAACAGCTTAGCGTAGCATGATCTGAAGTTAATATTTTTTTTAGTTGTCGCTTAGAGCCCTTCCGCACTATCGACTGGTTGCCGGACGGGCAGCTGTGATTTTCGCACTTGGTTGGCGATTGATGCCTATGTTTTGGTTGCCATTGCGTTGTAGTGTTAGTTGGCATGACGTGTTACGGTGATACCGAAAACTGAGGATCATGTTTTAAGAATCCCTCCACATTCAAACTCTAAACTTTATAACACTACAGGAGAGGAAGCCTAAAAAACCGATGGATGGATTGTGGGATCTCCTGCCTGCCTAGCCACGATACACACCGAGGAGGATAATACGAGTAATAGTACCTAGTTATAGTAACAAAAAAGCATTAGTGTATCTTCATAATACGCCATCAACTACCTACTTAAACATAACACAACATATTATCGGTTTTGCAAAGGCGTTGGGTTAGTACCTACTCCCACATTTTTCCAGTTAAGATCCATGTAATAAGGGGCGAGCCTATTGCCATCAATCCGGCTCAAATCCAGACTTCGGGTTGATACTTAAAAATTGTAAATGAAAAAATGGCTCACTGGTGTGTGTCTATGAACGAAACGATGAACGATGTATAAAAGAAGCAAAAGAAGTAGTAGGTACCTTTGAAAAAGTCTTAGCATTGGCACTCTGTAAGTAGTTTCTGCCTGTCGTTGCCTGTATGAAAAACTCAATAATTTATTTATTAATTACCCTCGCATCAGAACGCCGCCGCCGTACAGCAATTACACTAATGGTGCTAAGTTTATTAAAAAATATATTACTTAGCCCTCCAAAAACGCATCCTGTACCTCATGCTCAGCAGAGCACTTGCGAATTTTCGACCACTATACCAATGATGTTAATTTAATATGTTTAGGCAGGTGGCTATTGAACCTTGACGAATATAGGCTCGATGTTATTACATTCCTAAGGGATGTAACTCACATTTCAGTTGGTTGATTACTCACTGCGCCTGTAATCAAGTCGCCAGCTATAATAATTAATTAATTATTCACGCAAGCCCTGCACGGTCGACACGACACCTCTCGTGCCATGGAAACATACAGAAGAATAATGCGGACGCGGCGGGGAAGCTCTTTTATTGGGTTTCATTAAGAGCGTTTCCATACCGCGATTTTTTAAATAAATCTGACGACGACGGCGACGTGCGTTTTTATTATCGAGTTCTCTACGCGGATTACACACGTATGTATCGTTTTAACAGACCAACCAGCTTATGTTGGTTGATTGCGTTCTACGCGTCTCATCAGCCCGTAACATAAACGTCGTATGTATATAGGGTGACTGGTAATTAGTGACTGATACTTAAACACGTGATTGTACTCATGAATACGAATAACTTTCCCAAAGGAACTTTTTTTATACTCATTCACTTTCAATTAATTCAATTACGTCAGTACTGCACAACGGGAGCAGTAGGGGTGGCCGGGGAGCGTGTGACTACTGCTAGTAGATTTTGCCCTTCCCGAGGTCAGACTACCAGCTGATCGATCACAGGCGCGCGCGCGGGAATTTCAAACAGCGTTTTTGTTATTTTTTTTGTGTTATATATGTTATTGTGTATAAAAAAAAAGTTTCTTTGGGAAAGTTTATTGAAGTCATGAATTCAGTCACGTGTTTAAGTATCGGTCACTAATTACCAGTCACCCTATAAAGGCCCTAGTTATATTACTGAAATGTTTTAAAAAGGTAATTTATAATTTACGGCGAGGTGCGATCTCCCGGTCGATTCAGTAAGTCACGCCGTGAAAACTTGAGTGAAGTGAACTGTCAATGCCTAGCATTAGTATGTAATGACAGCTCAATTTGCCCTCACTACGCCTACCTACATATTCACGCGGTGATTTGACCAGAATCGCATTGCTCTTTTATTTGTGTTATAATCACAGTGTAGGACGGTACAACTGATTTACCTCCGTGATAACAACAAAGAAAGAAGGATTTAATTTTGGATCATTTTGGACAGGCACAGGAAACAACACAAAATAAAACAAAAACAAAGAATAATTTAGAATGAATAAAAAAAAATACCTTTACTTCTTACAAGTAACGGTTAGTATTATTATTTTGACACAAGATTACTCTGGTATATACCCCAGTATACATCCCACCCAGGGTACATCTCCTTACAATGCTATGGCATTATCGAAGAGTCGTATCTCCCATCTATGATTTTCAGGATGGAGTTGGGGCTCGCCCAAACTCTACAGAGCAATGAGGCAGATTTCTGTCGTATGATGACATGAAAGCCAAGAATAAAAAACATTCAAAAAAATGTTGTTGGACTTGTGCGAGGCCAAAAAGTATAATGCTTGGTATCAATCTCACACAACCTTAGTTTCAATTGAAAACCAGCTCAACGCACTAGTCGTCTAACACGTACTAATTAGTGAATAGTCCCGGGAATCCCACAGCTGCACTGTTACTATTATACTACCTAGCTACCACCGTTGCTACCTAGTAATACAAGAGCATGATGCGCGAGGGTGCGAAGGTGCGGGAGGGGCAGGTGGCGGCCATCTTGTATACGCGCGTCCCGCTCAGTAGAGATGCGAAATGTAGCTCAGTGAAAAGAAAAGAGAGATACGGCTCTTTTGATCAAAATAACTATATCACTCTTTTAGCTCTTTAGCTCACCGAATAACTCTTTTAACTCTTCGGCACAATTGATTCACTTGCGAAGTTGCGAGCTACAGATCAAATTGAGCCGCGTCACTTTACGCAAGTCAAACGAGACAAATAGCTCAATGGCTCTTTCAAATCTTTGAAGTTCTTTAATTCATTTCACTTAGTTGCGACTGTTGCGAGCCATAAATAAAATTAGATTCATTGGGTTGTTTTGTTCTTATTACAAATAAATGAAATTATGAAAGCCAATATGCAATAAAGCATTTTTCTAAAACAATGACGATAAGAGTTATTTTACAATGACGTATTGAGCCGAAGAGTCAGTCAGTGAGCGACATGCGAAATCGTTCTCCTGTTCGTCGGGGAAGTTCGGGCCCTGTTCGGGCATTGTCGGGTGTCGCTAATGTCGGCGTTTCGTCGGTATCACTCGTCGTAACTCGCAAAGCCACAGAGTGATGAGTAGTATAGAGTATAGAGACAAGTCAAAGAGCCATTGAGCTAAATGAACTACTGAGCTATTCCGTGAACGACTGAGCTACTGAGAGCTAGATTAAAATTAAAGAGCTAGTTCAATTTTATCTCTCATTCGCGAGCTACCCATCTCTACCGCTCAGTCTGTTAGATTGTGATCGCGTCTTCAAAATGTCGTGCTAGTGGGATTTCGGTGTAAAGTGCTTTGCAAAAACTACTCAAACAAGACTACTTCTTTTGAAAAGTGAGTATTTATTTTTAATAAACAAAATTAATGAAACATGAGCGGCTTTATATAATTATTTAGTTATTGTAGCCACCATTCTCATTCTCCATCCTCATTTTGAATACAAAATACGAGCAGCTGATTGATCACCAACCGACATGGGATTCGGAAGTTGATTTTAATACGTACCTACCTAATAAAATTTGCTGTTCTAAAGTTTTACAAATTTAGTTTATTTTTAATGTTACTACGGCACAATAAAACTACAATGCACTGTATTAATTAAGCAAGAAGTAGTTTAGGTACGACTAGCTGTTGGTTTAACAACCTACTTACATGGGATTGGGAAGCTTATTTTATTCGTAGAATAATATTAGCTGTTCTAATGATATTTTTAATTAGCTTTTTTAATGTTACATGTACATACTTTACCTTAAAACTACAGTGCACTGTATTGATTAAACATCAAGTAATTTAGTCGGTACCAACGTTTTTCGTTTAACTTTGTATTTCAATAATTACTCTATATTTTGTTACAGACGATGGATTTTGAGGCAGTCCTTAATAAAGCCAACGATAAAACGTCAGTATGGCATTATTGCCGCGTGTAAACGAATTTTGAAGTGTACTGGAGGTAGTACGAGTGGTCTCCAAAAGCATTTAAAAAATGTGCATCAGATTAGCATGAACACAGCAGATAGTCAAGTTCCTCAACATGTCGAATCTCCTTCAACATCGACAAATACTGAAATTAAAACCAAAGAAAAAAGCTTAACTGATTACTACGAATCTGACGCAAATCCTTCCAAGGAACTTATGGTTTCCCGAATGTCTGCTATGGATGGATATCCTTTCCGAACATTTGTAGACTCTGAACATCTGCGAATGCTGTTTCGAAAATTCGGACATAAATTGCCGAAGGCTGCAAATTCAAATCAAAATATTGTTATAAAACAAGCAGACAAAAGAAAACAACAACTGATCGGCGAAATCCAGAAACAAGACATAAATTTTCATCTTTTAAGCCTGAATCTGCACTCACGCAAGAAATAAAACGTTTTATTTGATTTGATTTAAGTGTTTTTACTTTGTCCTGTCATTTCGTCTTATTTTTACTTTTTCCGTTTCAACACTTTCAACTCTCTTACAAAGACTTATTAAAGTATCAAAAGTATCGATAGTACCGGGAATTCCGGTTCTTAAGCCAAAAGGTCCCGAAAATCCCGGTTCTTTAAAACATCACCGGTTCTGCATTCCCTAGTACTAATGATATTATTCTTATATTTTACCGTCTTTTCTAACTTTTTGATTATTCTTTTCTGTTATTTAGTATTTTTATTAAAACTTTACACACAAAACAAAAACCTGTACAAAGGTGGACTTCGTGCCATAGGCAGTATTGCGAGTCTTCTGCCAATATAAATGCTATTTCGAACTAAGTCTGTCGATCAACGTGTCCTAAGCCTTAACAACCTCACTGTATCTGTTACTTCAAAAGTATGAGAGCAATAAATATCGTCTGAGTCACACTTTCCCAAAGGGTCTCTATACTCAGATTGCCGATGTCAACGTCATGTCTATCCACTACTCTAAAATAATTAACAACGTAATTACTATCAAACAAAGGCTTACAACATAAATCTTCTAGTATGTAACACGCGAAATCAACTCGACAGCAATAATTAAATTCAATATGAATAATTTACGTAAGCTGTGCGCGACCGCGCCTCCACTGTAACAGAAACATACGAATGGACGAACAAGACGTCGACGTCACGTCAGACGTTTAGTCTGGCACCTGAATAAATGGCTCCTAGATGACAGTAAGATGTCAGCGGTTTATTTGAAAAGAGCCAGTTAAAAATATGAATGTAACGAATTGGTCTAGAATATCGCAAATACTGTAGAATTTTTTATGTTTTATATATTATTTTATATATTAGAAGTTATAGAAATATATCTTTTTAGGGTTTTTGTAGAATAACATAATCATAATAGAAAGGAGTTACAGGTACCAACCCCAATTTTAACAGCAATTCAGTATATCGAGTCGAGGTGGGAAGGGTAGCAGGACATATTATGTATGCTGATGATTGAAATGATGATTGAAATGAATTAAATGTACCTAGATTGGCTTTTTGTACCTATTAAGGCGAATGCGGTATGATTCGCGACCCGCTTTCATGTGTGTATTTAAAGTATTAATTTGTTAATACCCTCTTTGTTTAAGAAAGAGTGGAGCCTCCTAATACAGGTATTTTTGCTTAAAAGGAGGCTTCAATCCCAATTATGTTTACTCTAGTTTGATTAATTAATAAACTTTTATGTGTATGATATGTGTTTTTGTATGAATGTATGGTTTTTGCCAGTTCCATACATTTCGGATTTATCGAACTTTCCTCAGTTACCTACTTCATCTTTTTGCGTTGTTATTGACTATATCAACACAAAAAGATGAAGTAGGTAATTAATCACAAAGAATCTCTTGCTCTCATGACAGGAACGTGTCAGCAGCATATAATATCGTATGTTTTACGACACTGACTTCAGCTTATAAGCCCTCTTACAAATATAAGGCGACACCTAAATAAGTTCCTTCTTCTTCAGTTTGATTCTCGACTCTCATCGCTGAGCCGAGCGTTAGAAATCCAACAGCAGCTTCTTATTAATTTAGGTGTCTCGTAGTGTTAGTGAAATTGGGAATTAATGTTACTCGTGGCAGTAAGTGCCGGTAGGTATGTCGTGTTGGTTACATATACTTAGTTTATATACACAAGTTTATTACACACAGTACTAAACCTGTTCACAGTTTTTTATGTGCTTATCATAGTATCCCTGCCATCATGTTCATCATTATTATTATGTAATAAAATGAAAAATAAAAAGAACATCAATTTAATTGCCAAGTCATTATTTAGGAAAGTCAAATGGGGTGAATTGTAACGCAGGGGTAAATAGAAACAAATCTGTAGTGGATTTTCACGTTAGTTGAAAGTTGTTTGTTACAAATAAAAGGAGTCGAAGGTCTTAACAATTTATATAATAAATAAAATATTTCACAACTTTTCATTTTCACACAATGTCATTTAGTCTCAAGTTAAGCTTGACGGCTTGTGTTATGGGTACTAAACAGCTGATAAACATAGTTATATATTTATAAATACATACATAATATAGATAAATTACTTACACCCAGACACGGAACAAATGATCGTGCTCATCACACAAACATTTGTCCAGGGTGGGAATCGAACCCACGACCTCCGGCATAGCAGTCAGAGTCACTAACTACTAGACCACATACAGGCCAGTCAACATTAAAATGAATATAAACAATGCTTAAGTAAATACAAAAAAGTGTTAGTTAAATTATTCATGGTATTGAATTATTTATATTATAAATTAAATTATCTCTTAAATCCGTCTCTGAACATGCACTAATGTTCAGAGACAAATTTAAGAGATAATATTGAAGTATTATGTTTATGAAATAAATGAAATGAAATGAAATGTTCAAATTGTTCAGCTGCCATGACTATAAGGTATTTAACCAAAGGTCTGAAATATTGATAAAGTACATTATCTGTAAATACACGACTGCACTTTATCGTTGCATTTTGCGCATTTAGTCGAAACTAGAGGTCACCCAATGGTCACAATTCGACCGTTTTAACCTTGAGCAGTCCTTCGTAATATAAACTTAACTATAACAAATCTCACACTTATCCTTGAGCGCAATATTTTTATTTGAATAGTTACGTTTATCGAAAACATTAGACTTGCAAGCGAAGTGCTATTATAAGATCTACTCCAGGCCTCCATTATGTTGTTGTGTCACCAAAACTACTTAATATGTGTTCTAAATATCAATAGAGTCTGAAAATTCAGTAGGCGAAAAATCAATCATCTATTATTCGATCAATACTATTATTGATCGAAGATCTATAATATAATTGTTTTTCTACGACAGGGTTGAACATTTTTTCCATTTTTATATGAAACTTACTTCAGGGTACATACACTTTCCAATCAACAAAGAATTATTAAAATCGGCGTACTCTGTAAAAAGTTATGCGTAGTCCTTCATTAAAATTGACATAATTATGTATGGAAATGTATGACTATGCACCGGGTTGAGCAATACGAGTATACATTTGAATTTGAAGTTGAAATGTGAGCGAGTCAATCATCCCCTTGGTGTCGGTAATGTTAACAGTAACCGTGCCGCAATGGCTGCGTCAATGGTTTTTTTCCCATCTCAAATGTCCCAACGTGCCTATAGAAGTTTGCAATTAAATCAAATAGAAATAATAGTAAACTGTTCTTAAAAAATCCAGCCGATTTTCGACCACTAAAAGGGGAACATTGTTTTCCTCTTCACGTATTAATAGTATTTGTTTTATGTTTCATTTAGATACGGCTAAATATCAGTATTACACGTACAAAGGCACCGACATTGTACCTCTACAAGCCTTATTAGCGAGAGACGTGATTAGTTTGCATTATTGTTTGACAGCGATATCACTTTCATGTTGTCTGATATGGAAAAAAAAAACATTAATTGAGCTGGTGATCTAATGTCCACAAAGTTGGGCTATGACGGCGTGGTTGGCGCAGTGTCTGAGTGATTAGCTGCTGTTCTGTGTGTCGCGTTTTCGATTTCTAAACGGAACAAAGTTTTGTATGGCCTACAGGTCAAAATATGTGTCGAATATTTTCTTGTAAGTAATCTAGATGACGGACTAAAAACTAAAATTTTGTCAAATACCTCATTGAAGCGTATGTTTTCATTAATTTTCCGTTAATGGTACCTACTAGGTATATGAGAACGTTTATTCCCATAAAATATTATTAAATAATTATATTATATTCCATTTATTTCCTGTATATACATATATATTACATTTTTAAATATTATTGTAAAAAGATAAGAACATTTAAAAATATAAAAAATAGTGGACCACCGGTGGCGGGAGCAGGGTCCAAGCTACCGGTGGTTAGGGCTTCAGAGACAGGAACCTCCTCACGATGCGGGCCGTATCAAGGAGTACTGCCTTCTGAATCAGGCTCTTGACCCAACCGTGCAACGAAAGCCTCGACAGATGCTCATCGAGGCCTTTAGCCATAAGGCCATTGGCTGGTACGACTATCGGCACAATGACAGCCGAGTCCACATCCCACATGTCGACAACCTCGCGTGCTAAGTCGAGATATTTGTTTTTTTTCTCTTTCTCAGCTTTCACGAGGTTCTATTATTATTAATATTATATTAATTACACAAGTCTGCAAAAAAAAAAAAAGTTGAGAGCTGTTTTGATTTTTTGGCGTAATTCTTATGTTTTTGGGTGTGCTGAATCCGAAAATGACTTTCATTTGCTCGTAGAACGTCACGTTTTCTGACAATATAGGTATCTATGTTAAACAAGTTATCACCTTAAAATAAAAAATAAAATACTAAAAAAAAAAACAAATTATAATTGCGCAACGAAAAATATTTTTTTTATCTTAAATACATTCATTAGTAAGCACTAAACACGTTTCTTTTTCCCAGTGAGACTCCGTTTGGTACATTTTCGCTTGTAGGAAGCATCTGGAAGGTCTCTCTGAAGCATCCAACAGTAGTCTGATATCATTGAGACGCTTCATCTTTTCTGGTATCTTTTTTCCATCTCCTTAATATCTTGGTGAAATCGTTCACCTTGCTCTTCACTCACGTCTCCTAAATTTTCTGGAAAGTAGTCGAGATGGGAATGATGAAAATGAGCTTTTAAACTCATTAGGCAACCTAAAGCTTGAAATGCTTTTAACATTCTTTTGACGATTTGTTTATATTCAGGGTCTTTGTTATTGCCTAAAAAAAATTCTATGACCTCTTTGAAGGCAATCCACCCTTTTTTTTGAGGATCCGTCATGGTTGTGATGAATTGTGGATCAGCCATAAGCCGTCTAATATCTGCTCCAGTGAAAACACCTTCTTTCAACTTTGCCTCCAAGAGGCCTGGAAACTTAAATATTAAGTATTTAAAGCAATTTCCATCTCTTGGAAGTGACTTTACAAATTGCTTCATCAATCCCAGCTTTATGTGAAGCGGTGGTAGAAGAACTTTATAACGAGGCACCAATGTTTCATGCAGGACGTTTTCCTTGAGGTGTACGGAATGACCGACAGGAATGGAAGCATAGAAACCGCCATTGTGAAGCAGAACTGCTTTAAGGCTTCTTTTTGAAGAATCTATAAAAATACGCCACTGTGCTGGGTCGTATGAGATCTTAAATGTATACATCAAGCCTTCAATATATATGACTTCAAGTTAGCCCAAAAACCCCTTTTTGTAAAAAAATTTTGCGTTTAGCAAAATAACGTGACGTTCTAGAATTTTTTGAGTATTTTTTCAGCTTTCAGAACACCTTAATACATATAAATCAGTTGAAAACTTCAAGACAGCATTTTTTTGCAGACCTGTGTTATTATTGATTTCACTTTCTAGATTTTGTTATCTTCTTGCGCCTACCATGTTCTGTCTCTGCATCGCCTTAAGGTAGACTGGTAGAAAATGCCTAGGCATTAAGTCCGCCTTTGTACAGTGTCTTTTACTAGTGCATAAAGTTTTTAATAAATAAATAAATATATTTCTAAATACAAACATATTATAGACTAGCAGACGTCCCGCGTTTGCACCCGCGTAGGTCCCGTTCCCGTGGGAATACAGAGATAACAA
Source organism: Euplexia lucipara (assembly GCA_921972225.1). Lineage (NCBI taxonomy): Eukaryota > Metazoa > Arthropoda > Insecta > Lepidoptera > Noctuidae > Euplexia > Euplexia lucipara. The sequence goes on along the minus strand of OV179159.1, from coordinate 17,083,275 downwards.
GTAGCCTATGTGTCAATCCAGGGTGTCAGCTAACTCCATACCAAATTTTATTACAATCCATTCAGTAGTTTTTACGTGAAAGAGTAACAAACGTCCATCCATCCAGCCATCCATCTATCCATACTTACAAACTTTCGCGTTTATAATATTAGTAGGATAAATTTACACCCAGACCCAGACACAGAACAAATGATCCTACACATACTTTGATACTATGTATGTAACAATGAGTGAACTTAGTCTCATGAGAACAAAGAGGCGTTAATTTGAAGCTACATAATTTAAATTTCAGTAGGTAGCGGACAAGCCTTAATTTTAAAATTTCAATTTTTAAAACTGACCAGACATGTAAATTGGTCGTGAATAATATAAGCCACGTAGGATTTAGGCCTAAAGCACAGAAAGGCCTCGGCGGGTCCCGCGTGGCCATTCCTATCCGTGCTCTGTTTGAGGCCAAACGCATTATAAAGAGATTACAAATTAATGGGCTTTCATAAATCCAACAAAAATGTTGGCACTTTGAAATGAAAATAATTAATTAAACACACGTTGGGAACGGATGACATTTATGTTTCCTACAGTGTTTATCAGAAGATTATGAAAACTGGTTTTTAATGAGATTTTCGCCATACCAGTTTATAAGTGCCTGTAAGCCTGTAGTGCTGTAGTGCCTGTTTGTAAATGCCTATGGCATTAAGTCCGCCTCTGTGCATTAGTGTGCTTGAAGTATTAAATAAATAAATAAATAATAAATAAATAAGTGACTCTCAAAATATACTCTGTATTACCGATTTCAAATTGAACATAACATAATCCCCGAAGGGCTAGGCAGAGGTGTACCTAGTAGTTCACCCACATTTTGCCAGTTATGTTTAAGTCCCATGTAATAGGGGGCAATCCTATTACCATCAATCGGGTACATATCCAGGCTCCGGGCTGCTACTGAGAATGTCCAGATAAAAAAACTAAATATCACTTGCCCGACCCGGGGATCGAACCCGGTACCTCATGCTCAGCAGTAGCAATGAGACAGTCAAATTGAATTGAGTTCTATTTTCATAAATAATCAGAAATCACAATTGCTAGAGAAATTATATTTTAGACACCGTGCACTTCGTACAGTGCCCGTCAAATAAAAAAAATACAACCGTATTGAGAACCTCCTCCTTTTTTCGAAGTCGGTTAAAAATCTAGCCTTTATTTCTTGGTGATAACATAGCTTTCAAATAGCGACTACTTAGTAGTTTTTGAGTTAAATCCCAAAAAATCAAATCTTCCCACTTTATAATATTGTTATTATTATAGATGTCAATTTGACTCGTTACTTTTAATTGTTCCGGTGTCAGATCTAGTTGCGTCTGAGTCTGGATCATGCGCAAAGTGTCCGGTACAGGTGGCGTGCGGCGCACGCGTCTCTATCGCGATGTTTACACTGCGCAGATCCATTGCATAAACATTGCTCTGGGTGGTCGACGGATTTATAGATAAGGAAATGAAGATTATAACCTGTAGGCATTTAAGATGAACAGTTTAATTACTACTGTACCTACTGAAATTAATAAAAGGAGATTTACTTTTACTAGGAGAACAAAAATGGCGGTTCGACATAGAAAAAAAATCCATAGAAAACCTGTCTAACTGCCTTTTTTATTTGACAGGTATAAGTTATCTGATGTTTATTAGGTATAAGTTATCTGACGTTTGAGGAGCTTGTGGCTAAATTATAACAGCCGCATGGGTCGATCGAAGGTTAAGCTACGCTTGACGAGGTCGGTCCGTGGATGGGTGACCATTTATTACATACCAAGACTCCTCCGTGCCTCGGAAAGCACGTTAAGCCGTTGGTCCCGGCTGTCATTTGTAGATCTTTGACAGTCGTTACTTGTAGTCAGAAGCCCGAAAGTCTGACAACCAGTTTAACCAAGGGGTATCATGTTACCCAGTTACTGGGTTGTGGAGGTCAGACAGGCAGTCGCTCCATGTAAAACACCGGTATTCAGCTGCATCCGGTTAAACTGGAAGCCGACCCCAACATAGTTGGGAAAAGGCTAGGCAGATGATGATGATGAAGTTATCTGACGTTTCTAATATGACGTTTTTATTCCTTATTTTGTATAGACGCCACATCAAGCTAAGTACCAAACTGCTTAATGCACAAACCGTGCGAAGCCAGAAAAAAAAAATACAAAAAAAAAAATACAAAAAAAGTACCAAACTGTCAAATTTTCCCAATTGAACCTCGTTCTATTTGCAATAAAGCTGAAAACATATCAAGGTAGTTAAACACATTATGGTAGCTTGATCTGCTGGCAACTGTACACCCTTTTGCATTGTACAGTTTTTAATTTTCAGTGCATCTCTTTATACCTACTAAATGTGAAGAATTTATCTCTGAAAATAATGTTAAATACCCACTAGGTATAAACAAATAGACAAGCCTGTATATTCACAAAAAAAATAAAAAACAAAAAAATCAACTAAATAGGGACAAAATACACGCCAGAACGTGAGGACTTTGAATTGGCTTTCTGGTGACCAAAGTTTCTTGTTTGGTTTGTTTTTATTAGCTGTAAGTCCTCCATGTACTAAATAAATAAATAAAGAACCAATCGTTTTGAATTTATGTTGTTATTTGTTATGAGTTTCTAACAGAAAAATATTAACAACCATTTTTACGGCATAAACAATCCAATCAGTACATAAAATAAAGAGTCTAAAACAACTGTCTATTGTAACTTGTTGAATAAAATTTACGACACGCTCATAATGATGTTCATATTACTGATTTGTTTAGACAACTGAAGAAGAATAGCAGGCGCACTCTTGCGCAGGTGATCGGTTTTCGTGAATAGACAAGTGATTAACAAATAATTTATAGACAAACAAACATGTGTGTCAGTGGTTGATGAATAATAATATTAACATACTTAGTACCTATGTTCTTATTTAAAATTGTATGAGTTTTAATGAAATTTCGAAAATATATGTAACTTGTCTCGGAGAATAGACCACTGTAGTGCTAACACAGATTTCTAATCCGACCACCAAGAATGGTTATGTTTTTCGCCCGTCGACTATGATTTATGACTCATTATGTACGTCTATTATTTTTTAAGCGAAAACTTCATAAGGCGAAAAGACATTTCAGATGGGAAAAAACCATTGACCTAATGACACTATTACCGTTACCGTAACCGACACCACTGTGTTTTTTACGTTTAAACAATCAGTGCAATTTTTATTTCCTGGCGAAAATTTTTTTGCTTCTGTCGACACTTCCGGACTGCAGTTTTTTTATTTGTGTTTTTACAGTGTACAATAACAATTATTCTATTCTATCATTTATTGACGCGTGTGTATTTTAATAACAATTCTTTATTGTTTTAAATGAAACAATATAGAAACAGAAACACATAGGTCATTTGTACAGACGCTAGCACATCATCTTACCCCGAAGTGTCAAATTTCTTTGATAGGTTTTCAACTTTATTCTAAACATTATAAGGTTCATGATCAAATGGAAAATTTTGACAGTTTGGGGTAGGTTGATGTGCTGGCGTCTGTAAAAGTTTCTCTTTGTTTTTAAATTTATTCTTAAGTTTAATTGTTATAAAATCTCAATGTAAGCTATAAATTAAAGGAAAGAGCGAGACAACCCCAACCCAATTTTTTTTAATTACTTTCTAGGGATGTTTTTTCAACTTTATAAGGTTTTTAAGGTTTATAATATGACGAACAGACAGCGTAATCTTATTGAAAGGATTCCTTTGGTACCCTGTGGGCAGGCCCGCCGTAAGCGGGCGTGCAAGGCGTGCACCGCACGCGGGCGGCACGACCTAGGGGGCGGCAAATCGAGCGACTAATCACGTAATATTTAAAAATTAAATTAAAAATTTAAAAAACCCCCACCGCAAAAAAGTAAAACGTTTAAAAAGTAAAAAATAACACTTTAGCCATGAAAGTTTACTTCACGTCGGGGTACCTAGTAAGGAATGTTCCTAGTACCTACTTATATGTAGGTACTTATTTTAACGGTACCCCGACGTTACGTAAAATTTCATGGCTAAAGTGTTATTTTTTACTTTTTAAACGTTTTACTTTTTTTGCGGTGGGGGTTTTTTAAATTTTTAATTTAATTTTTATTTTATAATTTTTAAAAGCATTAATTTTGTTTTATAGAGTTTACAGTTATGAGATTTTTTAGTGCATTGTATGTAGAGTCAAATGCTGGTTAAAACGAATCCAAACACGACATATCTGCTATTATTTTGGCAAGAGTCTACCTACTGGTGTGCTGGATAGCCTGGCTGCAGCATCAGCTCATCCTGTTGCCATCAGGGCATTGTGTGCAGAATCAAATGCTGGTTGAAATGAATCCAAACACGACATATCTGCTATTATTTTGTCAAGAGTCTACCTACTGGTGTGCTGGATAGCCTGGCTGCAGCATCAGCTCACCCAGTTGCCATCAGTACATTGTGTGCAGAATCAAATGCTGGTTAAAATGAATCCAAACACGACATATCTGCTGTTATTTTCCCTAGAGTGTATTAGTCTGCTAGATATCCTGGCTGCATCAGACCAAATACACCATAATGTTGCTTATTAATATAACACACATGGGTGTTTGAAATTTTAAGACACACATATGTTTGTAAGTAAAGTTAATACTCATAGACGTCTAAAATAGCAACGGTAGCTAACACAAAAGAGCTGATAGACTTGAAACGGCTGAACCGATTTTGATGAATTATGTCTAAGAACCATCGCAAGAAACTCTGTTTTCAAATAAAAAAAACCGCATCTAAATCGGTTCACCCGTTTGGGCGCTACGGTGCCACAGACAGACAGACAGACAGACAGACAGACAGACAGACAGACACACACACATAGCGGTGAAACTTATAACACCCCTCTCTTTGCGTCGGGGGTTAAAAAAAAAACACCGACTGGCGCGTGGCGCAATCTTTACGTTAACATCGCTATCTATTGGCAACCGTTAAGACTAAGATGCAAAAGCCAATACTTAATGACGTCTCCTAGAAGATGCAACCGCCTATCGCCGCTTGGTGGCGCCCCAAATTCGATAGAAGTATCCATTCATAGTGACTAGTGTCACTTAACTATATGAAAGACAGGACTGGTAAAGTTAGGGGAATCCCTGAAAACTTATTTCTCAGTTGGTAGGTTAGTAAGGTACTAGTACGTAATTCGCATGCTGGATAAACAGTCACGATCGCAAATTAAATAAAAAAAAATTTGGACATCAATAACCGCGCATTTTACGTTCCATGCTCGACTCATAGTTTAAATTACGTAAATTTCTTGAATTACTTATATTAAAGTTTATAGTTTCGTGCGTAATATTTGCTCATTTCTTTTCATCATTCACAAAAAGGTGGTCTATAATTTGCAAACATTTTCCAGATTTAAAATTAAAAGCTTTAAGTGCTACGCGATGGTCTAGCAGAATCGATGCAGTTAAGCCATTACGATATCACCTCGAAAAAATATTTGACTCTTTGCTGGAAATATCTGGTAATTCGTCGGAATGGGATTGTACTACATCTCACAAAGCTCATTCGCTTGCTTTGAATATTCAAAATTTTAAATTTATTTGCTCGGTAGTAATTTGGTTCGATATTTTAAACGAAATTAATGCTTTGAGCACAATGATGCAGAGCCCCACGATGAATAGGTACTCAAATCTGCATAAATTTAATAAATAAATTGATCGAAAAGTTCACAGAATATCGCACGGATGAACACTTTGAAATTGTGACAGCAGAAGCTTCCAAAGTGGCTCACGAAGTCAATGTTGAAACAAATTTCCCACCAATAAATACCATTCGTCCAAGAAAAAAACCAACTCAATTTCAATATGACCACCATGATGAAGTTTTAGTAGACCCCAAAATCAAATATAGAGTTTTATTTTAGAATTTTAGATCAGACAATTTACCGACGTATTTGGCTTTTTCAGCGATAATTTATTTAATTACTCTAATGATGAGTTAATGAAACACTGTAAAGATTTAAAACTGAAGCATAAAGATGATTCAAGTAGTGATTCAGACATTGACGGTATTGATTTGTTTAATGAAATCATTGCATTAAAGTTGCATTTTTCAGAAAACCAGTCTAATGATCCACGAACCATATTACAATATTTTTTTTTCCGAACACAGCAATAGCGCTAAGAATATTACTTACACTGCCAGTTTCAGTTGCATCTGGTGAAAGATCATTTTCAAAAATAAAAATTATTAATAACTATTTAAGATCAACAATGCTCCAGCAGAGACTAAGTAATTTAGCTACGAGTATAGGTACCTAGTTTCAATTGAACAAGAAATTTTAGACAGCTTGGATACAAGAAAGTTGATAGAAGATTTCGCAAATATAAAGGCAAGAAGAGTTAAGTTTTTATAATGATTGTATGGCTTAGTTTTACACTTCAGTAAACAAATATAATTAATGTACCTAATTAAAATAAATATTTTAGAATCATTAGGAATTTTTCTTTTACTTTCCATGATGAAACATTTGATGAACATGAAACATTTTGTACGCCTTGCAAGGCAGCGCATAGTGAAACTTTTTATATTCAACACCATGTACATACATACATTTTACCTATGTGTCACAAATAAACTAATTTGAATTTGAATTTTGAAAAAGCCTTTCTTTGACAAAACCCAGCATAATAATTATGTAGTCGTAGGGCGGCATAATCGGTTTTGCACGCGGGCGAACAAACAGCTAGCGGCGGGCCTGCCTGTGGGTACGAAATCGTATAGAATCTATTTTTCTTTCAATGTTGCATGATTGTAAATGCTTTTATTATACCTATGCATGTTAAAAGTTTTATTCATATTGAGAATGAAATATAATATATGTATTTATATTTTGTAGTTTTTTCCAATAGCCATACCTATGTCTATTGCATGTGTATGACTTTTTATATAATATATATTTATTGCTAATTAATATAATTATTTTCTCCTATTTTTACCTACAGGGCGTCCATAGTGGATTGAAAAGAGTCGGGCTGGCTATGCTGTCTCTATCGGTTCCGGTTCTTGAGAAAAACAAAGTCAGTATGCGCTTGCGCATGATCGAAATGATCATCATGGGATTATTTAACAGCTTGACATATCAACATGAATGAAATTACGTACATTTTCATTGGAATAAACTACTTACACTGATAGTTAAACGTGATAAATTTGAAACTTTTGAAAGCATGTGTTTTAAAGTTTTCTAGCATGATTTTATCGAGTTTGGTTGAGCAGTTTTATGCGATGAAGTCCCAATGGACAGTTGTTTTTTTCTGCAGTACTTACCTGGCCATATTTATTGCTTGTGTAAAGTTTCATTACGCGTTTTTGCAGAATAGAAAAGCATTAAGTTGTAAATACCTACAATTAAAAATCAATTTCTTTCTTATTGTACAGCTATTTCATTCAGTAGGTAGAGTAATCTATCATTATGTTCAAAAACCCCAAGACAGGCACATATATGTATGTCATCTGTGTAAAAAATATATATAGCATCCAGGACCCTCCCTAAAAAATATAGACCCCTTTGTACCAAAAAGGTGTTTTTGAAATCTGTTTTCATCAATCACAAGTCAGGTTTAGGGACCCCTAAATCTTGAAATGCGACGTTTTCAAATTAGGATGAGTCCAGAAGGTAGTAAGGCGTACACAGTGGGATTTTCTCCGCGATCGAAAGCCGAGATTAGGTTTCGACAAAAAATGGCGAAGTTCACCCTTATGATAGATATTAAATGTGATTAGGATTCTTTAAGAATGTAAAAGGTTTCATGTAATAAGTAATAATGGGTTAGTGAAAAACGTTATTATTAATCGACTTACTAAAAAGAAGGAGGTTCTTTACGCGTCATGTCCTTTATTATGTGGGCTACCTCATAACTCCGTCATTTATTGACCGCTATGGATATTTTTTGTAAGGTTATGAATAGGTACTTCCCGTGTAAAATAATTGGAAATAAATCATCCCAAAAAACGAAATACATACCTGAAAATTGGAAAATAAAAATATTTTTACACAAATACCTGTACAAACGACTTTAAAAGTAAGTACAGACGCCAGCACATCAAGTTACCTCAATGTGTCAAATTTTCCCAATCGAATATGAACCTTATTTTGTTTGACATAAAGTTAAAAAACGATCAAAGAAATTTGACATATTGGGGTAACTTGATGTGCTGGCGTCTGTACCTATTATTGAATTAAACCTTTCAGTGTTTTGAAGTCAGTTGTATTTTTATGACAGCCTCTTTGGTCTAAGTAGTTGGTTGTAAGTGTTACTAAGTGTTACTGCTGAGCAAGAAGTCCTGAGTTCGAGTAAATAATAAAAAAATAAAATGAGTAGTGTAAAGTGTCATTGGTTTTTTTTTTGGACCACAAACTATTTGAGTTTAAAGCAGATGTGTGATGATGACCTTGCGATAGGCTATTATGTAGGTGACAAGAACACATGACAAAGGGAATCCCAGAGAGGTGACAATCGTGAAAAGATAATAAAATCATTGTAGGTGCGCAAGAGTTGATTGCGTGGCTTTCATCAGAGTTAACATGCTCGTGATAAAATGCCCGTATGTGTAGGTGAATTAAATTCAATTGGCACTCGTTTGCAAACGTTCTTGTTAGCGAGGTCCAATGTTAATAAAATTGTGTTTGTTGGGTACAGTTTTTATTGTTTCTGTAGGGTTGTAGGTCATGTTTTATATGAATAGAATGTAAGTATTATAAAAACTCCTTGAGGATGATGAGGAACAGGGTTTATCAGTTCGTCAACTATCATAAAATATAGGGATCTTCCCACTTATGTGGTGGATGAGGAATCTACGACCAGACTTGTGTTATATCTGCTGGGCTTAGGGTTACCATATCTGACAATTTGTCCAGACTTTCTGGGATAACAGAATATTTAAGCTCATAAGTATCCACCTTGCAGCCGTATTTTGGAAATCTCAGTAATTTTTCGATTTTTCAATGAAATACAGTTGTTACTTCTTTTGCTTCGTTTACATTCATACAATACATGTTGTCATACACACACGCCGGTTGCGAGTACTACTCACCTGACCTAAGAAGTATGTAAGAATCGTAGCATATGGCGCTCTGTAGTTTCTGCCTACCCCCATGGGTAAAAGGCGTGAGTTTAAGTATGTATGTATGTATACAGTTGATTTTTCTGTTTCATTTGTAGCGACATCTATCTCGCCACATACGAACTATCCTACATCGCGCTATTAAAGTTATCCGCGCAGTTTGAACGTATACAAGTTCCCGACATCAACCGTCGGGCAGTAGTTACCCCACCAGACACAACAACCGTCTGGTCGGAGGATCCTCCCTTATCAATGGTGGATGAGGAACTTTACACCCTGTTCCTCATACCTCCATACATTTTTATTAAAAAGTAAGGCTATTGTCAGGATTTCTCAATTTTCCATTTACTTATTTTAGTTGGGTTTTACTGCCCGACGTTTGTGGTCGGGATCTTGTATACGTGCGGATAACTTTAACTTCGCGATGCAGGATTTCAGTCTATAATTCGTGTGCGATGAGATAGATAGATGTCTTTACACTCCTAAATAGAACATCACGCCTGTTTTCCCAGCGGGTTAGGCTGAGGTGTACTTCGCTAGTAATACCACGTTTGTGGCCAGATACGAAGTCGCTTGTCGCCATGTAAAACACTGGTATTGAGTTCAATCGGCCGGTCGATTCAGTAAAAGTCACGCCGTGAAAACTTGAGTGAAGTGAACTGTCAATACCTAGTATTGGTATGGAATGACTGCACAATTTACCCTCACTACGCCCGCACTTTCACGCGGTGAATTGACCAGTGCAGATAACAATGGAAATCGTCTCTCACTTAGTTGGGAAAAGGCTAGGCAGGTGATGACAAAGATAACCGCATGATTGGTGCAGTAGCTGAGCGATTGTTTGCTAAGTGATGCGGATTCGATTCCCTTGAGGAATAATTATTTGTATGGTCCGAATTCGGCTGTTTATTTAATGTTTATAAACTCACCAACGATACTGGATAAATTCCTAGTGTGAGGCAATGTTGTTCGACTGGCCTGTTGGTCTGGTAGTTTGTGGCTCTGACTGTTAAGCCGTAGGTCGTGGGTTCGATTCCCACCCAGGACAAATGTTTGTGTGATGAGCGCGATCATTTCTTCTGTGTTTGAGTGTTTATCTATAATATGTATATATTTAGAAGTATATAAGTATGTTTATCAGTTGTTTAGTACCCATAACACAAGCTCTGCTGCTGCCGTGATAAGTTGTGGAATATTTATTTAATTATTTATATAATGTTAACAACAAACAAAAAGTTACCAAGTACATTAAGTACCAATTTGTGTTCGAAAATATTTTCTAACTTGTTTTCCACTTTATGTAAAATGGTGTTTCCTTTAAGATACGAGTTAGAATACATAGATCAGTCATCTTGGACAGTGTTTGTGGAAGACTGACATGATGATATGAACGATCGGTAGTAAGTACACACTATTAGGTACCTCAAGCGAGAGATAAAACGCATATGAATAGACAGAGAGATAAACAAATAAACATTTCACAACTTTAACACAACGCCATCTAGTCCCAAGATAAGGAGAGCTTGTGTTATGGGTACTAAACAGCTGATATACATACTTATATATTTCTAAATACATTCATAGATAACTTCTATGTGAAGTTAATTATAATGAGAAACATAGTTTGTGTTTGTGAGTTAAAATGTCTGTAAATGCACCAAACAGGAAAATATCCAAGTTTAGAACAAAAAGAATTACAATTTGAAGTGTATTTTTTAAAACACATCCTGTTTTAAAAAATGCACTTTTAATTGCAATTCTTTTTGTGTAGTTAGTGGCAGGCCTAGCCATATTACAAATTCTATTTCTATTATCGTAATCGATAAGGCGACTATAGAAAGAAAATGTCGTTAATGGAATCAGCTGTTAGTCAACTGTCAAGTGTATTTCATTTTCAGCAATTCAGCAAATTAAGTAGTTTTTACGTGAAAGAGTAAGAAACATCCTCACAAACTTTCGCGTTTATAATATTAGTAGGACTAGCAGACGTACCGCGGTTTCACCCGCGTAGGTCCCGTTCCCGTGGAAATACAAGGACAAAAAGTAGCCTATGTGTTAATCCAAGGTGTCAGCTAACTCCATACCAAATGTTACTAAAATTCATTCAGTAGTTTTTACTTGAAAGAGTAACAAAAATCCATCCATCCATCCATCCTCACAAACTTTCGCATTTATAATATTAGTAGGATTAGTATAGATAAGTCCAGGCTTCCTCACTATAAGCGACGTCAATGATTATGAATTAGAAAGTACATGATGTATTGGTACTTTCCCAAGCACTCGTTTAACTCAGGGCGTTTGTGCACTACCTACATGGAATTTTACCGTCCGGCAGTCAGATTTACATCAACTTTCATTGAGAATTCATTGAAATTCATTGACAATTGTAAATAATCGGACTGCCAGACGGTAAAATTCCGTGTAGTGCACAAACGCCCTAAGAATGACAAAAAGCAACGTTTGACGTTAATTAAAGTCAGTCCGTGAAAATTTGAGTAAAGTGAACTGATAACATGAGTATGGAATGACATCTCATTTCTCAATCACTTCACTTACATTTTCACAGGTTGATTTTAACAGAATCGCACTGCAGGTTGTGTGTGTTCGCGCAGCGGATGTTGTTGAATTTAAAGATTTTAATTATGCAGTTATTTAGTGTATGGCGTCGTATAATTGTGTATGGTATAAAAAAAATTGTGCACGCAGCCATTGTGGAGAAATTCACCAAAAACTGATTCCGCTGGGCGAACGTTGTCCTGGCGGAACTTTTTTTAATCCACAAACTTTAGAAGAAAAGAGATGTGTCCAAAAATTTGTGTGTATTTGTGTGTAATTGTGTATGTATGAATAAAATTAGTGCATGCATAAACTTCAGAGAAATTTAAGTTTCCGCTACGCGAACGTTTGGCCATTAGCTAGTTTTCATATAAAGCGCTTACATAGAGAGCTGTAGATTTTTATATACGTTGTTTTGAATTTGTTTATATTTGTTTAAAAAACAGATTTAGAAAAAATCGTAGGGCTTAAAAGATAAAAATATAAACGTAAAATACGCTTATTAGGTCTTAGTTCTTAAAGTATGCACTTTGGGGTCTAGATTTTCACGTTTATACAAACCTTGTTAGTGTCTGCAACATGTTGCCAAGTATCAATGATGTTCCGTTAGTAATTAAAGAGTTATAGGACAATTTACCATGATTAGATCACTGTTTACAAAGCAGTCAAATATCACGACGTTCTAAAGGAATTGCATGGTAAAATGTATGCCAATAATTAGTTTATTCATTCAACTATTCACATGCAAAATTTCATGTCATTCAATTCAGTAATTAAAGAAAAACAATTATAATACTGACGAAGCATCGAAGACCTATATAACCCGACCAAGTTCGGTTGGCTACAAAAAAGCGGCCGTGCCATATATCTAAGAAACGTTCTTAACCTTGCAATATAGTATTTATTAATATTGTACAGTTGCGTACACAAGCGTTAGGAAAAAATAAAACAATTTGTCAATATTATTATTACAGAGAATTGGCGATGCATAGCAAAACAACAGCGCATACGCACATTGTCCTTGACTGCACATTTGTTTGTGACTGGGGATAAAATAAAATCAGGTTCAAGTTCAACAGCAAACGAATTCGCGCGGGCCGCGGCTAATGAAAACATAATATTGCCCTCTCTTTTCTTCAAGGATGGAAGTACCGTTTCAAGCGGGAAGCCGCCTATCGCATATCGCTCCCTGCGCGCAGCGCGTTGTCTATTTTTCACACTAGAATATTTTTGATCAATTCATAACTACTCTATTTTGACTATTTAACTAAAGGACTAGCCTTAAGCGTACCGCTTCGAACAAAATAATTCTGCATATTTTGGTGGGGTGCGGAGGAACACGCTCACATACATAAGTCACTACCAGTACAACGATAAACATCAATTAAAAAATCGATTCAAGAAGTAGTTTTTTTTAAGTTATTAGATTGTTTGATCCACTAAAGTTGCAAATGGGAACGCTCGTGCATGCCTAGTCCATTGGTTAAATAGTGTAATAAGCTACAATATGTTAAATATTTACCTAAATAGTAGTACTTACATGTGGCAATTATTTAATTTCCCTAAGGGGTCTATAGTTAGAATCCTGATCCGTGAAATCTTCAATAGAAATTAGCTGTATGAATTTTATTTCTCTTAAATAATAGGTATATCTCGATTATATCTCAAGTCTCAAGCGCATACTTAAATAAAGTACCTACGTAAATAGTACCTACTTTCTGTCATAGTCAAATACATTTAAAAAAGTAGGTGTACAAAAATAAATGACCTATAGATTATATCGAAACAACAATTGTGTTATCACCTATACCAATTCAATACCGGTATTATACTGTACATTTTGGGATGTTACCTAAATATATTGCACGGCCGCTTTTTTGTAGCTATCCGAACTTGGTCGGGTTATGTAGGTTTTCGATGCTTCGTCAGTATTATAATTGTTTTTCTTTAATTACTGAATTTAGTGACATGAAATTTTGCATATGAATAGTTGAATGAATAAACTAATTATTGGCATACATTTTACCATGCAATTCCTTTAGAACGTCGTGATATTTGACTGCTTTGTAAACAGTGATCTATTCATGGTAAATTGTCCTATAACTCTTTAATTACTAACGGAACATCATTGATACTTGGCAACATGTTGCAGACACTAACAAGGTTTGTATAAACGTGAAAATCTAGACCTCAAAGTGCATACTTTAAGAACTAAGACCTAATAAGCGTATTTTACGTTTATATTTTTATCTTTTAAGCCCTACGATTTTTTCTAAATCTGTTTTTTAAACAAATATAAACAAATTCAAAACAACGTATGTAAAAATCTACAGCTCTCTATGTAAGCGCTTTATATGAAAACTAGCTAATGGCCAAACGTTCGCGTAGCGGAAACTTAAATTTCTCTGAAGTTTATGCATGCACTAATTTTATTCATACATACACAATTACACACAAATACACACAAATTTTTGGACACATCTCTTTTCTTCTAAAGTTTATGGATTAAAAAAAGTTCCGCCAGGACAACGTTCGCCCAGCGGAATCAGTTTTTGGTGAATTTCTCCACAATGGCTGCGTGCACAATTTTTTTTATACCATACACAATTATACGACGCCATACACTAAATATCTGCATAATTAAAATCTTTAAATTCAACAACATTCCGCTGCGCGAACACACACCTGCAGGTTAGGAATCGATGTACAGATACTAGCACATCAAGTTACCCCAATGTTTAAAATTTCTTTGATCGTTTTGCAACTTTATGCAAACAGAATAAGGTTCATATTCAATTGGGAAAATTTGACACATTGGGGTAACTTGATGTGCTGGATATATAATAACATACAAAGAAATGTCATAGAAAAATTGTCATCCCATGCCTCAGTAACGCCATCTAGTATAATCCTACTTATATTATAAACGCGAAAGTTTGTGAGGATGGATGGATGGATGGATATGATGTATGTTACTCTTTCACGTAGAAACTACTGAATGGATTATAATAAAATTCGGTATGGAGTTAGCCGCCGCGAGACTCTGGATTAACACATAGGCTACTTTTATCCCTGTATTCCCACGGGAACGAGACCTACGCGGGTAAAACCGCGGGACGTCTGGAGCAACACCGTCACACGTCTCCACCAATATTGGAGCGGCAGCGGAGCGTACTAAATTAAACTCATAGAATTGTGTCCACTCGGACACACGTATCGGATGAAAATTTTGTTCCTGATGTTCTGTCTATAGTTAGTATTGAATGTGTTTCCCCTGTAAAGGCATTTTCATTAATAACCCCGTTTGTTATCAACAGCTTCCGTGTGAAATAAGAACTTGATAGAGAATATGAAACGGGTAAGTATAAGTGTTGTGTAAAGTCGAACAATAACTAAGTCGTAAGTGATAAGGAAGTCGAAGTGAGCGCTCGTGTGCTCACTCCGCTCAAGTTGTTGCCAAGTAAGTAATCCTCACAAGAATGTCACACGCATCGACTGTGGCGTGGGGCCATGAGAACTGCGATAAATTAAAAAAAAAACATAAAAAAAAATCAAAACAATAATCTCATCTGATAGTAACTCATAGCAAACATGAAAAGTCCTCAAAAAAATAAACTTCAAGAACACCTATTCATTTCCTTCAACAATTTCCAAACGCAGCGCCATCTTGACGGATGACATGACAGGTAAATCATTTCTTCTAATAGCAGGTGACTTGTCCAATACTTGGTCAGCAAAGTGGCGGGTGGGTTCCACCTGTTCCAAGTTGAAGGGGGCATATAACGCCAGTATCCAACCCGACATCCAGCCGAAACCTTGGTTTTTTAAAGGTCCTAAATTGTCTAAAAAAAACGGTTTCCTCTTTGTGTAGGCTGAGACTTTGTCACTGTTGTAGTCCAGTATTCCTGAATAAGATACATGTTCGTGATAGCTCTCTTTGCGAATGTGGCCTTGACGACCGACGGTACTTTGGATCGTATCTATTTCTCATGTCCTTTAAATTCCCTATCCCTCGACTTATACCTTACGCTTCCCAAAATTAAAATCACTCTTCCTACTAACTTCCATTCCCTTCTGACTAACTTTTCCCCTGAACTAGTGCAAGTCCTGTCAAAATTTCTTAATGACAATGACATTAAAATGTAATTACGTGTATGCTATATAACACTCCACTAACAAACAATTGAAACTACCTAGAAACTACTACTACCAATTGAAACTAACTAGTTTTCTACCACAAAATGCAGTGATCGACGGCTTACCTCGGATCTGCTGCATTCGTGACGCTGGCAATATACTTAGTCGAAAAAAAAAAATAGCAGGCGACAATTTGGCTATTGACTAATCTTAAGCTGTAACTAAAAAGTTTACAACAACATCAATTTTAAATATTCATTCTAAGGCGAAACGAAATTTGCCGTAGAAGCTTGTTATAGATAAAGTACACACTACGCAGAACAAATGAACGTGCTTATGACGTAAACATGTTCGAACAAAACATGAAACATGATCATTTTCCATGCAATTTGTTTTGTACTGAATTCACCTTTCTTCGTTACAAAGTTTATGAGCTGCAGAGCTGCCAAGTTGTGATAATTATTTAAAACAAATGCTTGTTTATGCGATTCTGTCTACAACAGTATATTAGGTAATTTTTTCGATAGTCTTATGGCCGCTAATAATTATGTCTGCATCTGCAACACTGCCAAACAAATTGATAGGTGTAAGAGTATAAAGGATCATCTGCAAAATGCAAAGTCTGTTCTGTTATTTTATATTATGTTAGTGAGGCTAATAGGCTTAACAAGGTTCACTGCGACAGCCAATGTTAACTGGTATAGAGAGGATTCACTTCGATGAAACCATCATCATCCGCCTATCCTTTTCTCAACTATGTTGGGGTCCGCTTTTAGTCTAACCAGGTGCAGCTGAGTACCAGTGTTTTACATGAAGCGACTGCCTGTCGGACCTCCACAGCCTAGTAACTGGGTAACACGATACCTCTTGGTCAAACTAGTGTTCACAAATGTTAAAGTAAAACACCAAATATGTACTATGCGTTTCAAATGAGAATAGAAACGTCAATGACCTCTATCTGTCAAACGTCACTTGAAAAGTACGGTCCACAAGACTAATTAATTTAAGACGTTTTTTCATTTTGAATAACTGCGACTCGGTAAAACATAAAATAATTGATTACGCGAATAAGGTTTCGTTGCAGACCGTACTTTTCAAGTGACATCTGACAGATAGAAGTCATTGACGTTTCTATTCTCATTTGAAACGTATAGTAATTTCAATATAATTTTATTTATTCACTTCTACTCGGAGCACTTTACACTTCAGTAGTTGCACGAAAACTGACTAGCAAGTTCTGGTGCTACCAAATCGAGAGCTACGGTAAAGCAAGATGGCGTGTCAAGCGCCATCTTTAAACGGAAGTTGTAATTACACCGCTTTACGCAATACAAATACGATATTCTGAACATTTATTTAAACAATGCAGCAAAGAACTATTAATATTCAATAACTGCATAAATTAATTATTAATTAAACACAATATTTATGTTTAACAACAAACAAGAAACACGGTAATTTCGGAAATTATAATACATTATAAAAACAGTGAATCAATAACATTACTTATTATAGAAATGGTTTTACAATACAGTGAATCGAGTACCTAGTCTTACACCAGTTATCAGATTTTCGGGCTTCTAACTATCTGTAACGACTTTCATAGATCTACTAATGACAACCGGGACCAACGGCTATACGTCCTTTCCGAGGCACGAAAGATTCTTGATTTGTTATAAATGGGCACAAATCCACGGACTGACCTTTTCAAGCGTAGCTTAACTTTAGATCGACCAGTGAGGCTGTTGTTCTAGCAGCACCACTAGCAGACGTTCCTCGGTTTCACCAGCGTAGGTCCCGTTCCCGTGGGAATACAGGGATAAAAAGTAAGTCTATGTGTTAAGTTAGGGTGTCAGCTAACTCCATACCAAATTTTATTAAAATCAGTTTAGTAGTTTTTACGTGAAAGAGTAACAAACATACATCCATCCATACATCCTCACAAACTTTCGCGTTTATAATATTGGTAGGAAGTAGGATAACCTCTTCGTTGAAACTAAAAGATTATGTAATTTATTTAGTAATTGGTAAATCTCCTAAACTCTCTACTGAAAAGTTTGTCAGTTTGCAGATAAGAGGTTTTCCTTTCCTCCCGTCGAAATGATGGCGTGATTAAGATTTCAATAAAACACAACGTATTTATTTGAGAGTTAGTTTGTAGTCATAACCTGATACAAATATATTACCATGTTGCTTTATTCAATATCCTAATTAATCCTGTTAGTTTTCTATAGCAGGTCTGGTCAATTCATTCCAATCTAATAATGAATTTTGAGATAATCAGATTGGGTTTCTTCAAACTAACCAAAGATTACAAATTCATATGGCCTCTCTGAAATAATGAACTTTCTGAATTTGGTTTGGAAGCTTATTAAGACTACAATCACGATCATTGACAGAAATTTCCAATTACACCGAAAACCCTCCTTATATGATGAACTACAAGATGTTCTCTTTAAACAAAAGGTGGCCTGTCTCCTTAAAAAAAACATTTATAACACATTTGCTCGTAAAGGGTCTCTTATTCCGCCAAATTCAGTATCGTAATGTATCTCATTACGCACTAGTGCGTAATGGTAAAGTGAAACGCACGGTTTGCAAGTTGCTCCGACTTAAAACGAACGGTTCCTTTTTTTAAATCTTAGCATAGAGTTTTTAAGTCAGAAAAGTGGTCAACATTTTATGAAAAAAATACTTTGGGAGATAAAATATGAAAAATAAACATTTCATTCGATAATTTAATTAATTAATTTTGACAATAAATTACAACCATTAGTAACCAAAACAAAAAAATATAATTTACTTTAACTTTATTAGTAATACTGGCTGTTTTTTAACCCCCGACGCAAAAAGAGGGGTGTTATAAGTTTCACCGCTATGTGTGTGTGTCTGTCTGTCTGTCTGTCTGTCTGTCTGTCTGTCTGTGGCACCGTAGCGCCCAAACGCGTGAACCGATTTAGATGCGGTTTTTTTTATTTGAAAGCAGGGTTTCTTGCGATGGTTCTTAGAGATAATTCATCAAAATCAGTTCAGCCGTTTCAAGGTTATCAGCTCTTTTGTGTTAGCTACCGTTGCTATTTTAGACGTCTATGGGTATTAACTTTACTTACAAACATATGCGTGTCTTAAAATTTCAAACACCCATAAGTGTAATATTAATAGGCAACATTATGGTGTATTTGGTCTGATGCAGCCAGGATATCTAGCAGACTAATACACTCTTGGGAAAATAACAGCAGATATGTCGTGTTTGGATTCATTTTAACCTGCATTAGATTCTGCACACAATGCACTGATGGCAACTGGGTGAGTTGATGCTGCAGCCAGGCTGTCCAGCACACCAGTAGGTAGACTCTTGACAAAATAATAGCAGATAAGTCATGTTTGGATTCATTTCAACCAGCATTTGACTCTGCACACAATGCCCTGGTGGCAACAGGATGAGCTGATGCTGCAGCCAGGCTATCCAGCACACCAGTAGGTAGACTCTTGACAAAATAATAGCAGATATGTCGTGTTTGGATTCATTTCAACCAGCATTTGATTCTAAACACAATGCACTGATGGCAACAGGATGAGCTGATGCTGCAGCCAAGCTATCCAGCACATCAGTAGGTAGACTCTTGACAAAATAATAGCAGATATGTCGTGTTTGGATTCGTTTTAACCAGCATTTCACTCTAAATACATTGCTCTGAAAAAATCTCATAACTGTAACTCTATAAAACAAAATTAATGCGTTTAAAAATTATAAAATAAAAATTAAATTAAAAATTTAAAAAACCCCCACCGCAAAAAAGTAAAACATTTAAAAAGTTAAAAATAACACTTTAGCCATGAAATTTTACGTAACGTCGGGGTACCGTTTAAATAAGTACCTACATACCTAAGTAGTACTATAGGAACATTCCTTACTGAAGCGGTAGGTACCCCGACGTGAATGTCCGCTTAAGTACCTACATACCTACAAGTACTAGGAACAATCTTTACTTAAGCGGTACCCCGACGTTACGTAAAATTTCATGGCTAAAGTGTTATTTTTAACTTTTTAAATGTTTTACTTTTTTGCGGTGGGGGTTTTTTAAATTTTTAATTTAATTTTTTGTGCCTTTGACTTAAAAAAAAAATTGGTGCGCGCGCATCGCCAATTTGTGATCAAGTTAAAACTATTCCGCGCGATTTTTCTTATCGCTGTATTGTTTTTATTTCAAAAATTTCAGTCCGAGTTTTATTTATTTCCTCGCAAATAGGTATGTTATAAAACGTCGTATGACATACGTGCGCTTTGATAATTACAGCCTCTGCTTTCTTGTAGCCCTCGGCTGTAGTTATCAACCTACCGCACTTATATCTTAATGTTCTATTTTTAACCCCCGACGCAAAAAGAGGGGTGTTATAAGTTTCACCGCTATGTGTGTGTGTCTGTCTGTCTGTCTGTCTGTCTGTCTGTCTGTCTGTCTGTGGCACCGTAGGGCCCAAACGGGTGAACCGATTTAGATGCGGTTTTTTTTATTTGAAAGCGGGGTTTCTTGCGATGGTTCTTAGACATAATTCATCAAAATCGGTTCAGCCTTTTCATGGTTATCAGCTCTTTTGTGTTAGCTACTGTAGCTATTTTAGACGTCTATGGGTATAAACTTTACTTACAAACGTATGTGTGTCTTAAAATTGCAAACACCCATGTGTGTAATGTTAATAAGCAACATTATGGTGTATTTGGTCTGATGCAGCCAGGATATCTAGCAGACTAATACACTCTTGGGAAAATAACAGCAGATATGTCGTGTTTGGATTCATTTTAACCAGCATTTGATTCTGAACACAATGCACTAATGGCAGCAGGATGAGCTGATGCTGCAGCCAGGCTATCCAGCACACCAGTAGGTAGACTCTTAACAAAATAATAGCAGATATGTCGAGTTTGGATTCATTTTAACCAGCATTTGATTCTAAACACAATGCCCTGATGGCAACAGGATGAGCTGATGCTGCAGCCAGGCTATCCAGCACACCAGTGGGTAGACTCTTGACAAAATAATAGCAGATATGTCGTGTTTGGATTCGTTTAAACCAGCATTTGACTCTACATACAATGCACAGAAAAATTCTCATAACTGTATAATCTTTAAAACAAACATATTGCGTTTAAAATTTTTTAAATAAAAATTAAATTAAAAATTTAAAAAACCCCCACCGCAAAAAAGTAAAACATTTAAAAAGTTAAAAATAACACTTTAGCCATGAAATTTTACGGAACGTCGGGGTACCGTTAAAATAAGTACCTACATACCTACAAGTACTAGGAACATTCCTTAATTAAGCGGTACCCCTACGTAAAGTAAAATTTCATGGCTAAAGTGTTATTTTTAACTTTTTAAATGTTTTACTTTTTTGCGGTGGGGGTTTTTTAAATTTTTAATTTAATTTTTTATTTTGATTATAAATATAGCCACTACTCTCCAAACATAAATCTGGTTCTAAATTCAAACAGGTTTTAATATCCTGCGATCGCTTGATCCCTGGTCCCGTGGCCCCATTGCTCCACTTAGCAACAGCGTCGGCTTACATGATGAGAATGTCAGACGCACAGGTAGACACAAGACTCCTTTGTATAAACTTTGAGCGATTATTATGTTATCTGTGCTCCTCAATGTTCGGATAAGCGCGAGACTATTGAGTACTTAATAATTCCATGTACGCGAGCGTGTGATCGTTAACGCACGTGGAATTGAACAAACTTTTTTTAAATGAGGTTCTTTATTTGAAATCAATCTTGTGTTTTTATTTTTAATGTGGTTTGCTGAGCCAAAGAGGTTCTTCATGCATTGAATTATTTTATGAATTATCAATTATCCTTTTCGTAGATTTTAGGACGCATTTAACATATTACCATGTCATATTATGTAAGCATATCGTATGTAAGGAGGTTCTGGGTTAAGGGCAATCTTGTAAGTTTTTCTGGATTCGTGCCCGGTTGGAAGTGATAGGCTCGCCTTATATTACATGGCTCTTGAATACGACTGGAGTCAAGACCCATGTAATATTATTCGATTCTTCTGGATTCCAATGAGCTGTGGGCCAAAATAACTACCACGTGGAGCCCTGACACAGCTAGAAGGCGTCGCGGTAGACCCCGAAGAAGATGGCGGGACAACTTGGACATATTAAACGACCAGTGGCCCACTTTAGCCCTGGATCGAAAAAAAACTGGAAGTCACGAGAGAGGCTTTTGCCCAGCTGTGGGATGATGCAGGCTAGCATTATCAGTATTTTGGATTCGATTATTTCAGATCTCTTAAGTTCGTGCTTCGGAAGCAAGTTAAGTCGTTGGTGCAGGTTATCATTTGTAGATGTTTGACAGTCGTTACAATTAGTCTGAAGCCTGAAAGTCTGACTACCAGTTTCACCAAGGGGTATCGTGCTACCTAAGAAATGGAATGTGGGAGTCAGACGGGCAGTCACTTCATAGGAAACAAAGCCATACAATTCATGTAGACTGCGAGCTGATCCCGACATAGATCATCCCACAGCACAAGTCGGCGGCTTTTAGAGGCAGTTTTCGCTACGCAGCTACTAAATGTTGGAACAATATACCTCCACCAATAAAATATAGTGCGACTCGTTCGACTTTCAAGTTAAAGTTAGTCAAATTTCTTTTAAGCCATCAAAATAAATTTGAAAAAATTAGAGCCAATATATCCGCCATACAAAAAAAAATTAAATATTTTTGTTCTTTACCCTTTTATTTTATTTTTTCATTATTTTATTTTATTTTCGAACACTGTTTTCAAACAGTTTTTAAGAGTGTACAAAATTGCATAAATTGTCCCTTTCGTAGTTATAAAGAGAAATGCAGTTACACACACAGACACACACACACACACACTCACGAATGCATATAACAAAGTTTTATTTGAATCATTCAAATTTCAAAATTGAAACCTATTAAACTTTTAGCTTATTTAATATAATTGCGTATGGCGCTCGTGGGTTGCAGCTAAAAATCAGCGTCAGATAGATCTTGTTTTCATCTGATATTATGCTGAGCTGAGGCCCTTTTGGCATTATTATCTCTGTATTTTATAGTTTTAAGGTGTATCTTTGCTGTAATGCCAATAAACGCATTTTTCTTTCTTTCTTTCTTTAGATGGGAAAAGGCTGGGCAGATGATGACATCCTCCCCAGTGGCGAAGGGTCAATTTTCTTAAGAGGGAAGCCGACAAAATAAAAAAAAAATGTGTGCATATCCGTATTTAGCTGTCTCTCTTGAAGTCATCAGTCTACCTAACACCTGTATGCCTTTGGTGTAAATACCTATAGTATATGTGCCAGTTTTAGAGTCTAGCTGCCATTCGTGCATTCAATAGCGGTGGAGTTGCTCTTCCGAACTCTTTGGAGAAGCTGATAGGAATCAAGTTGTATGGACACTTACGCTGCATATTAATAATCTATCTCGGTTGCTATCTTGATCACGATCTTTGTCTGTAACCAATCAACGACCGAATTCGCCTATCCGAGTCTTAAAGATGTCTAATCAGAAGCAGCCGTCAAAAACAATGGAACGGGAGTTGGGTTGAGATAGAATATTAATATCGGGCGTTAGCCACTGATACCTATAACATGAAAAATCTAGAAAAAATATAGGTTGTGTAATATTTTAAGTTATTCAGGCAGTGTATATCGAATCGTTTTGGGGCAATGTCAGCTGCTGGTTGTAAATCTCAATAGGCTTATGGAACGGAATCGCGAAATGAGTTTTTTATCCGTTTATTTGGTACACTGATCCGAATATTTTATCAAGATCCGATCCTTGGCTGGATTTATTTTATGTTTATGGTTTGCATTAGTCTGTGTTTCTTTGCAAATTGGCTGGCTTTTAATATATTCCGCGTGATAGAAGCATTGACGTGTACCTTACATACATACATAGGACTCACGGCTTTTTCTCTTGGGGGTAGGAGGAAACTGAAGGCAATTGGCTCAACCCATCATAACTGGGGATAATGTAGGTGTAAAAATAGGTAGGTACCTAATCCTAGAAGAAAAAACTAATATTTATTGATAATAATCTTTATAATTTACATATATTTATAAAAAAATGTTTTATTTTTTCTTGTCCTATTCTTACGAAATTGCTCCTACCACTGATGCAGAGTCATCACCCAAAGGTTGACTGGTAGAAAATACTTATGGCATGAAGTCCGTCCGTGTACATTTGTGTGCTTAAAGTATTAAATAGATAAATAAATACACGCGCAATATTATGAGTGACACAACAGCTTGATTTTATTGTAGCAAACATAATTTCTCGTATAGTGATCATATGCAATGCGCAAACGCACTAAGGCTTGTGGAGGTCGCGCGACAGGGTCAGGCGCATGATAATGAAACATCCTATGCCTTTATTGCACACATGTCATATTGCAATGTTGATTAAAACGCTTAAATGGATCCAATGACTATTATAGTCTTTTTTTTTATAGCACGACGGTGGCAAACAAGCTCACGGCCCGCCTGATGGTAAACGGTTACCGTAGCCTATGAACACTTGCGACACCAGGGGCGTCACACGCGCGTTGCCGACCCTGTAAAAACCTATTTACTCCCCTTTTGAAGAACCCCATACTGTAGCCCTCTGAGAAAACCTCGGCAGGGCGCTCATTCCACAATCCAAGTGTACGCGGGAGGAAATTCCTCTACAACCGCACTGTACGGGGCCATTTCGGCTCCAGTGTGTGAGCATGAACTCCCTGTCGACGGCGAGCGGTGCGATGATAGAAAGTGGCCGTGGGCATCATATCAAACAACTCTTCGGAACACATCCCAATAAACAAGCGGTAGAACACACATGGGGAGGCAAAGTCTAGTACCTATATATGGACACTCACTGGTGTTCAATGTGTTCATGCTACGCAGGCTACCTGCGTAGCATGAACACATTGAACACCGAAGAAACGGCCTTTGTCTACAGACGAATCGGCAAAGTGACAGATTATATAGACAGGAACTTCCATCTGTCAAATTTCTCAATAAACCTGCCTGTGTAGCATGATAATTTCTTTAATTTCTTTCATAATTTCTTGCATAATTTCTTTCTTCCGAGACACGACAAATTTATTTCTGTCCAACTTGACATTTCTTCTACTCGAGCATGAGGCGACTCGTGGACAAAGCGTTTGTAGGGCAGAGAAAGAAATTTACATGCTGTCTATATAGCAACTGTCAAGTTGCTCTTGTCTAGGTCTCATTTGATGTAGACTGTTTGACACTTGTTGACAGGAAATGTTTCGAAAATAACTGTCAAAAGTGGAGGAAATAGGTACGCACTTTATGCTCGGCATTCTTCGGCATATAACTTCTCATCTTTCTTGACATTGTCATGCTCGAGACGAAAGAATCTATATTGTCGTATAATGTCGATTCGTCTGTAGACGAATCGGCAAAGCCGTTTCTTCGGTGTTCAATGTGTTCATGCTACGCAGGCAGGAAGCGACGCACTAGACTGCATGACATACACTTTATATCTAGATTTTCTAGATTATTAGTGATGTTCTTCAGACAAAGACCATACCATACCATACCATAGACGGGACATTACGAACAAAATTTTATCCGAAGCTTGTGTCCTAGTGGGCACAAGTCGATTAGTCAAATTTAGTTCGCTCCGCTGCCGCTCCAATATTGCTATATTATGCTAGATGGCGTTAGTGAGACATGGGATCACCGTTTTTGATGACATTTCTCTATAAATAAGTAAATATAAATAAATATTCCACAACTTTTCACACATCGCCATTTAGTTCGAAATTAAGCTTGAGAGCTTGTGTTATGGGTAGTAAACAGCTAATAAATATAGTGATATATTTTGAAATACATACATACATACATATCGTCACGCCTGTAATCCCCGAAGGGCTACGCAGAGGTGTACCTGGTAGTACACCCACATTTCGCCATTATGTTTAAGTCCCATGTAATAGGGGGCGAGCCTATTGCCATCCATCGGGCACAAATCCAGACTCCGGGCTGCTCTGAGAAATCCCAGATTGAATAACTCAATAACACTTTGCCCGACCCGGGGATCGAACCCGGGACCTCATGATCAGCAGTAGCGCTTGCGACCACTAGACCAACGAGGCAGTCAAATACATACATATTACAGATAAATTACCTTCACCCAGACACAGAACAAATTATCATGCACAACACACAAATATTTGTCCTGGGTGGGAATCGAACCCACAACCTCCGGCATAGCAGTTAGGGTCTCTAACTACTAGACCAACAGGCCAGTCTAAAATCTATAAGTAGTATAGTAATCTATAAGTGTAATCTATAGTATCTAAAATCTCTTTGTCTTCAGTAAGGTCAGTTGCGTGGTACCTACTTAGTCACAAATATTGTGCGTGCAAAACCAGTGTGCCTAACGCGAATGCTTGACAACGCCAATTCGATCGCTTTCCAATGACTGCTTGATGGCAAGGCAAAACCCTGTTACGAGGAAATCTTACAATCCTTCTAATATTATAAATGTGTAGGTTTGCGAATGTTTGTTACCGGGTAAAATGGGGTGGATAGAAACTCAAGGGTGAATAGAAACAATACTTACTTTGAGGAGGATATTCACGTAAGTTATAAGTTGTTTGTTGCGTACGAGGACTGTAATGCTTTTAAATAATTGAGATAAATAGTTTCGACACCTTGTTAGTATCAAACAATATTAAACAAGCGTAAAAATCATCCTCAAAAATTTGGTTCATTTCACCCTTGAGTTTCTATCCACCCCGTTTTACGGTACCTACTTAATTGCGCCTAAACAATTGAACAGATTTTGATAAAAATTAGCACATAGATAGGGCAAATACTGGCGTGGTACTACTGACTATGTACATGTTTATGTGATTCTTGGCGAAGGGTCAACAATTTGTGATAACTAGTACTTTCTAGAACCAGATCTTTGACCCTAGGTACCTCTTTATTGATTACGTTATGTACTGAAATCTATTATAATGTACCTAATAAATTATAAATTGTTGGCTATAGCTAGTAGGTACTTGTTATAATAATAATAATAATAGAACAGAACATGCAATCATGATTTACTTTATTGAAAAGCGAGAGTTTGGGGGACTGTGTAATGTAATTTTGACATTTAAAAAGTACTAACCTACAGCCTAGTCTTAGTTTGACTGGCCTGTTGGTCTAGTAGTTCACTAACTACTAGACCAACATGCCAGTCAAATTAAGACTAGGCTCACTACCCTGACTGCTATGACGGAGGTCGTGGGTTCGATTCCCACCCAGGACAAATGTTTGTGTGATGAGCACGATCATTTGTTCTGTCTCTGGGTGTAATTTATCGATAATATGTATATGTATATATTGAGAAATATATAAGTATGTTTATCAACTGTTTAGTACCCATAACATAACTTGGGACTTAAATGGCGTTGTGTGAAAACTTGTGGAATATTTATATTATTTATTATTAATGACTTTTGTTTTTGATTTTGTGCAGTGCGACAGTATAGAAAAATATGACTCGGTCGGTTTTATTTATTTATTTAAACTTTATGCACTAGTAAAAGACACTGTACAAAGGCGGACTTAATGCCTTAGGCATTACCCATTCAAATGAATAAAATTATTACGGGACCAACTCGAAAATCATAATTTGCAAAAAGTTTGATACCTACGTAACTGGACCAAAATGTATGAAACAGCTGATTTTTTTATATTTATATCCATTTTTTATTTACCTATCTCTTCATTACTTTCTCGGTATTGGAAGTTCAATCGGCGCCACAAAAACCTCGTCAAAAACACTTTTCTGACAAATGAATGCTATAAATTCGTTTATGGAGGAGATAGGGGAACATTTAACCTCAATTTTTCTAATATACGCAATGATAGTTAGGTATACATTTGTACTTAAATAAATATCAGCCTATTACTGCAACACTGCTGGGTAAATGACTCTTCTGATACAGAGAAGACTCAACCATTGATTACCATGCTTGGCCAAGGCGGATTGGTGATATCAAAGTCAAAAGTCAAAGTCAAAGTCAAATAATTTATTTCAACTAGGCCATTTAAAAGGCACTTTTGATGTTAAACTTACAAGTTAAATAAAATATAATGATTCTAGTTGCCCCTTCCAAAAGGTAGTTTCGTATGGAGAAGAATGGGCAAGAAACTCCATGTACTTACTCTTTTAAAATAGTTGTTACAATATTTGTATACAATAAAAAAATCATTATATGTGAATACGATGTACCTAGAATAAACAAAGTAAAATAAATAAAAAATAACATACTATGCTAAGATAGATTAAGATCTAATTTTAGTAGATAAGTACATAATTATGTGGATAGATACTCTCACATTTACAAATATTAAAATCACGGCTTATTATTTAACAAATCAAGAAAATTTTAAATAAATAATAATAAAAAAAAAATTCAGATCCTATATTGATTAGGTACAAGAAATAATAAACCGCAAAAGCCCAATGGCTTACAGGTGGTAATTCCACGGCTATCTATTACGTCTGTAAGTTTAAATGATTGTTCACACAACCAAGATATACAGAGGTATAGAAAAAAATGTATATGAGGTAACGCTTTATTTAGAAAACTTACTGTTTACCTGTAAGTTGGTAGGTTTCCTTTTTGATTCTCTGCCAGAGTCGGTGTTTCCTGATAAATAAAACCTAGGGGCCTTAAAGACAAGAGTCAATAGGTTACTTCTAGACAAGCGTGCTTAATGGTCGACCACATATTCGCTTGCTATCAGTTGAGATGGTGGTCAAACGCGAGTTTATCAATAATAACGAAAAAAAAATATTTCCGAACAGCTTAGGGGAAGCAAATGTCCACTTGTCAGAAAGTCCATATGGATCTTTTTAATTCCTGCCTAAGCAGAGTCTTACGAAAAGAGGATCGTACCCGGGACCTCATACACTGCACTACTTATCTAAAAAAATATTTATGGAAAAGTCACAATCGTACTTACCCGACTTCAAACCCACAACCACGAGACACGAGGACTAAACCACTGTAACATTAAGCCACTCAAGACAAGTATGTCATGTATTTATTTACATGTAAAACAAAACTTTCCTCCCATTATTTATCACTAGATATCAGTGATCTACCTGTCTCTACGTCTGCCTGTACATGTACGCAAGTGTTGTATGTACAGTCAGCTTCATAATTCGATGAACATATCCATATTTCCTAAACTCATGAACACCTTAGCTTCCACAAATTGTTAAACAAGACTAGTGAATTTTGAACCTTTAAGACGTTAATTAAATCCTGGCACTAGACTTGTTTAGCAATTCGTGTAAGCTAAGGTGTTCATGAGTTTAGGAAATATGGATATGTTTATCGACTTATGAGGCTGACTGTACTTAACTATGTACAGCAGTAGCTCTGATTACACAAAATTGTTTGATTGTGGTACCCTTGTTTACACGCGCTTGATAAGTTAAGTCGGCGGATGAATGAAGTATGCTTGCAGCGGCGGCATTGGAATTACTTTTTCTTTTTTTTTTGTAGTGAGAAATGAATTTAGTTAGGTTTTCTTTTATTTTAAAAGTTATCTTTAAGAGATCGCTTTTTGCAATTAGGTCTATTGTAAAGCTCTTTAAGTTATTATTTTTAAGTTTTTATGGTGTACAATTAAGAGTTTCCTGTATATTAAAGAAATCTATCTTTTATTAAAGAAAGAAAATCTTTCAAGGAAATTAATCTTCGGAAAATTTATCGTTTGGGTGGGTGTGTGTGAATTGGCCAGTTTAAAATCTCATAATTATATACCTTATATCACTGTTAGGTAGGTATGTTGATAAAAGATTTATTATTATTTTAAAGTGGGTCATTTTCGCACATTTACCCATTTTTTAATACGTATTTTATTATATTTTTCGTATTTTATTGAAAAAAAAACGTCGTTCAAATATATTTTCAGTTACTTTTTTATTGAAAACGGAGATTGGTTGACGATTTTCGTTTAAAAAAAAAAACTTAATTTACAAGAGAATTTATAAACGTTTTGGAGTTCGTTGTGTACACTAGAAGATTGGATTTGAAAATATCGCGAAATCACTCTCGGAGATTGAATTTCTATTGCACTATTAAAGTTACGTAGCGGCGTAAAATTTTATATTTGCTGTGTGGCGTATAATATCTAGTATCTAGTTCAAATAGAAATTAATGCGCTTATTAATTTCTATTATATTTTCTCCTTAGTACTGTGAAAATTGGATATTTAAATCAATTTATGTGTAGTACCTGTTGTCTATGTTATCCGAAGTCGAATTAAGCAAATACCTACCATGTTTTTTTTACCGAAAACTTCGTCCTATTTTATTCTTTTTAACTTATACCGTGATTCCATTAGCTCCTAAGGGTCTCGTCGTAATGTTAAATAGAATATAAGTTTCGTAAAAAAATGAGTTATCAAACACAAAAATATTTTTTCACATCTGACTAGCAGAAACCCTATGTAGGTATTAGCTAATTAAGTTATTATTAGTATCTAAGTCATTATAGTGTACCGTAAAGAGTATTCAAGCTGTGGAGATTAGGGCGTTCAGACAAAAAACGAAAGCCTAAACAAAGCCTACAGTCATCTAATATAAAAAAAAATTCGTGTGACAATATATTTTACCTAACACCTCCCAAACGCCTTGACCGATTCTTATAAAATTTCATGTAGGTTACCTTTATTATTTAGTAGATCTGAGAATAGTTCTTAAATTTACAAAAACTAACAAAAAATAATAAATTGATTCTAAGGCGGAACTAAGTTTGCCGAAGCAGCTAGTACCTATATAGATTTTACTAAAGTCGCCTCATAAACTTCTCTAGCGTCTTAAATAAAATGTGTATGAAAATGGTGTTATTAGACGTAATTCGTAATGGTGTTATTAAACGTGTTCCATGTAGATTCATGCAGGACTAACGCCGGGGCACGAGTGCCTATTTGTCAACTTGTGGAAGCCTATAACACACATTTCATTGACATAGATATATTCTCTCTCTCTACAAGAGAGAGAGAATATCAAATTTAAAACCTTAGCTATAAATTCTCTTTCACCGTCATCTTAACTTAGATTCACTTAATTAATTTAAACATAACAAGATATTATTCTAAATACATTTCCGTTACTTACTTGTCATATATTAATCCGTGGACAATGGTGTGGGTTATATGTTTACCTATTTGTGCAACGAATCATCATTGTTAAACTTAACAAATGTAACTGTTTTTTTGTCCCAAATAAATAAAATAAGATAAAAAATTAAAAAAACCACCATTTTATAGTAGGTAACTTCACCAAAAATCCGTCTCAATAAAGAATTATAAAACTTCGGCAACATTATATTCTCGTACCGCGCTAAGTAAAGTGTGCTTTAAGTGATTTAGCATCATTAATCTTGCCTATTCACGTCACTTTTGTTGTTGATATTGTACCGCATAGTCTAGAGGGTGGTTTTGAGGGTAAAATATGCTTCACTTTTGATATTGTTAGGGTCAGGGAACTGGGTCTATCTAGATTTATTCTGTAGACCAAACTCATACTCAGATCACGTTACTCACTAAGTACCTACCCATTATTATTTTAAAAGACACACAATCCATCAGATCTCACGAACAATAAAATTCACCCAATTTTTTTACTTTACAGCCGGTCGACTAATTAAAAGTCACGCCGTGAAAACTTGACCGAAGTGACCTGTCAATGCTTTGTATTAGCACAGTCTAAAAACATAGGTACAGTCGTCCGACGAAGCCGTCTAGACAGGGCTATCGTGCGGGGTGTGAGGGGCGAGACGCGGGAAAGCCGCTCCCGCACTGCGAACAAAACGATGTTCGTAGTGCGGGAGGTATTATTCAAGTCTAACGCGATTAGAAGTTGTCGGCATTTTTCCAGAGATCAAAGGCGTCGTCCTACTGTATTAATGTATAATAAAATTCATAATATTTATACTGTGGTATTAGTATGGAATGACAGCTCAATTCGCCCTCCCTACCTACGGCTTCATTTTCACGCGGTAATTTGACCAGAATCGCACTGCAGAACCGCACTGCAAGTGTTTATTTTTATTCTGAGTCATTAATCTTCATGCAGTTTGTATCTATATTGGCTAAGTAATTCTTGCATCTTGCTGAGCACCGCCACCACATAATTATGAGATTTTAATATAGGGCCGCGAGTCTAGGGTAGAAGCAGCTCATTAGATTAGTACACCAAAAATCGGAATCATTTAGGTATGGAAATCTGTATTAATGTTTTTCCGTCTTGTTTGAATTATTTCCTTCAAGATAAAAAAAAACAACAACTGCGTTTTTATTTTTAATTACGACCGCGGCTATGCTCTAAGACAATAAATATCCTAATAAAAAAATGTTTCTTAATAGAGCGTCATTTTTTAGTAGTCGGGTTTTAGTTTTTGTTTGTATCTATAGCTATACTAATAGGTATTATAAAGACAAAAGATTTGATTGTTTGTTTTAATTGAATAGGCTCCGAAACTACTGGACCGTTTTGAAAAATTCTTATACCGTTGCGAAGCTGCACTATCCCTGGGTGACATAGGCTACTTTTTATCCCTGTATTCCCTCGGTAACAAGAACTACGCAGGCGCGTGACGTCTGCTGTTATCTAATAAGCCTCTACTTGAGTCAATCTTGAATGAATCTAAGCAGTAAGTACCCACATATGTTCTTTTTTCCTTTCATGTGTTTGAACAGTTACCTACTTACTTATATCTATATCTATACATATAATAAGACTGTAAAAAAAACTGTGTCTGTATATTGAATATATTTAAAAGATAATAATTGAGGGGGGTTTAGAAACAGTAATAGAGCACGAATCCAAAAAAAAAAGTCTGTCTGTTTGTCTGTTTGTCTGTTTGTTTGCACACGCTAATCTTCGGAACTACTGGACGGATTTGAATGTTTTTTTTTTTGTTGTATATTTATTAAGTCTGGGCAACACATAGGCTATAATTTATCTTAGAAACTGGAACACCTGATGCAGAACCGCAACAGACCAGCTAAACTATAGGCGATACAAAAATGGTCCCATAGCTAAAATTGTTCCACGTGATGAGCATTTTCTGTTGAGAGAATAAATTTGAAGATCCGGAACACCTGATGCAGAACCGCAACAGACCAGCTAAACTATAGGCGATACAAAAATGGTCCCATAGCAAAAATTGTTCCACGTGATGAGCATTTTCTGCTGAGAGAATAAATTTGAAGATCCGGAACACCTGATGCAGAACCGCAACAGACCAGCTAAACTATAGGAGATACAAAAAATGGTCCCATAGCAAAAATTGTTCCACGTGATGAGCATTTTCTGCTGAGAGAATAAATTTGAAGATCCGGAACACCTGATGCAGAACCGCAACAGACCATCTAAACTATAGGAGATACAAAAATGGTACCATAGCAAAAATTGTTTCACGTTATGAGCATTTTCTGCTGAGAGAATAAATTTGAAGATCCGGTACACCTGATGTGGAACTTCAAGAGCCTAGCTACACTATAACATATATTGGAATGACGTCTTAGCAAGAGTTGTTCAGCCTTATGAGCAGTCGCTGTTGACGTATAAAAATCGAAGATCTGGAACACCTGTTGTGGAACTCCAAGAGCCCAGCTACACCATAACTCAAATAGGAATGACGTCTTAGCAAAAGTTGTTCGGTCTGATAGGCATTTCCTGTTGACTTATAAAAATCGAAGATCAGAAACATTTGATATATAAATTAAAACTATCACTAATTTCATTGCATAATTATAAAATAACATAAGTAGGAGGTACTACGCGTTGAAGGCGGGAACAGTTCAGGACTGATTTTCGATGACGATGGTATATCGTTGAAAATTAGACTCTACTGGCTAAAACTCCCATTTTTTTTATTGTATGCCTTCGGGCTTATGTTATTTGAGTGTTTAATTTCCTTTTCCATTTATCTTCGTTACACGGTAGCTTACCCGGTAACGCAGGGGAGCAGCCACTTAGATTTTAATTGATCAGGTATCATCACAATAAAACTATAACCATGCCTAGAAAGAGGTCAAATTTTTCCCAATGTTCCAAAGGTGCTAAATGATTAAAGACCATAAGATCCCAACAATCTACCGAAGAGCGTTAGGAGAGACTTGATGCTGTTCGAGAACATGAGGCTGCAACTCGCTCCGTGGAAACTTCTTGGGATCGCGAAGCACGCCTGCATTCTCAGCGTATTTACGCATCTACATCCAGGTCTCTAGAGACCAGTGAAGAATATGTGCGCGACTGACCGCTGATCGTGAACATCATGCACTGTCTCGCGAGTTGGAGACGTTCACGGAAAAAGCATGACGCTTGAGTTTTCAGCGTATATACGCATCGACTCTAGAGATAAGTGGGGGAAGCAGATGCGCGACTGACCGCTGATCGTGAACGTCACGCAACATATTATGGGCTATAATTTATTTTGGAAAATGGAACACCTAAAGTGAAAGAGATATAAAAATGGTGCCATTGCTAAAACTATTCCACGTGAAGAGTGTTTTCTGCTGTGAGACTAAATTTGAAGATCTGGAGCACCTGTAGGGGAACTCCAAAGCCCAGAGACAATGTAACATATACATAATAGAAATGGCGTCTTAGCAAAAGTTGTTAAGTCTGATGGCATTTCCTGTTGACCAACAAGAATAAAAAATCTGGAACATCTTGAATCGTCTCGCGCATCCCATTGATTTCCCGTCCCCGGGCTTATAGAATGCGACATCAGATGTTTCAGATCTTCGATTTTGACGACCCCGTTGTCGCTGGCATAAGCAACAGGATCCGCGTACGAAGTCGCGGGCAGAAGCTAGTCAAGAAATAAAATAACACAAAACCATTTACGTAACCATCATGTTTCTTTGACAGCTAAATAGAAGCTCTCGGCTTTCAATGAGTTTTATTACTTTTGCGGAAAAAATGTATTTTGTACTCACTCATATGTTTTTCCCTCATCCACCGAGCTTGAGATTATTTAGTAAAGCATGTAAATGTTTAAGGGTCGGCTACCATGTGACGAGATTTTCCAATTTTTTTTTGTGATTTACATATTTTTTAGGCGGTGAGACATGACTATAAATAGCACTATGTAATATTATGACCACCTTTATTTATACTATGTATGTAGCAAATAAATATCCTTATTCTTGTATACAAAGTTAAAGCGACGCACAACCTGCAATAATCGAATTATGAACCAAACTTGTACTCTGATAAACGCTTAAAACCAATAACTTTGAAGCGGCAATAGCTCAAATGGCAAAGGCACTAGAGGTTAACAAGATTACCAGATTACTAGTAATATGCAACGCACATTGGTAGTAAGAAAACTGTTTACTTGTGTCAATAAGTTATAAAAATACAGCAGTGCTGTGTCATAATTTTCTTTTTAAAGTTTTTCTTCACATAAAACAATCCAATTTTAAAAGAATAAAAAAAAACGTTCACGCGATTTTATACGGTTTTACATAGCAATGACTTCACATAGTAAAGACTTAACATTTTCTAAAAAAAAATATCTTAATTTCGCGTTCTACAACAGATTTGTCCGTAACATACCCTTAAAACATGAAAGGTTTTGTAGGCATTACCTTTGAGCGTCTGAGTGAATTTACAAAGGTATTGTAAGTTCTGAACAATTTATATTTTGCTTGAAAGAAGTACGTATTTATTGTGGTATTATTGTGTATTGCTTGTATTGACGAAGCGTAAAAAGACGAGGAAGATTCTGCCTTTTTGGAAACATATTTGTACTTGTCCTTATTGGTTAATTTAATAGTAGGATGTGCAGCGAAACAGTTTCTTATACTACTTAAGTTACAGCGATAACAACGATATAACTTTTGTAATAAAACTACACTGCTTTTTATTAAACATATACTCCTGCAAAAAAACATTTTTTTTTGTTAGAAGGAAAATTAAATTAACTTTTCACGCTACGATAAACAGCAAAGCATAGAAAAAATGGAAAAAGGAAAATAAGGGAATTAATTATTAAGCTCGAAACACGAATATGAATCATTAATAATTAGACTAGAGTTACAAGAAGTAGGGTAATAGACTTAGACTATGTGTGCTCATAGACCTTACGGAAAAATCGTGTGGAAAAAAATGATTCTTTCATCACACATGGTAACAATTACTATAATATGTTGGGTAATACAAGCATTAGGTGGTTCCGCTCCTCCAACAGTTTATAATAATTTTACAGATATGTGTTAGACATAAGTGGACAGATTAATTTTGAAAGCATGCAACGACTATAACAATATAATTTAACATAAGTTTTAGAATTTGGGTGTGTGTGTGTGTGTGTGTGTGTGTGTGTGTGTGTGTGTGTATAAGGTGTAGTGTGGGTGGGTGTGTATCGTGCGTGTGTATCATTCAGTAAGACCTCAAGAAAACAATAACTGTCACGAATCTATAACTTCCAAAAAACACGGCTACCCAAAAATAAACCTTGTACAGTAAATAGGTCCATGCGGGCAAAGTCGGAGGGCGAACACTAGTTGTAGCGTTAGCGCTGTTCCAAATTGAAATATTCTTATTCACAACTTCTTCACAAACTTATACATTAGAAGGTTAATTCTTAGATAGATACAAGTATAGATAAATTACTTTCTTTTTTCCGCAGTGTCAATATTGGTTTGTCAAACTAAATTGCCTGACATGAAATTTTGGCTTCCATTTATAATCTCACAAAAGGGACAACACTATTGTTGCTGGAAGTCAATTTTCGCATGATGTCCTAACTTTTTGGGGTCCTGTGACCCTTCTTTTGCGAGGCACTTTGAAAGACCTTTAGGGTTCGCTTTTCGGGGCTGTAGTTTTACGTAATTTAGGGACGAGCTAAGTCTCTAAACGACGTTGTCGTTTTTAGTTATAAGGAAGATGCCTCATGGGTCGGACGAACAAAGTATTTGCGATAGTGTGTGGTTTGCGATATCTGGCTAGAAATATTTAGGTCACATCGTTCACGTAAAAAGGTCTCTAATAAGAATGATAAGGGTACTCATTAGAAGGATGGGGAGTTGACTTTAATACTGATGGAAAGCCTATTTATAGCGCAGATAGGTATAAGATTATTAGTCATGTTTAGATTCAACATCATGTCTAAATTACTAGTTTCGTTTCTTTGAAAAAAATATAATGTTTAACAAGACAGCATATTTCGTAATTTAGTCTGTGAAATTATCGGAATTATTTTGGAAGGAATGAAAACAGAAGTGTTGTCGTATAGTTGCCATTGCGGGAATATCCTGAATGAGGCTGACATAAGGACGTGAAGCTTGGCACCAGTGAAGAGAATCCTATACCCAGCAATCTCAGTCTTCTGGCATAGGCCAGGAAAACTGCGACTGAGACTATAGAGCCAGAAGTCGGGCTGTGGATGATAATGAGGATAACGATATTGTCAGTTCCATCATTGAAGTACACATTTTTCTTAAGCTTTGTTTTGTGTGAAACTAATTTGGAAATATTGCTTAGGCGATTAGTGGTTTTATTCCTCTCTCTCCTTCCTCTTTTTCTTCATTTGAAATTTCTATAATTTATTTGCTTGATTAACCACATAAGTGTGCAACAAAGTGCTCAACATAGGCATTGAAGAATATTCTAAACTATAGCTGCTCCATTCGATCGTAGCATTTAATCGAGTATATGCACAATGCACAAAGGCAGCTAAAATAAGACAAAGGACATTATAAAGTGCTACTGATCAATATTGCTAGATTTCTTTTACTATTCAGAAACCTATCTTAGAACAAGTAACTTAGAGCTGATTTTTCAATTGTCAGATAAGTTTAATCTAAGAATTTAACTGGCTATTTAACAGATTTTTGTATAGACAATATGTCAAACCGCTATAATATTTATTCTTCAGATAAAAGTTATCTGACTATTGAAAAATTGGCCTTTAATATTTTAAAGAGGTAATAAAATACTTTTTATTCTTGTATGTATGGATATTCTCCAGAACTACTCACCCGATTTCAAAAGTTCTTTTACTGATAGCAAGCTATACTATTGCCAAGATTCATAAGATATGTAAGTAAGGTTTCTTTCCCGAGAACGAAGTCGCGGGCAGAAACTTGTTTAAAATTTTAAATTAAAACCCAAGAGATTTAATTGTGTTATTGTGAAAAAAGGTTTACTTCATCATCCTCGCTAACACTCAATTTCCCGCTGAATATAGCCTCGTCTACACCATTGAAGCCAGAATTTACGTCAGCTCAAAAATATAAAAAATCCGGCAAAGTGAGAGTTCTACTCGCACACAAAGGGTTCTGTTCTGGTACAAAAATCTTGTACGAAGGTACAG
This sequence comes from Euplexia lucipara, assembly GCA_921972225.1. Classification (NCBI taxonomy): domain Eukaryota; kingdom Metazoa; phylum Arthropoda; class Insecta; order Lepidoptera; family Noctuidae; genus Euplexia; species Euplexia lucipara. The sequence continues at coordinate 17,045,042 of OV179159.1, read as the reverse complement.
AATACCTTCGTACAAGATTTTTTTAACTATTTAAATGTAATGTGTTTATTTTTATTAAATTGACTATATTTTATTTCATTATATTCTATTTTACTTTTTAATAATGGCAAACAAAGCCGATGTCGACTCTACTGCCAGTGTAAAATGGACAGCAAGTGCGTAAAAAAAGGAAGCAACTGAGAATGAATTAAAAACTTCAATTGATACAGATGAACTCAATGTTCAATTGATACAGATCTTCATGGCTAACCCATGGGAAACAAATAAAGAGCACCTATAATGTGACGAACTAAAGACTAACATCCTACGCAAAAACTACTGAATGGATTTTAAGGAAACATAATAGTTGTGTAGCTCAAACGTTACAACAAAATTAAAGGATAAAATGTATTATATTATTTAAATGTATATGGGCTAAAAAAAAAAAAATGAATCGGATAAAATTCTGCCTTCTGCTAGATATTTTAGCGAAACCTAGCTGTATGATTTACAAGAAGGAAGCTTTTTGAAAAAATCATGTGTCTGCTTATATTACAGTTTAAGAGAAACGGCGATTATTAAAGTCGAGTAAACAAGTCAAAGAAATAACGTTTTTTGTATGAATGAATTAAGAATTAAAATTAACGTGACATAGGTATCTACTCTATGAACATTTCAGCCTACCTATTACGGTTCCTTATATACAGCCTGGAGACACACAGACAGATTGCAGATGCTTAGTAATACGGCTCCATTAACACTCTTTGGTTACGGGACCCTAAAAACAGAACACTGTACGGAGGTTCTAACGTTGACGTTTGACCTTCTCATTTTGGAGTTTTTTTGAGTAGTGTTGTTGTGACCCATTGTGTCCTTCAACCTCTTAAAAGATGTTATTTGGACTCAACACTTTCAAAGTAATGAGGGAGATTTTTGTTTTGACAATTCCTTTGATACCTCCTAGTGGTTTTTGTTTTTTTGTTCTTTTTGAGTTTACGAAACAAATTTCTTTGATGTTGTTTGACCAAAGAACCAGAGTCGACCATACAATACAATTGTACTATAGGTTTTTTGGGGTCGGCATCCTAAGGATGCGGTGGAGCAAAGACTACACAGGCCAAAGAGATTTAAAATACTATTGAGCGGATATGCGAGGAAATGTCAGAAACCTTTGATCCCGTGTCTTAGTAACGCCATCTAGATAGAATAATATATGAATATTGGAGCGGTAGCGGAGCGTACTACAAAAAAAACTCATAGACTCGTGTCCAGCAGAACTCAGCACCTGAGGTCCTGGGAATTGATTTAAGAGTCGGGCAAGTGTTTTTTTTTGGAATATTGAAAGCCATCGATCCCATTTCTGTAGGTACACCTCTACCTACCCTTCCCGGAATTCAGGCATTACTTTTATAGTAAGTACCTATGTAAGTATGATCAATGGACATTTTATAAAAGACTATTTAAGTAAAAGAGCAAAATGTTCTAAAAAAAGGATTCGACAGCTATACAACGTGTTTTTTCATAACTCTAGGGTATGATTGAGACCATATCAAAGAATCAACTGGCATATGAATTAGGTATGTTTCAATCATCTTTTTTTTATGATCATACAAAATAATTCGACAAAGTCACGATTAATGTAAAACACCATTACGTGAAAAAAAAGTGACGTAAAGCAGATTTGTCGTACTGGTGACAATTTTTGAACTAATTAGGTAATAAAAATAATTTATTAATACTTAATAATAATATTCCACGACTATTCACACAACGCCATCTAGTCCCAAGCTAAGCAGAGCTTGTGTTACGGGTACTAAACAACTGATAATTTAATTATGATTGATGATATCTCCGAAACTATGCATTTTTGGACCATCTATTCTAGGAGTTTTAGTATTATTTTTACCTACAGAATACAACCCTAGAGTTATGGGATATAAAAAAAACACCTTGTATAGATGTATTATATGCACAAAGGGTTGAAACGTTATTAATATTAATAATAATAATTTATTTGCATCAAGTTTAACATTTTACAATAAATACTTGGTAGTAATACATAAATATATAGGTACATATTAATTCATTAAACCCTAAGGGGACGCCGGCATCCGCCCTGTCATTGTCTTTCTATTGTGTCTCCAATTGACACGATTGAATTGAAAGGTTACTACAGAAATTAGAAACGATGGCGGCCACCATTCCCTGCTATTATTTTTTAGCACAACTGTTATACAAACAATGATTAGCATTTAGGATCAGTTTTATACTCCCTAAGGTTGTGTTATTTTAGACGTAGGTAATTTGAGGGTTCAAAAACCAATTTGAGAACAAAGACAATGTTATCTTTTTAACCGACTTTAAAAAAGAGGCGGTTCTCTATTCGGAGTATTCCCGTTTGAGCACCTATTTTTTGAGCACCTATGCATTTAGCACCAAAGGTATTCCCATTTCCCATAGGTTAATGCATAGGTGCTCAATAAATAGGTGCTCAAACGGGAATACTCCCTCTATTCGGTATTGTATTTTATTTTTTCATCTCTTCATTTCGTGTCATTAAAAGTAAGGTAGTTATTTTTTCTTATTTTTAAGACCTAGAATAATATTCATAAGAGCCGCATTTAGTACCTACCTACAAAACACGAGCGCAATGGTGTGTCCACTTTATTATCTTTGGGTGTGACTGTGTGAGTTGTAGTCAAGAGTTGTGCGTTGTGTAACGTGACTTTTAGATTCTACTGACACGGTACTAAAAAGCTTAAAGAATTTTATTTCATATTTAATAGAAACGGGTAGGTTCTATGCTTTTTATTTGACCGCCTTACATCAGATAATAAGCACAGAATTCTATTTCCATTTATTGTTCATAAATTAATAAGTAATCGATCGTTATTAAATAGACGTAATAAATAATTCATTGATCAGACAAGACAATTCAATAAAACAGTAATTACCTACACCAAAGTATCGTAATCGCGACACAATCTTCAAAGTAAATAATTAAAGCGCTCCACATTACAAGGCTAGCTCGTCACGTCAGCAAGAAGGATGCCGTTTATTTAAACTGTAGTTAGTCTGATTCGTTGCGTCTGAGCATTTCCACTTTTGAATTTGTTCTAAATTCAAATGTTCGGTAGTATTCGTTATTAGCGGGCTTATAAATTTGAATGTGTTCTAAATTCAAATATTCGGTGGTGAACGTCTTACGATTGAATTTATTTTAAATTCAATTATTCCGTTGTGAACTATACAAAAGTGACAATTATTTAATTAGTGTTGGTGTATGTGAAAGTACGTTGTGTTAATGTGGTAGTTTTTTTTTTTTGTAATACTAGTCTATTTTTATTTGGATCTAGCAATTTCCTTTTTTTATATTACGGTCTACTAAGTACCTACCTATGTAGCTTGTTTTTCGGTTCGGTTCCCCAATTTGCATAAACCCTTGTTAAATATTCGTTTGAAGTGGGCGCATCCATTTGCAATTCAATACAAATTAATGGATAACTAGAATAACTACTATGTAGCTAATTGCCTGAGGCTTTAGTGTTTGAACACTGTAATTATTTCGTTTAATTTGTTGTAGTTTTAAAGTGAGTTTTTTTAATAGTAAGGTATTAGTAAGGACGTACAAATCACAGAAAGAATTAAGCTTACCTACTTCTTTTATGTGAAGTTTCGTTTTTTAAGGCTCACGAAGTCAAAACATAAGTAGATAATTTACTTCAGTCTAATGGTAAAAAAATGACTGTGGCCCAGAAATTATTCTTGCACTATTAACAAATTTGTAAGAAACCTAAGTATTTACTTATAGAAATTTGCCGATACATTATTAAGTTTTAGCACCTTTAATGTAAATTATTCAATTTGCTCCAAAAACTAGGCCAAGTTCTCCATTAGGTACCAACTGAGAATTTAAGAGGCCTTTAATTTCGGAGTTTTATAGGTAGGTACTATACAAACATAAAAAAGTGATAGTGCATCAAAACTGATGAGTGGTTAAGTGCGAGATGTGAGAATGACGTCACTGGGGATCCCCACCGAGGCTCCCGTCCACACCATATTGTTCACGTCTGCGTATACGCAGAAAACAGTCAAAGTTGTGCCGAAAAAGGTAAGGGATATACTTTCTCATTGAGAACGCCTGCTGTAGGTATTCTTTAAATATCTTCCCGCGAAAAGTTAGGTGTAGATAACTGTCAATTCCTAGCCTAAAATCCTACTATGGGATGACAGCTTACTTCACAAACTTACATTTTCTCGGAAAGTTTTTTACAGAAAAGTAATATGTCATGATTTTGGATTCTCGATCGATGATTATTTTTCCTCGGATTATCTTAATTTTTTTATCTTAAGCTATTCAATCAAAATCATAATCAAAAGTCTTTATTCAAACTCGGCTGAGAATAAGCACTTTTTGATAGTAAAAAAAAAAACATAAAGATAGTCCCCCAAAAACGGCCCACCCTTCGCCACTTCATAGTGTTTTTGCTGGGAAGAAGAAGTGGCGGAACAAACTCCCCAGCAACACATCTGTCTGATTCGTTTGAAGAACTAGGTAAACAAAGAATCTATACAATTAAATGCTATTCTTTACATTCCTCCTCCTGGCGTTGTACTCCGTAATGCTGAGGGTCGTCATCAACTTTTCTTTTATCTTCATTTCTTAACAATTAAACTGTGAAAAACCATAAAACACATATATAAACAAACAGAAAAGTACGCCAGTTTAATATTTACTGTAAAAAGAACAAAAGCCATGGAAAAAATGGATTGAAATCTCCAAATCGTTTACTTATAAACAATTTATATTTGTTGACACCCTGTTATAATGAAAAAAGCTTTGTTTTCGTTTGTAGCCACCATCACCAACGTTACTGGTTGTTATAAAACAATCAACATGTAAAAATAAATTGAACGGTTAACTATGTTGTTCGGTGGCTCTCAAAGTTCACTAGACAGAGACCCCCTAACTGAATCTTCCACATTCAGGACTCGTCTTAGTAAGTAAATAAATGGGTTCATTTGAGATGAAGGATGCATTTCTTTCCTATTTTTGTCATTAATTTGTTAAACCCCGGAAGGACACCGGTGTCCGCCTGTCATCGTCATTGTCTTTCTGTTGTGTCTCTAATTGACTCAATTGAAAGGTTAAGGAGATTCAGCATCGACTACTTCCAGTCGATTCGGTGCCTTTAGTTGTCAATGTCTAGCATTTGAATAGATTGGCAGCTAAATTCACCTTCACGCGTCATTAAAAAATGAAATACACAAGAACACCCATTCAATGATTTTGTTCAAACTGTTTCTGTTGAAAATATTTAAAATTAAATAAATGTAAATGTGTTAAGAATATGTAAATATAATTGCTTGTGTTAGACAAAGGCCAAAGCGAACTAACTGTTTTGCAGTTTGGCGGAGGTAATAATTATATTGTTTTCTATGTTGCCTATGTGAATAAACTATTTTTCATTTTTTTTCACTTCATCTACATTTTTACAGGGATATATTTTTTTTACAACTTTGAATCCCAATGAGTTTGCTTCGTTCAATAGCCCGGTCGGCCGAACCATCGTCACGCTTTTACAGAGCCCAACCAATATTCGCTCACGACGACACTCCATTTGGTCGCTCATTGCATTACCCACACTTTGAGAAACGCTGATGTAGTATTATTATGTCTGTAGTTATGGTCAGATAGTGTATGATTAAAAAGCCATTGTTTCTATAAATAAACCTTTATTTACTCTACTTAGATGCCTACCACACCATGCACGCAAAGATAATTATGCATATAGGTTATCTCATTTAAATTTATTAAGTCACTGAACGAAATTTTTAACTACGAATATAATATTATATGAAAAATATTTTCATGCATTGAAATAATTAATTGACTTACCGATAAGTCCTCATCATATTCTTACATGATTTGACCAAGATAATATCTGGACTTTAAAAGAGACTATGACCTCTGAGTTTCTTTCGGTGTTTCTTTTCAGAGTAGTCAGTTAGTGAAACTCCGATTTCATCTATCAGTTAAAAAATGACGTGTAAAAGTGTTTGTGAAAACCTATTTCGCAAAATAAACATCATTTATCATAGCATACGCTATTTGTTAATTTGTGGAAAATGTTGTGGTTATTGCATTGATTTTCTATACTAATATTATAAAGAGGAAAGGTTTGACTGTTTGTTTGTTTGCATTGAATAGGCTCCGAAACTACTAGACCGATTTGAAAAATTCTTTCAACGTTAGGACACTGCTACACTATCCCCGGATGACATAGGCTACTTTTTATTCCAGTATTCTCACGGTAACGGGAACTTTGCGGGTGAAAACGCGTGACGTCTGCTAGTGTTTTATAAATGTATAAGTAGATACACTACTGAAAAGTGTTACATGTAATGTAATAATATTTGTTTTCTTTTGTTTTGTTTATCTCAACAAAATTTTCATCTGATACTTGTGTCCTAGTGGACAGAAGTCTATGGAGTTTATTTTAGTATGCTTCGCTGCCGCTCCAATATTGCTATATTTGTCTAGATGGCGTTACTGAGACACGGGTTTTTGTATTCGATTCTCATACGTAACAAATTTCTAAATGGCCTACAGATATTTGTCGGCTAGTTGTCTTTGTTAGTTACATGGCAAATTTTATTTTGTATGTATTTTCATTCTGTTCTTGAAGTGATAACTTCTTCAGGCGCTTTGGGTATTTTTTAAATGGGAAGAAACCATTGAACTCGCTTCATTGCTACCGTTATCGTAACCGACACCTCCAATAGATTGCCATTTTTTATTTCCTGACGAAAACTTTTCACTTCTGTCGGCACTCCCGTAGTGCCATTGTTTTTTTAAAGAACCCATACTTAATTACCTTTAAAAAGGCCCAAATAGCGTGTGGTGCGTAAAATATTTGACGGTTAATGATTATTTAGGTCACGCAACCCCAAATAGACGTCATTGTCGCGCCGAGGAATTAAAAAGTTACTACTAAGTCCAGTGTGTGAGTTGAGATTTAAAATTAATTCTTAACTTATTTATTTTGATTCAATTGATAAGAACGTAGTATAGTAAAAACACAATTTTGTTCGTATGACGTAAAGAAAAGAGGAATATTGATTACCTCTGTATAATGAAGCCTACAGTTTTTTAGGGTTCCAACGGGATTGTTGCTAAACCTCCGAATAGTCTGCACAGAATCCTGCTGGGGCAGGATTCGGAGGTTTAGCGACAATCCCGTTGGAACCCTACATACACAGACTATGAAATTTTTGAGATCAACCCTGCTGACAGACAGTGGGTGTCTGTCAGCAGGGTTGATCTCAAAAATTTCATTGTCTGTGTATGTCAATTTGTATGAAAACAAATAATTAAAACTAAATGATAAATGATATTTATTTCTGTAAATAGGTTTTCACAAACACTTTTACACGTCTTTTTTTTTAACTAGTAGATAAGATAACTAAAGGTGGTTATTGAAAACTTATTATTCTATCTAATGAGAAAATATGTGAAGATGTTTGAATGTATGTTTAACAGATTTGCTTAAAATTGGCATATAGATACTTAGACCATTTTCTGGTTAAACACATTTTTTTTTATCTCGGTAATATGTTCCTTTGTGATAAATCATAACTTTTTCCGGAAGTGAGGCCGCGGGCAGAAGATAGAAATTTATACAAGAAATGTGGTTAATCTTGTACGATAAGTACGGAACCCTTCGTAAGCGAGTACGACTCGCATTTGGCTGGTTTTCGTTTTGTGACGTGAATTGAGTAACTGTTTGTTACTAGGCTCTGCCGCTGTGGTAGTAAAGTTGTCTGTTGTTTATCTATCTACCTACATTGGTTTTTGAAGCTATTTTCCATACTCAAATTGCCTTTTTGTTATTTCATAGTTATGTTATTTCGTTCTTAGTTTTGCGCTGATAAATTCCTGTACGTGTACCAAATAATATATTTTCCCCCCTCTTTCCTTTTTATAAACTAATATTATTAAAGTTAAAGTTTCATCAAAATCCATTGTGTTTTTTCTGTTTGAAAGAATACAAGGTAAATTTTTTCAAGCTCTTCCATTTATGTTGATCCATACAAGAAATATTTATTTATTTGCCTCAGCTACTAACAATACTCACTGTCAAATTAATGTAAATGGTCTACATACGTAGAAAATACACAAGAGGCTTAGATTCAGACTCTGTCAGACGAACGGATTTATCAATGTCAGCTAGATATTTTATTGGAAGTAGGAAACTGGCACATTACTTAGATGTAACTTTTTCAAATGGTCTACCAATTTAAATTGTTCGAAGGTGTTTTTAGATAATTATTTGACAGTTGCCATATTTAAACAGAAGGCATGCAAAATAACAATTTTATACTATAATAGTTAAACAATGTCGGTGTAAAAATTCATTAACTAAGTATAATAAATAATTAATAAATGAAGACAAATGATATTTTTGCTGCAGACTTGCATTTCTTATTGTTAAAATAAAAAATGTAGGTATTGTCATTATGTTTCTAAATTTTAATCTTATAAAACGTTAGATATCAATAAATTCCCTGCTTTATTAAAAATACCGTCATTCACCGTCATAGTGTCTACAGATAGTCTGCACAAAACATTAAATAATATCTACCAATACCTATATAATACAACTAGTTTTTTTTTTTTTTTAATTACTGATAGGCACGCGTTTGACCACTATCTCATCTGATGGTAAGCGATGATGTGGTCGACGATGAAGCACGCTTGCCTAGAAGCAACCTGTTCACTCTTGACTTGAAGACCCCTAGGTTGTAGCTATCGAGTGTCTAATATGTTCTTATTGTTCTTAACTTAGCCTTTTTGGTAGAATAATTAAAATGACGATACTATATATATATGTATAACCTAACCTAACTGATCATACCTATCCTATAGCGAACCCAACTACCTAACCTAACTACCTTACTAAAATGGATTGATTTTGAAAGATACTTATTACAACATTTTAAGGTAACCTACTGTTCTGCTTGTCTCTATGGTGCCTAGAATACTAAAGTAGGTAGTAGTATTTGAAATAACAGTAGTAAGAGCATGGAGAGTAGGAGGTAATATAATTTAATACGATTGTATTATCATCCCTACATAAACAGTACTACTTTACTATATTGGCATACTTTTGGTACGGCTGTATCGACTTAATCTAAGTGTTGAGATGCAGGTTTGGTGGGCGGGATAGGGTAACGTTTGTATGACGTCCGATATGAATCAGATACAAATGAATATGGCCCAGAAAAGGGCCCTTTTTGTGGACGCACGGCGTGTCATGCTCGTGGTTGTAATTAAAATCTGGGCAAACACCAATGTGATTCTTTCAGTTCAAGTACTTTCTAACCGATATTAATCATGCCTAAGATAAACTGGATGCTGTCATTGACATCGGTGAAGAAAAACATCGTAAGAAAGGTTTATAATAAATAGTTTAGTTGATATAAATCTGAAATCGCCAAATCGTATAGAGGAAGCGTGGTGATCAATATTCTCGTGCCTTCTCCGTATGAAAAGAGCCCTTTGCCTTTGCCCCTGTAGTAGAACAGTAACAAGCTAGTAAATACTAATAATAGCGCACTATTTTTTTTATACATAAATATGTATAAAAAAAATAGTGCGCTTGTAAAATATGAAATGATTATAATTATGTAGTATGGTCTAGTATTTCAAAATCAAAGTCAAAAGTAATTTATTCAAATTAGGCTGTGAATCATCACTTTTTGAACGTCGAAATTAACGGCGAGGAAATTAGTGGTGAGGGCCGGGTTTTTGGGGAACTGTCTTATGGACAGTTCCCCAAAAGCCCGCCCCTCGCCACTTCCTAGTATTTTTGCTGGGTAGAAGAAGTTGCAGAACAAACTACCCAGCTACACGCCTGTCTGTTAGTTAGTGGCCCTGACTGCTATGCCGGAGATCGTGGGTTCGATACCTACTCAGGAAATATGTTTGTGTGAGGAGCACAATCATTTGTTCTGCGTCTGGGTGTAGTTTATTTCTAACTAGCACACGGCACGCGGTTTCACCCGCTTAGTTCCTGTTCCCATGGGATTGCAGGGATAAACAGTAGCCTATTTCATCCGGGAATAGTGTAACTTTCCACCAGTGCAATGATGATTAAAATTGGATCATTAGTTCCGAAGATTACCCCCTACATACAAACTTACAAACAAACAAATTTTACCTCTTTATAATATTAGTATAGATTAGTATCGATATGTATGTATTTAGAAATATATAAACATGTTTATCAGTCGTTTAGTACCTATAACACAAGCTCTGCTTAGCTTAGAACTAGATGGTGTCGTGTGAATAGTCGTAGAATATTAAAGTTTCTCCTGTCAAAAGGTATTATACTACTTACTCAGTTCAAAGATACAATGTTGTTGTAGTTATCATGGTTAGATCTGTGATAATGTTTTATTTGTCTATGCGCAAGTAAATGATCCTCAGGTGTTTATGGAGCATGCGTGCCATTTTAATAGAGTTGTTTGTCTATGAATAACTATGAAGTTGTAGCTGGTTTATTATTATCTAGAAAGATCTGACGTGCGCAGGTTTCTAAGTAGTTAGGTTTCATAGACTTAGTATTTTTTTTTAATATAAGAAAGGTCCTGACAGCTGTGTAATTGACTTGACTTAACTTTACTTATAAGAATTTGAGGTTGTGCATAACATTTAACATATTATTTTTGCCGTGAGTCGTGGTAGCCTAGAGGTGTCTTCCTCTCATGCACTAGGTTGTGGTTCATATCTGGGTAAGTACAATCTGTCTTTTTCTATTCCTATGTACCTACTTCTAAGAATTATATTATGAAGAGGTAAAATCTGTGAGTTTGAAAATTATTTTACCAACAGAAAGACCAAATTTGGAAATTCTTTTATAAATAAAAAGCCACGTTATTTGTGAGTGTCATAGGCCACATTTTATTTTCAAAACTCAGAGAGGGTGGAGGGGATGTTAAAGTACGAAATAAATGCGGACAAAGTCGTCAGCGAAGTGCACGTAACATAGCATAACATAACGTCACGCCTGTAATCCCTGAAGGGCTAGGCAGAGGTGTACGTGGTAGTACAACCCACATTTCGCCAGTTATGTTTGAGCCCCATGTAATAGCTCATGCTCAGCAGTAGCGCATGCGTCCACTAGACCAACGAGGCAGTCGAGGAAAGGTTAGGTTAGGTTAGATGATGATGATGATGGTTAGGTTAGGTTAGATGATGCGCCAGATGGAGGGTTATCTTTTTGGAATGGGTCCCGACTGCTACAATTTCGGGTACAACGACATGAATAATCAGAAAAGCAGTCGGGTTTTTTTTAGTTTTTTAATTACCGTTTTTTGTATGTAGCGTACTACTTAGAAATTAAAAAGACTAACCGTAAACCGTTGGGAAGCAACACTATCTCCGGGTGACATAATGCTGCTTTTTAACCCCCCCCCCCCCCCCCCACGCAAAGAGATAGGTGTTATTACTTATCTCCGTTTTCTCATGGGAACGGGAACTACGTGGATGAAACACCGTGACATTCGCTCCTCATTGATATGTTGACATAAATGAAATACACTTGACAATTGACAAACAGCTGATTCCATATACGCCATTTTCTTTCTATTGTCGCCTTATCGATTACGATAATAGAAATAGAATATGAAATATGGCTAGGCCTGCTGAGTCGTAAAAATACCCAAACCTTACATGAATTTGTAAGTACCTACCAGTAGTTAATACATTACAAGGATTATTTTAACGATTTGATGGCAACTCAACTGGCGGCAAATAAAATTTATTTATACACACCACTTGGGACCAACCATGGATGCTTTATGGTGTTTTTACGACGCCATAGAATTGATCGTGTTTTTCCTCTGGTATCGGCAGTCGACAGGCCTGTCATTTTGTTAAGGCGGGGTCTTTTTAGGCGAGTTGATTTACGACTTATAGACAAGTTGTAGTACCTACCTTTTATTACCTTCATCTTTTAGTAGTGGCTTCACCTGCTTAGTTTCCGTTCCCGTGGCAATACAGGGACAAAAAGTAGCCTATGTCAACAGAGGATAGTGTAGCTTCTCAAAGGTGAAAGAATTTTCCAAATTAGTCCAGTATAGTTTTTAAGTTTATTCGTTAAATACCAAAGAGATTTAAAATACTATAGAGCGGGCATGTCAAGGAAATGTCATAGAAAAACTTTGATCCCATGTCTCAGTAACGCCATCTAGAATAATATATGAAAATTGGAGCGGCAGCGGAGCGTACTACAAAAAACTCATAGACTTGTATCCAGCAGGACACACTTTTTCGGACGAAAATTTTGTTCGTGATGTCCGGTTTATAGGTGTTGAATGTCTTTGTTAAATACAAACATATCTACAAATCGTTCCCCTTTATAATATATGTTAGATTAAAGCTAGCTGTGTACGGAAGAATAATAGGGATCCATGCATAAAATAAATGTTATAACTATTTATTTGCATTGATCCTGTACCTTGAGGAGCTTGTGGCTAAATTATAACAGCCGCACGGGTCGATCGAAGGTTAAGCTACGCTTGACGAGGTCGGTCCGTGGATGGGTGACCATTTATTACATACCAAGACTCCTCCGTGCCTCGGAAAGCACGTTTAGCCGTTGTTCCCGGCTGTCATTTGTAGATCTTTGACATTCGTCACTTGTAGTCAGAAGCCCAAAAGTCTGACAACCAGTTTAACCAAGGGGTATCATGTTACCCAGTTACTGGGCTGTGGAGGTCTGACAGGCAGTCGCTCCTTGTCAAACACTGGTATTCAGCTGTATCCGCTTAAACTGGAAGCCGACCCCAACATAGTTGGGAAAAGGCTAAGCAGATGATGATGATCCTGTACCTTTTCCTTAATTAATAAAGTGAGCCTTTACGTAGTCTCGTTTTAATATCATCTATCTGGCAGTGCAAGTTTTGTTATAATCGGTACAGACGTTTCGGAAATTAGCCCTAACAAACATACAGACAAAATATAAAAAAAAAATTATAAAATTTTCTTGTTAATAAGTTAAGTAAGAAACTGTTTCAATTTTATTTATGCGTATAGGTACCTACGTATAGAATAAATGTTAAAAAGGTTAAAAAGTTGAGTTCGTGGCTATAATATCAGTCGCACTGGAGTGTTCCCGTTTGAGCACCGATTTATTGAGCACCTATGCATTAACCTATGGGAAATGGGAATACCTTTGGTGCTAAATGCATAGGTGCTCAAAAAATAGGTGCTCACACGGGAATACTCCGTTGCACTGGTCGATGGAACGTGAGGTCGGTTTGTTGATGGGTGACACTTCGCAGCCTCGAAAAGCACGTAGTTTCATTGGTTTAGGTTGCAGAACTTTGACAGTCGTTACGAGTAAGTAGTTGGAAGTCGGAAGCCTGACTGACAAGCAGTCTTACAAGAGGACTGTTTGTGCTATCAACTCAGTTACTGGGTAAGATACTAAGTCACTATATTATATTGTGTATGTGAAAGAGTATCTGGATGACAAATTTTAATGACAATTTTTACAATTCTTTTTTTATTTTTTTATTCTTCTGACATTATGTATTTTTTTTTATAATTTGACATGCATGTTACTTGTCTTTGATATTGTTAATTCTACAACCAACTTCTTAAAAAAAACTAACAGGTGAAAAATAACTCCAGTTTCGGAAGTCTGTGGCTTTGGTGGTTTTGTTTTGTTCATTATTGGCCACCGACTTCCGAAACTGGAGTTATTTTTCACCTGTTAGTTTTTTTTTAAGAAGTCGGTTGTTTTTTTTTGTAAAAAAGTTTTTATTTTGTGATTTTTAGTTTCTTTGTATATAAAGAAAGTCTTTCAAAACTTGAAAGAATCATTGAAATCGGATAACAATTGCTAAAGAAGTTCTATCTCTAAACATTAATCTGTACATCTCTGCCGGCCCCTTTTAAAATAGAATGGCGTAATGTTATGTTGTGGAAATACAAAAGCTCAGCATAGACATCTGACTATAGCAATCGCGAATAATTCGCTGTGTTGCGTTGAAGAGTTCCGTTGCCTGTCTTTTTCATCAGTTTTTCTTCACCAAATGATACTTTCTAAATGAAAATGCTTGATTTGTTACTAAAAATGTTGAAATCGGTGCATGTGTGCCTATATTTTTTGAGGAGTTCCCTCAATTCCTCGAAGACCCCTCATCAGGTAAGGGTTTTGATACAAATGGGACCAATCTGTTAGTATATCCTATCAAACAAAAACAGAATTTTGAAAATCGGTCCATAAATGACGGAGTACTGAGGTAACAAACCCTAAAAATAAAAAAATAAAAAAACCTTTTTGCAAAAAATAAAACCGACTTCAAAAAAATCACTAAACGGTGTAAAATAACTCTAAATTCGGAAGTCTGTGGCTTTGGTGGGTTTGTCTTTCTCATGATGGGCCACCGACTTCTGAATTTAGAGTTATTTTACACCGTTTAGTGATTTTTTTGAGGTCGGTTTTATTTTTTGCAATAAGGTTTTTTATTTTTCCCTTTTTAGTTGTTCCCATACATATATTTGCCATGAATTTATTTTATATTGTTAATTGTTAACAATACATGTCATCATAATAGGGTTTTCCACTAATCCCTAATAAATTAAAATTAACATACCTAACTGACGAAATCTAGGTATATTGTACCCTCCTGCGTACCCCTCAGAGCATACAGGCGTGATGATACGTCATTATGTTGTATAAACAATAAACATCCAAGCGATTCCAGCAATCACGACAGATTTGCTGTTTATTTTTGAAGAGTTCCGTTGTATATCTCCTAAGATCAGCACCAGATCTTCACCAAATTAAAATGGGACCACCTCAGGAGTATACTCTTTCAAATAAAAAAGAATTTTGAGAATCGGTCCACAAATGGCGGAGAAATCAGGTAACATACATAAAAAAAAAAAAAAAAAATACATACACACGAACATAGAACCTCCTCCTTTTTTGAAAGTCGGTTAAAAAATGTACAACCGAATTGAGAATCTCCTCCGTTTTTGAAGTCGGTTAAAAAGGACAAGTTCTACTAGACACTTATTTTATAAGACCGATTTTGTATGCCCATCGGCGGGACATGGTTTGTACCGACGTCAGCACATCAAGTTACCCCAATGTGTCAAATTTTCCCAATTGAATATGAACCTTATTTTGTTTGACATAAAGTTGAAGAACGCTCAAAGAAATTTGACACATTGGGGTAACTTGATGTGCTGGCGTCAGTACAACTAAAACTTAAAATAAAATATTGAAAAACACCTGTAATCACCTATGTACACAAAATGAATAAATTAATCTGAATCTGAATATTAAACACTGGTATTCAGCCGCATCCGGCCAGAATGGAAGCCGACACCAACATAGTTGGGAATAGTTTATGGAGTTGATAAGTGTAACCAGTAATTGGTAGAACGGATATACAAGAAAATCACCTTAAAGCGGCCTTATTAAAATCCCATCAAGTCTAAACGCAATCTCAGATCAAAATCAACTTAAATAGCATATTTCGCGTTACGGAAACACGCTTTAACTTTCAGCTGAATGAAAAAGTATTTAAACACAACTCTTACCATTTAATAAACGGTCTTAAACCTATAAGACAGAGTTTAAAATCGCTTGCCATGGGTACGTACTTAGGTCGTGATGAATTTAGAAGCTGGCATGTGAGGTAATGCTATGCAATTTGTTTGTGATCAATGGGAGTAGTTATGACGAAGATGTCTTATAGCCCTCGAGTGTTAAACGAATGATGTCTGGAACAAATTCGTAAATAGAATAGATTAAAATGCGGTGGAGAAATATTGTAGACTTACATGAACAATGCTTGTTTTTTAACCGACTTCAAAAAAGGAGGAGGTTCTCAATTCGGTTGTATTTTTTTTTTAGGGTTTGTTACCTCAGTACTCCGTCATTTATGGACCGATTTTCAAAATTCTTTTTTTGTTTGATAGGGTATACTAACAGATTGGTCCCATTTGTATCAAAACTCATACCTGATGAGGGATCTTTGAGGAATTGAGGGAACTCCTCAAAAAATATAGGCACACATGCACCGATTTCAACATTTTAAGTAAGAAATCAAGCATTTTTTAACCCCCGACGCAAAAAGAGGGGTGTTATAAGTTTCACCGCTATGTGTGTGTGTCTGTCTGTCTGTCTGTCTGTCTGTCTGTCTGTGGCACCGTAGCGCCCAAACGGGTGAACCGATTTAGATGCGGTTTTTTTTATTTGAAAGCAGGGTTTCTTGCGATGGTTCTTAGACATATTTCATCAAAATCGGTTCAGCCGTTTCAAGGTTATCAGCTCTTTTGTGTTAGCTACCGTTGCTATTTTAGACGTCTATGGGTATTAACTTTACTTACAAACATTTGTGTGTCTTAAAATTTCAAACACCCATGTGTGTAATATTAATAAGCAACATTATGGTGTATTTGGTGTGATGCAGCCAGGATATCTAGCAGACTAATACACTCTTGGGAAAATAACAGCAGATATGTCGTGTTTGGATTCATTTTAACCTGCATTTGATTCTGCACACAATGCACTGATGGCAACTGGATGAGCTGATGCTGCAGCCAGGCTATCCAGCACACCAGTAGGTAGACTCTTGACAAAATAATAGCAGTTATGTCGTGTTTGGATTCATTTCAACCAGCATTTGATTCTGCACACAATACCCTGATGACAACTTACAGAATGAGCTGATGCTGCAGCCAGGCCATCCAGCACACCAGTAGGTAGACTCTTGACAAAAAATTAGCAGATATGTCGTGTTTGCATTCATTTCAACCAGCATTTGATTCTAAACACAATGCACTGATGGCAACAGGATAAGCTGATGCTGCAGCCAGGCTATCCAGCACACCAGTAGGTAGACTCTTGACAAAATAATAGCAGATATATCGTGTTTGGATTCGTTTTAACCAGCATTTGACTCTACATACAATGCACTGAAATATTCTCATAACTGTAAACTCTATAAAACAAAAATAATGCGTTTAAAAAATTTAAAATAAAAATTAAATTAAAAATTTAAAAAACCCCCACCGCAAAAAAGTAAAACATTTAAAAAGTTAAAAATAACAGTTTAGCCATGAAATTTTACGTAACGTCGGGGTACCGTTAAAATACGTACCTACATACCTACAAGTACTAGGAACATTCCTTACTTAAGCGGTACCCCGACGTGAAGTAAAATTTCATGGCTAAACTGTTATTTTTAACTTTTTAAATGTTTTACTTTTTTGCGGTGGGGGTTTTTTAATTTTTTTATTTAGAAAGTATCATTTGGTGAAGAAAACCTGATGAAGAAGACAGGCAACGGAACTCTTCAACGCATAACAGCAAATTATTCGCGATTGCTATAGTTAGATGTCTATGCTGAGCTTTTGTATTTCTACAACATAACATTACGCTATTCTATTTTGAAAGGGGCCGGCAGAGATGTACAGATTAATGTTTAGAGATAGAACTTCTTTAGCAATTGTTATCCAATTTCAATGATACTTTCAAGTTTTGAAAGACTTTCTTTACATACAAAGAAACTAAAAATTACAAAATAAAAACTTATTTACAAAAAAAACAACCGACTTCTTAAAAAAAAACTAACAGGTGAAAAATAACTCCAGTTTCGGAAGTCGGTGGCCAATAATGAAAAAAAACAAAACCACCAAAGCCACAGACTTCCGAAACTGGAGTTATTTTTCACCTGTTAGTTTTTTTTTAAGAAGTCGGTTGTTAAATGAAATGTTGTTTACTTCTGATCTGATGTAGATCTTTGCAGACACTTTTACGTGTCAAAGTCATAAAACAAAATGGCGCTGCCATTTTTAAAAATGATTGCTCCCTGAAAAGGAATGGCGAAAGAAACTCAAGGGTTATGGTCTCTTTTAACGTCCAAACTATAAACAGGGCGCAAAGGCCCTTGTTTCTTATTGTTGACCCGAAGTCTCCTAAATATATTATAGAATCACAGGTCCTGCAGTAGTAGCGCTGTCAACCAGAAGACCAGATACATCTATTAATAAACATTATCGTAGGTCATCAAACTCCACCCAAGCAAATGTTACACTAGTTAGAAAATATCAATACCGATCACTTATTGGGGAAATGTCTATTTTGTTTACATTAAAAATGTTTATTCTGAACAAGCTGTTGAATAAATGAAATTACATCATTTGTATTAAAATAACTATACAAGCAACCATGATGGGATATTTGTAAAGTGAATAAGTACATTCTTTTGTACCTTATATACTTACTACTTACTACAAGAAGTGCTAATAATTAAATACTAGTTATTATAGGTACCATAATATTCTAATTCATGTTTAATCTTAACTTTATACACCAGATATAAAAATAAAAACTAACTCTAAAATATGGCTACCTTGGTCAAAGGATAACCATTGCCATACAACGTGGCAATGCTGCCAGTCTTTTGGGTACACTTCCACAGCGATGCGGATGAGTTTTTTAACGCAATACTTTAGAGTCAGTTTGTAGTTTTTATTTTTAATTCTAGTGTATAAAGTTAAGAATTTACAGAAATAATGATACTTACATCCTTTACGAATTCATGTTTCCAATTACTTAAACAAATTTAACTTCAGAAAAATGTAAACTTATTTAAGTCCATTCACGGTGATTATTGAAACGCATGTTCTACTAAATTATACAAATGAAGTTATTAACTTTGCGCATTTATTAACTTTGTTAATAATAGAGTTACTTTTCCAAAAAACAATATTTGTGAAAGATCAATTGCAAACGCAGGGTTCGCGATTATTTATATTGTCCGGTGCTGGTATTCACCTATTCTAGTTCATTTAGAAGGACATAAAACTATTCATTAAAATAAAAATAGCATTAGAATCTACCATTTATCTATGATCGATCTTTGCTCATTTATATTAGGGTCAGCTTCCAGTCTTGAACTCTAAGCAGTTGAATACCAATCTTCTACATGAAACAACTGCCTATAATGACCTCCACAGCCTGTTGATAGGGTAATACAATGGCCCAAAGGCATAACTGGTTGTCAGTTTTTTGAGGTTCTGACTATTGTAAACGACTGCCAAAGATCTACAAATGAAAACCAAGACCAAATGCTAAATGCGCTTTACGAGGCACGAAGGGTTCAGGGTGTGATCAAAAAATTACCTGTTCACATATTCAAGAAAACTTTGCAAAAAATTTTAATTGAAAAATGTTATTACACGATTGACGAGTTTTTGTATGATTAAGTTTGTAACTTCAACATTTAGTAATTTCGGTGGTGATTTTTTTTTGTTTTCTCTTTCTTTAATATTTATGAATCTTTTGATATTTTTTGTTGTTTTTTTTAGTGTATACTTTAAAACTTAACTAATATGTCGTACCATAGACAAAACATAGGGCACTGTATCTACTTTTAAGATCTGTATTTTCTGTCACCTCTGTTTTACAAATAAGAAATGATTGATTGATTGTGCAATGAATGGTCATCCATGGAATGGATCGACCTCAGCAAGCGTACCTTTGATCGCCCCTGGCGGGTGTTATATTTTAGAGCTACAAGCTTCGTTCAGGCCAATATGTCTAGAAAAATGTGGCCGCGTCTACTCAGCTTCGTCCATTATTTCGTCCCGTGTGTTCGCATTACATTCATATTTATTTTGAAATAATGACGCAAAAAGCAACATTGTGAAGACCACAACACAACGCAATCCATCAAAGTACCACAAAAATATAAAAGTGACGTTACAATAAATAATAATAGAATAATGGAAACATTAAAATAATGTAGTATCAAGGTTGTTACATCAAGGTCATACTGAACAAAGTGTTCAGAAGGTTTTTCAATGAAGCCCGATACACATAAAGGGTGTGTGTAAATTGAAATTGCCGAGAAAAGAACGTAGGTACAGTATTACGTTCAGCGAGTCCCAAAAGTCGATGACCATATCCATATTGAATATTGTTTTTATTTTCATTTTTATTGCGTAAATTATTATTATATAAGAAATTAGTTCTCAAGTTACAGGCTTGCCTAGTTTGGGGTCAATGTTAAAACTGTGATGTTTATAAAAAATATTTTTATTATTATATTTCCAAAACTCATAAACACCTTAGCTCACACAAATTGCTTAACAAGACAAGTGCCAGAGTTGAAATAACATCTTAAAAGTTTAAAATTAGCTGAACAACGTTTTGCATGAATTTAGTTAACGCTAAATTGTCAAAAGTAGCTGAACAATATTACGTCCAACATATTACGTAAAACATCTTAATCATACCTACTTTCAGCTGAGCATCGGGGTATTCAAATGTTTGTTGCGCGGCGCACTATTTTGTCAAACAAAATGAATGACGATTAGTGACGTTCGGTTTTTCATACAACCAAAGATAATATGAAATGTGACACAACTGTTACTACTCGTCGACGTTTATCCATGTGTGAGAATGTATGCGTAATTAGAATGTATGTGTACGAGTAGCCTTATAAAGTGCACAAAAAAACTAACCTGGAGTGGCGCTAGCAGTCCCAAAATTTAAAATGATACGGCGCGATGACATAACTTGAAGGAATTTGTATAAGCCTCAGCCTTTTATACATATTTTTTTACTGACGTGATTAAACGTTGTGTCAAATAGCGTTTATCAAATTATACGTATTATAACGTTGCTCAGCTCAAAGTGTTAAAATTAGGTGGTAATCTACCACGCGGGCCCAGTGCGAGTTGGTAGATGACACATGTCTTCGTTTTATTTAGCTATAGGACATGACGGTTTCTTCATGATGTTGTCCTGCACCGTTTTGTGAATAGTGGTGATGAAATAGGTTACACAAAGGGAAGTGCCTGTGTTTGAACATGGTTCGAACCGACGACTGACACATAAATCGCTGCTGTTACCAATGGGCTAAGTTCCACTGCTCTCATAATTTATGACTGGGGAATATAAATAATCAACAACACGGAGGCGCGGCGGCGTTTGCACATGGCAACATGTTTGAATGTAAACGAAGCCAAAGAAGTCTGTAGGTAAGGATCGTAGCATATGGCGCTCTGTAGTTTTTGCCTACCCCGATGGTATAAAGGCGTGAGTTTAAAGCTTTGTTTTTATATTGATACCTGGTTGGTCTAGTGGTCGCAATCAATGAGCATGATGTTCCGGGATTGATCCCCGAGCCGGGCAAAGTGTTACTGGGTTTTTCTATCTGAAAATTCTCCGTAGCAGACCGGAGACAGGATTTCTGACCGATAGATTTACATGATTTGACCAAGATAATGCCTGGACTTTAAAAAAGACTATGACCTCTGAGTTGCTTTCGGTGTTTCTTGTCACAGTAGTCAAATAGTGAAATACCGATCTCATTTACCAAAAAAGGCGACGTGTAAAAGTGTGTTTGTTAAAACCTATTTACAAAAATAAATGCATTTATCATTTATCATTTATTGATGGCAATAGCCTTGTTCCCGATTACATGGGATTTTAACATGACTGGTCTAAAGTGGATGTACTATGTATTACAGGTATACATCTCTAACCATGTGGGAATTTTTTGTGTGAAACTGAACTTCTGTTATCTTTTTATTTCATGAATCGGTATCAGAAACCTTTTTATTATGTTTCAATTTTATGTGTTGTGTGTTTCAATTAAAGTGCAGGGCACGGAACGCAGAGTTATCAGGTACTTATTTACTGTTATTGGGAAATGTTGTTACTATATAGAGAGCTTTTAGATCGCAGAAAAAACTGTGTGGGAGGGGCATAGTCGCAAGTACAGATACGCATCAAAATTTTTTGTCGGCTTCTTCCTAATTTTTACGTTTGTTTTCCTGATGAAATTTTTGTAAATAACTTTAAAAAAATCATGATTCCTATCTAAACCTCTAAGATTAATTTTTTCTATAAAATAAACCATGTCATCTGAGTTTCTTTATACATTATTTCTCTCTTAATAAATTTTGAGTTAACCTACGAATTAATTCTTTTAACTTATACATATAATGATAATAATATTCCACAACTTTCACACAACGCCATCTAGTCCCAAGCTAAGCAGAGCTTGTGTTATGGGTACTAAGCAACTGATAAACATACTAATATATTTTTAAATACATACTTACATATTATAGATAAAACACCCAGACACAGAACAGATGATCGTGCTCATCACGCAAACATTTTTGTCCTAGGTGGGAATCGAACCCACGATCTGCGGCATAGCAGTCAGGGCCACTAACTACTAGACCAACAGGCCAGTCAAGTTATGTAGTAGTATTATACAGGACTGTGGCTGTCAAATGGTGTTTTACAGACCCTTACGAGAAACAATGTAGGTCCCTAGTCACGGTTTAACTTAAGACTTAGTACAAAGAAACTTCATAAAACTAAACTGTACAAGTGTACACTGATGAGGGTAAGGTACATAAGTAGAAAAGCTTAAACTTTAATGTTTCTTGCTTGGATGAAGTAAGTTTAGTTTGTAAGTAGAGATAAATCTCTGACAACTACCACTACTTGGAAGTTTTGAAGTGAGGTATAATAAAATTCATTTGGGTTTAGGCTTTTAGCGGTACCTGCGTTATCAATCCCACGGTAATATTGGAATATGAATAATATGACTCTCAATGAAACACTACCTAATCTTAACAAAGTTATGCGAGCGACTTCGTCAGGTTGTAGAATAGTTACAGGAAACAAAATTCCCCGATTTTAAAACATTGTTCATTAGTGCTCCGCTCCTATTAGTATTAGCGTAATCATTATAACTTATAGGCTCCCTCGATAAATTTGCTATCTAACACTGAAATTTTTTTTTAAATCGGACCAGTAGTTCCTGAGATTAGCGCGTTCAAGCAAACAAACTCTTCAGCTTTATTATATTAGTACTTAGAGATAAAGACCTAGGAGCCTCAACTTCTTGTCTTGTCTCCATGTCTTGGCGCTTTTAAGGTGCCAAAGAGGGCTGACCCTAAATAAATAGGGAATAAGGCATATCAGATAAAGAAGAGATCTAGGGGCCATCAGGGACTCTTATAGCAAATCAATTCAAATAGCCGGCTTCTTGACGGTTATTTCATCATCATCATCATCATTTTCAGCCGAAAGACGTCCACTGCTGCGCATAGGCCTCCCCCAAAATGTAGCCACAACGACCGGTCCTGTGCGTCTCTCATACATCGGATTCCCGCGACTCTTACCATGCCGACGCCGACGCTTATTTGCTACGCATATAATCTTACTAATATTATAAACGCAAAAGTTTGTGAGTATGCATAGGTGGATGGATGGATGTTTGTTTGTTACCCTTTCACGTAAAAACTGCTGAATGGATTTTAATAAAATTTTGTATGGAGTTAGCTGACACCCTGGATTAACACATAAGCTACTTGTTATCTCTGTATTCCCACGGGAACGGGCCTTACGCGAGTGAAACCGCGGGACGTCTGCTAGTATGATATAATAATGTATTATTATAGAGAAGAAAGATTTGTATTTTGGTATGTAACGAATAAACTTAAAATCACGGGAACGGGAATGATATACGGCCGAAACCGTGTGACATCCGTTAGTAAACAATAAATCGATAAAGAAAAGTATTTTCTTACTTTTTTTCCCAAACTTATTTACAAATTTTAATTAATCAAGTTTCTAAAACTATAGATACAATAAAACTATTCTAAATTAACTGGTTAACATACCTAAAAATAAACAAACAAAAGAACAGTAAACCAATTATAGGGCATCAAAAAACTCATCCGCATCGCTATCAACGGGAAAAGTGCCCAGAAGACTAGCCGCATTGCCACGTTGTATGGCAATGCTGATTCTCTGACCGAAATAAAGGCCAGCCCTCTGGTCACGTGAAGAGTCGACCAAACGCTTGGCGAGAAAATGATTGTAGTTGCACATTCCAAAAGTTTCCGTATTGAGAAGGATTGGGCAAGTAACTTCATACTTTAATGGCTGGAGCATGATGGTAAATGACTCTAAATAAATTTTATAGTGATTTGTGAACAGAACCGATAAACATTTTGTGTGAGAGACACCGCACTCTCTACATCTTGTAAATGAATGCAGGAAATAAAGGTAATCATTCGGTTGCTTCTTTCTGATAAAAACATTTGATCTAATTTCAGCTAGCGTTTTACGTTTGAATGGTGGGTCGTACAAGTTACAGGCGGTAGCAGACGGTCTTTTCATTCTTTCTCTTAACGTTCTATCACGCCTGTCATCCGCGAAGGGTTACCTGTCTGTAGTACACCCGTATAGTATTTCGCCAGTTATGTTTGGAAAAGTCTTATGTAATAGAGGGCGAGCCTATCTTCTCTTTTCTCTTTGTCAAAAAAATACTATTTTATTTTCAGTGTCTGTTTTAAACATCTTCTCAAAAGTGAGACGTTTTAAATTATAGAATGTTTTATTATTTTATTTTTATTTCTTATTAATGAAAAGAAGCATGTCGAGTTTCTTTAGCAGTCAAATCTGAAAAAATCCTTCTGCGTTTGATTACCCTTAAAAGTGGATGAAACCACAGGAGACACCTAGTATAAAATATAACGAAAAGCAAGGTACAGGTATTGAAGAGAATTTATAAAGCGATCGTGACAGTTAATCTCTTATTTATGGAGGCGAAGATAGTAAAGAATCGAGCTGGTCGCCCAAGGAATAATTTATTACGGCTATATAAGACACATTGGGCTATCAAAACCTCTTGGTATGGAAAGGTCGCATCTGTAACAAATAGCCTAGGATGGAAATAGTTAGGTATTAAGTAGACTAGCTCGGAATGCGAAATAGGTCAAACATGAACTCACACATTTTTTATGGGGTAGGCAGAGAAAGTACGAGAAAGTACAGAACGCCACCTGCTACGATTCGTAAACGTACAAGATGTGTTGTCGTAAGAAATGCTCGAAATTGTACTTTGAAGTTTAATTACCAGGTTTTTAAGAATTTCTCAGCACCTGCACGAAGTCAGGATTTGTGCTTGATAGGTGGTAATAGGCTCGCCATTACTACATAGGGCTAGTATTTTGCAAAACTAAATCACCGAAAAGTTACATAAAGTAACCGTGAAGTAGGTATACTTTTCTTTTGTTTTTTTTTTTTCAATAAACGTTGTCCCACACTAGGAATTTCTCCCGTATCCTGGGTTTGTTAACAAATATTTAAACACATACACAACCAGCCGAAACAAACTGTTAGTTTCTAGCATTATATAGGATGATAGCTCAATTTACCTACATTTTGACAGTGATTAATTGATTATTTATACCTACACCGTAGCGACAAATACAAATTAGCATTGTAGAAAAAGAAAAAATCGCTCAAATCTTATATCTTTTACCAACGTCGTGTTCATACGTACTCAAGTACAAGGTTGTCTCTATTTTGAGAATATATTGGTACAGTCGTGTTCATATTTTTATTACCATAAAATTGAACGGCCTGCCAAAACCATGCTTCTTCATACTATGTAAAAGATAATAAAAATATGTTTGTTCATATCTGTTAGTTAATTTCGGGAGTTATTGAAATCTTGTATCTGTTAATATTGATCTTGTTGACTTCTAATATTTGTTGTCTGAGATTATTATGTCATGAATGACATAACATCAAGGTTGTATTTTCAAATGGGTCAGGAAGAGATGAAGTACTAAAGTGAACCCATCAGTAGCGAAGGGTCAATTTTTTTAATAGGTAATCAAATCAAATCAAATCAAATCAAATAATCTTTATTAATAATTCTTTTTTTTTTTTTTTTTTTTTTCTTTTTTTTTTTTTTTTTCTTTTTTTCTTTTGTAATAAGTATAAAAATAATAATACCAGCCTGTTACTGTCCCACTGCAGGACAAAGGCCTCTTCTCATACAGAGAAGGCTCGAGCATTGATCATCACGCTTGCTCAAGGCGGATTGGCGATTTCAAACTTATATTAACTATAAGTCCAGGTTTCCTCACGATGTTTTTCCTCCACCGATGTCAATGATG
This sequence comes from Euplexia lucipara, assembly GCA_921972225.1. Taxonomy (NCBI): domain Eukaryota; kingdom Metazoa; phylum Arthropoda; class Insecta; order Lepidoptera; family Noctuidae; genus Euplexia; species Euplexia lucipara. The sequence goes on along the minus strand of OV179159.1, from coordinate 17,019,025 downwards.
TCTAAGATAAACTTAGAAAGTACATTATGAATTGAAAAAGTCACATTGGTACTTGCCCGGATTTGAACCACAACCTCGTGCATGAGAGGTAGGCGTGTTAACCTCTGGGCTATCACGACATTTTTTAATAGGTAAGTCGACAAAATAAAAACTTAGTATTCGTCACTATTTGTTGTCTCTCTTGAAGTCATCGGTCTACTCTACCATCTTGTACACCTTTTGTGTACTTAAATGCCTTATATTCGGCCATACTAGAGTCTGGCTACCATTAGTCAATAGCACAAGATTTGGCTCTTCCGAATACCCAAAAGGGTAGCTGATAGGAGTCGAGTTGTATGGACACTTCGCCACATCCTCTTCTTAGCGTGTCGATGGCAAACAAAGACACTAAATTTCTAAAGAACACCGGCGAACTCCCAAACAAATTTTTGTTGACATTTTTTTTTGCGTCTGCCTATGAAAAATATCTAAAAGTAAAAATATCTAAAAGTATCTAAAAGTAAGAACTTCGTTCCAGGTTTTGCCCTAACCCTGCGTATTAAGTCTCACAAAATCCCTGTATCAATAAAAATGAATCTCCGAATACTTCATAATGTCATAATAGATCATTATGCTTTGTTGTTTATTGGTTGGGATAGTTCAGTTAGTTAGTTCACAATTGAACTCGGTAGGTGGCGCTTCGATCGAGTTTGAAACTAACGTTCAGACAGACACCACAGTTTACCTGTGGGGTCCGCCGTTATCGTTATCTGCTTAATATAAAGGTTGGACCATACACCATAAGTAGGTACACGACTTGTAAAAGATAAATTTTCACAAGTAGAAATCATTTCATTTCAATAATTATCGTAATTGTGAGTTCATTTCATATTTTACTGTTTGATCACAATGATTACAATTTGTTTATTTAAAAAAACACACAACTATCGTAATGATGGACCTAATGTAATACTGTAATGACAGACTTACATCTAATAATAATCTAACCTATTATATAATAGACAAAAGTCTCCGATATAACACAAGAGGATAAAAAAAAATTAAGAGATCCGAAACCTTGTAAAACAACGTTCCGACCCACGATTATATTCATTCATTGAAGCAATTCACCAATTCACGAAAATTTTACACACAGTATGCATAAACTAACGCTTTTTCACCAAATTTCCCAATTTACTTGTTATCCTAAAGCTATCCGTAGCGAACTGTACCTTGAACAAAAGTAAATATTTAGGAAGTTTGCTCACCTTTTTTACGGATTCAACGGGAATTTCACACTGAATTTTAAAATAGGTTAAAATCCCCTATTTTAGTGAGTGTGCGGCGCGGGCGCAAGCTGCCGTGTTCCCATAAAAAAAAGAGAATTGTGACGTGGGAAATGTGAGAATTCTAATGATTCATTATTTGGAGTTGTGTGTTGTATTTGTTACCAAAATGCTGCAATATGTGTTGGACCCTATTTTGATGCAACCCGTCAATATAAGCCATGTGTATTGTAAGGTAAGATCAATTTAATTGACAATGTTTTATTAAAATAACTAACGTATATTTTAACCTATACTCCATCCGATTAGGTAGTTAACAAAAGTTAAACTATTTTGGCATGCATTTTTAGTTATTAACACAGTTTAAAAATAAAATGCAGCTGAAAACTAATTTAGATACAACAAAAACGATTACATGATCAATTAAACAATTTGTTTATACAGTAGTTGTATTTAATTAATAAGCGTTTATGTAAAAAGACTTGTCAAGATTGTTTACCTTTAGTTAACTACCTACTCGGATGGAGTATAGGTCCTTAGAATGTATAATAATTATTGGATTGAACAAGGATAAACCTGTATCTCAGGTAGGTATCTTGAACGTAATTAATGGTTTGAGTGTGTATTTCTGTTCTTATTTATAAACTATTTTAGGACAAGTACTTAAATAGGCGTTAATCGTCTTTTTGGTTTCCATTGCTAGCAATGTTTTGAAATCTAGATTTAGTGTTTTGGGAAATATACAAAAAAATATCGTTTCTAATAAGTCTGGCCCAATAACACGAAGTTCTGGGTCCAGTTTTCTTATATCGGTGGGTCCAGACCACTAGATTATTTTCTAATCAAATTAAATTAGGTAACCTCTTTTATATACTTATATTAGAAGGAGGAACGATTTAATTTTTTGAACTCAAAAACTACTCAATTGACTATTTGTCTTTATTTTGTTTTCAAAATTACGAGAATGCTTTCAAATTCACGTGGACGAAGTCGCGGGAGCAGTGCTAGTAAATCTATACTAATATTATAAAGAGGTAAAATTTGTTTGTTTGTGAGTTTGTATGTTTGTATGTAGGGGGTAATCTTCGGAACTAATGATCCAGTTTTAAATTTTTGCACTGGTGGAAAGTTACACTATACCCTGATGACATAGGCTACTTTTCATCCCTGGAATCCCACGGAAACAGTAACTACGCGAGTGAAATAATTAATAAAGTTACAAAAATAGTAATTACACTAATTATCGAAATATTGCTAATATGACGTCGGTACCATAATAGACTATCAACTGCTAGAAATTGTTCACTACAGAAGCTGCTACAGAATATTTAACAACAATAAAAAAAAACATTTCTGCGCAGAATCATAAATCTTATAAGAGCGAAAAACAGTGTAATTTTAAGAGAGCAGTCTAATTTTGTCACCACACAGATTAAATAACAAGACAACAGATTATAAATCTTTAAAAGAAAAACTTTGTTAGACTGTCTTAAAACAAAACATAGATTTAGGCTCTTAGAATTAGCCAGTCTGTCTTTAAGATAACTCTAACTTACGCTAAAAGGAATTTTAGTGTTGACAAATCTAAGTAGATTAGTTTAGTCAACACCCACATACCGTTTTAAAAGGTTAGTAGTTTAATTGGGTTATTTGTTCTTATTGGATTTTTCCATCAGGAATATTTCGATTTTTAACGATGACGGCCTTCCGTAATCGTTAAAAATTCGGACGCCCTAGAAGGGCATACATAGACCTTAATGGCGAGGTTCTTCATAAATGTCAGGTTGGTAGTACTCGCAATCAGCGTGTGTGTATGACAACATGTATGAATGTAAACGAAGCACAAAAAGTATGAAAGAATCGTAGCAGATAGCGCTCTGTAGTTTCTGCCCATAGGTAAAAGGCCTGATTGTTTTGTATGTATGTATGTATGAATATTTGCCAGTAGGAGCCTGGAGTTTGTAATTGGAATTTAATGACAAGAGGCTCCATAAACCAGTCACTGTGTTGTATGGAGGTCAAATAGACAATCGCAACATTAGTATTTAGCTACCGGTTAGACTGAAACACAACCCTAATTATAGTTGGGCAAAGACTAGACTTTTGCGGTGATGAGGGAAGTAGCCTCGTCTTTTAAATATTATATTCCCTTTACGTCAATTCCCTCTACGTCGAGTGGTGAGAGCAGTCTCGCTTTTTTACCACTTTTTCAAGCATATGATTATTTATCTTTGCAATTGAATATCTTTAATGTCAAATGCTGTCAGGTAAAATAAACATAACATAACACGAGAGGCAGAGGTGTACCTGGTTGTAAACCCACGTTTCGCCAGTTATGTTTAAGTCCGATGCAATAGGGGGCGAGCCTATTGCCATCAAGCGGGCACAAATCCAGACACCGGGCTGCTACTGAGGAGAAATTTCAGATGGAAAAACTCAATAACATTGTGCCCGACCCGGGGATCGAACCCGGGACCTCATGCTCAGCAGTAGCGCTTGCGACCACTAGACCAACGAGGCAGTTCTAGCTGTAAGATCAGAACCAAAATAAAATTTGAATAGTTTTAATTGTAAGTAAATGGAACTTGAATTTAACTGACGAAATGTGGATAGACTGTGATTCTGTTTATGTTTTATTTAGCGTTAATATCTAAAGTATTTATTGTACCATCAGTCTGAACTCATAATAAATTACCCAGTAGAGTAAAAGTCGCAAATATAAGCGATTAAATAAATAACCACAGAGAACCAATAATCGTTAAGCTTACGTTTGTGTACTGAATCCTTTACAAACAAAAAATAAACCATTTCCATTGCTCACTCTGACCGGATCCGGATTATCGGAGCAAAGCAAATAACATCTTTTCTAAATAATGGACGTAATTTTTGAAAACATAACGTTTATAATTTAATATAATATTTTGTAGACTATTTTTTATCAATGCTGACATTAGTGTTATTATGATAAAGCTGTGTTTTACAAAGAAGAGAAGCGAGCTGTGCTAGTGTGTGTGAGTGATTTTTTTTACAGTTATTTCTAGAATTTAAGGTTATTAAGGCTAGGTATATGTTGCACATTAGTTCTCATTACAATCTCAAATAGTGGCCCTATTTTGTGAATGATTCGCATTGCCTGTAAGTGACATACATTTTACTCACTCAGGACCTTTTTGTAAACCCTGGATGTAATTATTCATTCATTTTAATTATGTGTGTTGGTTGGTGTGTTTATCTATAAATAAATAAAAAAAAAACAAAATGGAATAAAACAACAACATGTCACATTAATTCATATCTGTCACTGTCACTGTATTTTTTTATTTTTTTATTTTCTTTGGGTGGCTTACAGCACAGCTAACAATACAAAATTAATAGTGAGTTGTTCAACGACAAGCCATTTTCTCGACCTGTAAGAAATGTAAATTTTCTAATTTTAATTTAGTCTTTGAACAAAGGAATGGCGGGAAATTTCGTTGCATCCTGTTATTTAGTTTCATAGTTTCGTAGCAAATTCTGTCTGTAAACATAGTTCACATAGAATAGATTCCGATGCTTATTCTATGCGATACATCATTCGAATTGTTTACATTTATTTGATTTATGGTGTACTTCGGTTTTGGTTGCCGTTAACTCGACCGATTCGTTACACACGTCAGGAATTTATTTATCTTATATTATAATAAAATAATAAGATGCATTCCTTGGTACATGGTTACTTGCAAATGAAGTTAGTAGGACAAAAACACAAATGAAATAAGTATGGGTGTGTGCATAGGTTATTGTCATGTTTTGTGATGATTGTATTAATATCTTCGACTGGAATACCTCGTCGTTCTAGTGGACACCTATTAAGTTTGAAATCCTGAGTATAATTTCCGGGGCCGGAAAACTGTTAAGTATTGGGTTTCATCATGGCAAATGTCTCAGTAGTTCACAGTCTAAATTCGTGCCAGGAACAAAAAATCACGCATGTTCCTATTCTCAGAAAGCATAATAAGCCCTACCCATATTGGGTCAGTAAGGTCCTAATCAATAGACTATACTAACTGAGTACCTACAAAATTCAGACTTCAAGCTGTGTGCTGACCTTGAAATCATAGCCACGATCTTTATGCTCAACAGTTGCGCTTAAAAAACAAAGTAGTTTATTCAAATTAGGCTAAGGGTCTGCACTTTTTGCACACGTCAAAATTACATAAGACATACCTCAAAAAGAGCACGCCCTTCGCCACTTCCTAGTGTTATGCTGGGAAGAAGAACCTCTTTAAAAGACCGTTTCAGACAGATCAGTATCTGCATGGTTCTTTCATGATCTGACCAAGATAATGTCTGGACTTTAAAAGAGTGTTTATACCTCTAAGTGTATTTCGGTGTTTCTTCTCAGAGTAATCACATAGTAAAACGCTGACTTCACCTTCAAGCTAAAAAAATACGTATATGTCGGAGATAGCTTACGGTTGGGGTTGAATCTTCATCAAAAGCAAATTCACTCAAAATCAAAAGATCATTTACTCACTTTAGGCTGAGGATCAGCACTTTTTGAATGTCGAAATTACATAAGACAGTCCCCCAAAAAGCCCACCCTTCGCCACTTCCTAGTGTTTTTGCTGGGAAGAAGAAGTGGCGGAACAAACTCCCCAGCAACACATCTGTCTGATAAGTTAACACATCGTCGAACATGATTATCACAGCGTTATGGGTAACAAGCAGAAATGTTTGTTCAGGATAACTTAACCGTTATATTTTAACACTTTACAACGAAACGAATAACAGTTCCGGGACGTCTTAGCTCCACTGCGGTCGGGCACTGAATGTCGTCCTTGCTGCAGGCTTAAAACATCACGACTCTGTAGAAGCGCGCCATGGTGTCGGTAGATCACGTGCTATCGCCTTTTGGCGCGCTTGCGATTCGTTGTGTCCGTACTATTAGTCCGGTCTATTTACACATTCAAGTTTACATAAATTCCCATAAAGCTGAATATTGGCATAGTTGTTCAAAACATCATTATAAAGAAAATCTCAAAAGTCCTCATCGTTCCGAGGTGTGCTAAAAATTTGGCACGGGGTCAAAGGTCAAAAAAATGAGTTTTTTGCGATTTTTAGCGAAACGGTGAGTTTTTTCGCAAAATTACCCCAGTACAAAATTGTAGATCACAAAATTTTCTACAAAAAATATATCAATAATTTTTTTCCTAAAAGCCACCATTTTGGAGATATAACGTTCCGAAAAGTTGGATCAGTCGTAATCCCTCTATTTTGCACACGTTTCCACGCCACCTATGAGGTAGTGTACAAAGCGCGTTTTTTTTTAACGTGGTTACCCCAGTAGGCCTATTCCATGGGTCTGCTGAGATTTTATATGTTTTAAAACTATTGCAAAATAATATTATATATTATAGTGGGCAAAAACAACGGCGGTGTAATTAAATAAAATACTTAAAATAAAAAGTTAGTCGTCTGATTCATAACTGTCCAAGATTTCTGTTTCTTCTTCTTCTTGATCTTATTCTCCTTCTTCTTCCTGTTCATCCTCTTGTTCTTCTTCTTCTTCTTGTTCTATTTCACACGTAAACTGCCCCAATAGCGATTCCTGATCGGTATCAAACGAATCTTCAAGAGTTGGTGACTCAACATTCGAGCATGATCGGCCTTGACAGTGTGTGCATGCCAGGGAACAAAACAGTCCAACTTTTCTGCAACCACATTTTGCACTACACCCTTTCTTGCAGTTGCAAAATATTGTGTTGAGAAGTTTCTCAGGTGCTGGTGGAAGTAAAGTTTGAACTGGCTCTAGTGTATTGTCGATCAACTTCCAACCCCAGTCTTTAGGGTCCAGCTGATTACCAAGCCACACTTGAACTTGGTAATATACCCGAAACAGATGTTGATGAGCAGCTACTGAGGTTGGAGGAAGAGAAGCTAAGTTGACTTGTTTTTTATTACGCGTATTTTTCACGAAAGATGTGTATCGCAACTTATCTAAGCAAGTGGTTTTTTTGGGGGCTCCGTACATAGCAAGAAGAAATTGAACTCCGTTGGTGATAACATGTTGTTGAGTTGAATTTCTATTTTTAAAAACTTCAGCACATTGTAGTAAATCTTTTTTTTCAAACATTTTGAAAACTGTTGTTTTTCCTCTCCTGTAAAAAGCAGATGTCGTATCGCAGCCAGTTATTGCGTGTAGAAACAATACATGATTTTGACATTTAGGAAAATTGGATAAACTGTTTGATGAATATATTTCCGATTGATTTTGGGCTTATATAAATTTAGGAACGGGGTTTCATTATACCTGAGATTCTCGTAGTTTAACTTATATTTTACATAAGCAAGTTACAATAAATAATAGCGAACTTATTTTAGTTCTATTACACCTTTAGTGACTTTCATATGTGGCGTACGTGTGCAAAATAGAGGGATTACGACTGATCCAACTTTTCGGAACGTTATATCTCCAAAATGGTGGCTTTTAGGAAAAAAATTATTAATATATTTTTTGTAGAGAATTTCGTGATCTACAATTTTGTACTGGGGTAATTTTGCGAAAAAACTCACCGTTTCGCTAAAAATCGCAAAAAACTCATTTTTTTGACCTTTGACCCCGTGCCAAATTTTTAGCACACCTCGGAACGATGAGGACTTTTGAGATTTTCTTTATAATGATGTTTTGAACAACTATGCCAATATTCAGCTTTATGGGAATTTATGTAACCTTCCTCCTGATTTTAGGCTTAAATAGACCGGACTATATTGACCGGATCCGACATATAAAAGTGTTTGTATGAACCTATTTACAGAAATAAATATCATTTAAGAAGTGGTGGAAAGAGCTCTCCAGGAACAACTATATTGCAACCACTATACGAAATAGGCAGCAAAACCAGTGTTTTCATATCAGAATAGGGCTAAATAAAGTCACCTTAAACCCTCACATAGCTTTGTTGCTAAACAGAAGGCTAAGTCCGGAGATTGGTTGCAGAGGGCGCTAATACCGAACGTGTGAGCGCGGCGCATCCAAGTCATTTGCTGGTACCGTTAGCAAGATAATTAAATAGCCATTTCAACATTTTCATTTGATATTATGTTTTGTTTTGTTACAAAAGAAGCAAAAGATTCACGGACACGAGACTCACAGTTCTGAATTAATTAACTAAAAAAGATGATTAAAGAAAAACAATAAATCCCGCCTTTAAAGTTATTATATGTAAGTTTTTAAATACTTACATAAATTCAAGGCTTTTTCCCATGGGGTAGGCAAAAAATACAGAGCGCAATCTGCCACGATTATTACATACTTCTCTTACACACGCCAGTTGCGAGTAGGTACTACTCAACTGACCTTTCTGAAGAAACTTACCAATAAGGTCTGTGTTTTATGTACATTTTTATGGTATTATTCTATTCTAAATCAATAAACAAATAACAATGAGATTATAGTGTACCGTTGCTTTACTGCTTTGCTAAATAGGTCAAGTTCAGCAAAAATGCCAGAACACTAGTGCCTGCTAAAAAAGAGCTTGTGGCTCAAAAGAGTGGCTTTTGGCTAAGTAATAACAGCCGCACGTATTGGTTGAAGGTTAAGCTACGCTAGACGAGGTCAATCCTGGGATGGTTTATCATCTATTACCATTCCACACCTTTCCGTGTCTTGGAAAGCATGGTAGGCCGTTGATCTCGGCTGTCATTTATAGGGCTTTGACAGTTGTGACGTGTAGTCAGAAATTCTGAAGTCTGACCAGAAGTTTTACCTTACCAGAATCAGAATCAGAACATTTTAAATAAGTAAATGAATAAATAAATATTCCACCACTTTTCACACAACGCCATCTAGTCCCAAGCTAAGCTAAGAGCTTGTGTTATGGGTACTAAACAGCTGATAAACATGTTTACATATTTCTAAATACATACATATTATAGATAAATTACACCCAGACACAGAACAAATGATCGTGCTCATCACACAAACGTTCGTCCTGGGTGGGAATCGAACCCACGACCTCCGGCATAGCAGACAGGCTCACTAACTACTAGACCAACAAGCCTGTTTAAAGGTCTCTTTTAGCGTTGTTAGTGACTAACAATCTATCTATCTTTATTCTTTATGCAGGCTATGGGCCTCTGACTTGGCATCACATGCTATTAAAAATTATCTCTCAGGGATGCCGATTTCTTCACGATGTTTCCCTTCAAGGTGGTTACTCACGTGGAACATCTAAGTAAATAGGGCGTAAACGGGTCTGGGTTTCGAATGGACATCAAAACGATTACTTATTGAAACAAGTAATGTGTACGAAACAAACATAAGTAAATAGGTAACAAACTTCTAAGAAGGTGATCACCATTCACCTCAACGATCACAATCTTTTCAAAATAGAAAGGTATTCTTCAAACCCAGGTTGTAATTGGAATATTTTATAGCAATTGCGGTTGTTTGAAGACGAGTTCTCGATTGTATTTCGATCCTTGTCATGCTTAGTGAACTAGATAACTACATAGTTTCATATTTCGAGAACAATGGCTGTTTCAAAGTGTCATCTTATTCTCGTTTAGGTTTATCGTGTATTCTATCGCTATGCGATTTAAATGTAATGGCACGTCATATATATTTTAGGTGGTTCAAAACACCAAGTTTGCGCTCAATTTTGACTTAGCTGGGTTGACTGCCATAGAATGAATTAAATAATTCCCTAAAAACTTTCACGTGGAATAGATTTCTTCACTGTTTAGGGTTTAGTACAAAATGAGGCTCTATGGTTCTTTACAAAGGCTTACCTATCCATTAACATGAACAACTTTGATCATAAGCCCAACTCTGAAATCACGATTAAAAAGTCAGCTGTTCCAAACAAAAGTTTAAAACAAGACAAAATGTATGAATCAGTAGATTTTTCAAACCCTCTGTTGATAAAAACATCGGTACCTGCCACTTTAGTTTACATTTCGGGGAATACCGGTAAATACCCAAACTGTGTGGATAAACATAGCATTGCCTGCTTGTGTGAGCTTGCGCCATTGATAGTTAATGGTGCGGGCCCAAGCTTTTGGTTGATTGTATTGTATTAAAAAGGTATCAAATTAATGAGAATCTACAGTTCATTTTTAAATTAGAATCGATTTGATTATAATTTACGGACCATTTTATTTTCAGTAGTGATATTATGTCAGTGTCTCATATACAATCGAAAAAGTAAAATATTTACTAGCATCATAAATTATTTTCAAAAGTTTTGTTGTTTATTACACATACATCACGCCTGTAATCCTTGAAGGGTTAGACAGGGATGTGAATATACAGGGTGGAGTTTTGTAATGCCACCTGGAGGGAAACTCTTACTGTGTAGGTATAGAAAATCAAAAAACATTCCCCTGTTTTTAAAAAGAAAAAAAAAACTGCATTCAAAGATTTTAGAAATTTCGCTTGCCACACCCGGAAATCGAACCGACTAAAATCTGCAAAAATAACATCTTGTAGCTACTTTTATTGCATCGATCGTTAGGGTCAATTATAAGGATGAAATCTCTCTTACAAACTTGAAAAATTAAATGAAAGGAAACTGTATATAGTGCACCCACATTTCACCAGTCTATTTTAATTAGTCAATTTTCCTTCCCATTAAATACAGGTTCTGTGTGGAAAATCAATATTTTTTGTCTTTTTTTCCAAATAATGTCACCGATTGGTTGCTGTTGTCGGTACATCTGAGATTGCTTCTCAGAGTCCCTGGAGATTACTGCATGCTGCACGTAATGCGTCCTCAGCACTCGGCTGTTCGTGCTATAGACAGATTTCATTTCTATTAGAGTACCGCTGCATTGGACTAGTCTTCGTGAGTGCTAATGCTAAGCATGAGGTCTTGGGGTTGGTTTCAGGGTCAGGCAAAGTGTTCTGTCACATAAATCATTATTTTCACCCTTCCAGCTATCTTGACAGACCTTACTCTAAAGCGACAGCCAACAACATACTTCTTATGTGCAACAAGAAAGATTTTACTCAAGATGCACTTAATTTAATTAATAAAAAAGTTTTGTCCAAATTACCTTATGTGTACAACTAACAACATTCAATAAGCTTGCGATTTCGTTTCCAAATACACGAAAATATCATATTCCATCATATTAATAAGTTCTTTTAATTGAAGTTATTTCCACATACGAACGTAAGCGGCTAATAAGACACAATTACTTAATTATGCTTTTGTAACCTATTTGATTTCGCCACATAGCTTAAGAAAGATTAAGCAAATATAAACTTTACAAAAAATAATTTTAAGTTCTTTGAACAATGATTATTAAAATCATTTAAATGGTAAATCCCCGGGGATCCAACACAAGAACACAAGCTTAGCACTGGATCAACGTTTCAAAAATAGAACTGTCAGCACAGTTTCAACCTTATAAAAAAATAGAACTTCATTCGATATTCAAACAACAAAGGGCTTCCCCTGCCAAAGGCAACACAGTTTGAAAATACACTATTTCATTATTATCGTTTGCGGCGTACATTGCTGCCAGCATTAAAATCGATAAAGTAGCTACGTCTAATCCACCGGGATTCGATTCCGAGTAAAAAGTAAATTGTATCGGTTGTGTGTCACAATCGAGCAGGTTTCAGAGAAATTGTGAGTAATGGGCGTGCAAACAAGCTGAATTTGATTTATTTTCTATTTATAACGGTAACGTGGGTACCTACTTGCCTTTAGGATTGTAGGGACAAAAAGGTTATAACAGGATATTTCAACATAGTTTTGAAGGAATTTACACCCATGCCTTGTAGGTCAGAGTGTTTATTTGATGTTAGATTTTAGAAATAGTGGACAACTAAGGGCTTGTCTTAAGCTACGCTTCCCGAGGTCGATTCGTGAGTGGGTTACTATTAATCCTACTGATATTATAAACGCGAAAGTTTATGAGGATGTTTGTTACTCTTTCACGTAAAAACTACGGAGTGGATTTTAATAAGATTTGGTATGGAGTTAGCTGACACTCTGGATTAACACATAGGCTACTTTTTATTCCTGTATTCCCACGGGAACGGGACCTACGCGGGTGAAACCGCGGGACGTCTTCTAGTTACTTATAAATACCTCTTCGTGCCTTAGAAAACACATTAGGCCGTTGGTCCCTGTCAATTGTAGATTTGGGACAATTGGTACGGATAGTCGGTAGAAAATCTGATAACCAGTTAAACCAAGGGGTATCGTATTACCTAGTCATGTTTAAGTGTTATGTAAGTGATGTAGGTAAAAGAGGCAAAGGCCGCCGACCGGGTACAAATTCAGACCCAAGGCTGCTGATGCCAAAATACAAATAATAATAATATATTACGACTATTCACACAACGCCATCTATAGTCCCAAGCTAAACAGAGCTTGTGTTATGGGTGCTAGACAACTGATAATTGAACTTATATATTTTTTAAATACATACATATTATAGATAAATTACACCAAGACACAGAACAAATAATCGTGCTCAACACACAAACATTTGTCCTGGGTAGGAATCGAACCCACGACCTCCGGCATAGCACACACTAACTACTAGACCAACATGCCAGACAAAATGATAATATACACCATTCGACCATTGCACCAAAAGGCAGTTTAGTCACCTAACATACATTTCAAAACAACACTTGATTTAAAACACCGTTTAAAATGCACATTTCCAAGGAAGCTCCAGTATTTTACTGCAATATGAAGAATTTACAAGATTATGGGGTAATTAAAATGTTCCGCGATGAGCCAAGACAAGCAATTACTCCAGGAATACCTTTGTGACAGTCTGCTGGAACATTTCTATCTAACTGTAACGGTGAAATGCATTTTACCTTAGTAAAAATGAAGACGTACTTGTAAATTTCTTCCTTAAAGTGAATGCTATCCTGCCAAATTAAACTTTTATTTGGCTTTTTTAGCTTAGTAAGAAATAAAGAAATAATATTTATTGGCAACAGGTAAAAACATGCACACACTGTTAATAAAACATGAAAATAACAAAAACAATTGTAAAAAAATAAATGCATGTCTCACGGCTGCGCCAAAAGGTTCAGCAGTAATGCCAGACAGTCAGAGCGCTGTCTGACGCTGTAAGCTTGTTAGGTAAGAAAAACACACTAAAAGTATTCACAGACGATCGAACTTGGTTCGGAACGGACCACGAACATGGTGCGCTTCGAACCAAATACAATCGTGTGGCGCACGGTCCGCTGGACTTTATTATTATTAATATCGGTACGGCTGGTTCGGAGCGCTCGCACATCGAACGTGGTGCGTTCCGAACCGAACCGATCGTGTGGACGGCGCACCGGACCAAATGTCGGTCCAGTCGCTATTGTGCCACCGTACGCGCAACATCAAGATCAAGATCAAACAATTCAATAAATGCTTCGGAAGTTCGGAACTCATTTGAAGATATATACGAAAATCTTTATCATCAAGATCTTTAATGAGATATATGTTGATATATATGTATAATATATTATTGTTGTCTGTTCTGAGATAATATTTTGCCCATTCTTTTCTTCTTTTTCGTTTGTTATGTAATGGCGATGTAGCAACGATAGTTGCCGCAACTAATGCCCTTTTGGCGTGTTTTGATAGAATAGGTGGCATGTCGAGGAGACGTGTTCACGCAATGCTAGCACATAACCGACTGGACGGTTCGGAGTCTGGTGCGCTTGTCTGTTGTGTAGACCGCACCGTACGGTTCGTGGTCCGGTCCGAACCAAGTTCGATCGTCTGTGAATACTTTTAGTCGCGATTGTCACAAATATTTATTAAACGGCAGTACTATCACTAAAATGGTCAATACTCTAGTAAGTTAAGAAACGAATGGCTGTTTCCAATAATAGCGGCTAGTTGTATTTTTTTGGATTTAGTTCTTCTTCTAGATTACACAAATGTATTCGACACATATTTTACTTTTCTCCTAACTTACTTACAATCTGTGCTACGTGTCGAAGATCTACGGGCACTGGGACCATGATATAGGGTCTCCCATCTGCGGACCGACATCTGCAATCGCTAGCTAGCTTAATTTTCAAAAGACTCGTGCGGTTGTTAGATATTATTAAGCATCAAGCTCCTTTGTTCTCACTCTTTAGACCAAAACTAGTTCTAACTAGAAAATGATTGTAAATTAAGGAAACAAGTCAATTATAATAGCTACTGCAAACTTTCGATACAAAACCTCTCGATTCTTGAAAAGGAGCTCGATTGACTGATCATAATTGACAAAACAAAGCAAATCAAAGCAGTACTTTGCATTTCAATATAGCCATTGTTATCTTAAGATCGGATCAAATAAGAATAAGGAAGGATAATATGATCTTGACTGTTAAAGCAAACTGCAAGAAAATAAGTACCTACCTACAGAAGATTGACTCTATTCGAATGTCGATCTGAAACGAATAATGTAAATAGTTTTGTGTATATAGAATTTATATCGATGTATCGATTTTTAATAACATTGTTTGTTGAGATACCTACCTATTTCGGTTATTTTTGACATTTCAAGTGTAAAAACGTCAAGTTTACGTAATATGAGCTTTAAAGCATAATAATAGTAAAACGCCATGTTTGCCTACCAATGTCGAAAACAAATTAAACACTAAAAATACACATTTTTTTAGACTTTTTCAAAAAGTATCGATGTCTATATACAGGTTTATAATTTGTAAAACACCAACAGCCTCGCAGGAGTAGATTTTTTCGAAAACGAGACAAAAAAAAACTCTCCATACAAAACTCGATCAACTGTTCGGATATATGTATGGAGAGTTGATTTTTTTTTTGTCTGTTTTCGAAAAAGTCGTAGAACAAGTGTTGTTTATGATATTAGTAATCTACTCCTGCGAGGTTGTTGGTGTTTTACAAATAACCTTGTATACAGGTAAATCGATATCAGCCGGTCAATTCAGTAAAAGTCACTTCATGAAAACTTGACTTTAGTGAACTGTCAATGCCTCGGATTAGTATGGAATTACAGGTCAATTCAAATTCAGTTCACCTACATTTTCAAGGGATGTATTTTACAGAATAGCGCTGCTGTTTTAATATATCGAAGCGATATCAAAACATTTTACAAATATCGACTAACGAAAGGTATTTACAAGGCAAATGTAAAAGGGAATGCCGGGAGGGGACGCCCTAGAAGGACATACATAGACCTTATTGGTGAGGTTCTTCAGAAAGGTCAGGTGCGTAGTACTCGTAACCGGCGTATGTGTATGACAACATGTATGAATGTAAACGAAGCAAAAGAAGTATGTAAGAATCGTAGCATATGGCGCTCTGTAGTTTCTGCCTACCCCCATGGGAAAAAGGCGTGAGTTTATGTATGTATGTATGTATACAAATATCGTCCTTTTGTTGTGTTTGACATCCCTATTCAAGAGTTCGGAGTGCTCTTGCACTTACTGTACGTGTGTGTAGAAGTGTGTGCGCGCAACAATTTTGTGTGAATAGAATGCAAATAGTCGGTTGTTTATCGGGTAGCATTATGATCTCAATAAGTGGCATAATAAAGGGGTAATAAAGAGGATGGTTACGGTTTATGTAGATCAACGTTGGCAACGCTTTTATGATATAATTGATTGATGAGAATTTCTTGGAATCTAGGGCGAGTACGTGTTGCAGTGCTTTGATTAAGATACAAATTCCAGGGTGTATTGAGAAAATCAGAGGCATAGCATAGATAATACAGATAATAAAGGATTCCGGCCTTTATTCAAGACACCGTGAATAAAGGCCGGAATCCTTTATTTTATTACTCGGTGTACATTATAAAATTATGATTATATTTCAAAATTTATTTTGTAGTTTCTGACATAAACACTTAAGTACAAAAAAGCAAACAAAATATTTAAACTTTTCTCTTTATAATGTTAGCGTAATAATAAAAATAATAATTATTTTATTTCGGACATAAATCAATGAAGTGTGAGTAACATAATCTAGTGTTAGTACAAATTCCCCTATTCACGATAAAAAAATGTATGAATTATAGAGCTATAATTCTCCGCACAGTTCTCAGGATGCTGTTGCGAAGATCTCTCAATTATTCAATTATTCAATTCAATCAATTCCTTATTCCGTACCATAATGTGTTAACTTAGTAGTTGGTGGGAAAAATAATATTAGATACATAATATATGGACCCTTTAGGGCACACAATGATTTAGAATGACTGAACATGAGTCTTTAAAATTTATGCTTACCTTCGCAAACCTAAAAACAGCAACTTAAAGTTTTAAAAAGAACAAGTGTAAAGTTATATGCCTCAAAAAGTGTTCAGACTACCCACATATTCTTGATGGGCCTGTTGGTTTTACAGTAAGTGGGCACGACTGCCATGCCGGAGATCGTGAGTTCGGTTCCCACCCAGGACAAATGTTCTGTGTCTGCGTGCAATTTATCTATGTACTTAGTTAAGTATTTTGAAATATATTTATTTATGTTTGCCATGGACAGCGATATTCTAGAATAATACGTTGTGAAGTTGATTAACTTAGTACGGAGTCTGTGGTGACCAGCGTGAAGTTACTTGTCATTTGAAATGGCGCGAATGTGTTTTTGGTAATGTCACGTGGACAGAGTCGTGCTGGTGCGTGAGAGCTGGGCAGAGCTCAGATTGATTTGAGGCACCAACGTAGACTCGAAGACACACAACCAGTACGAATCTGTCAGTTACCTATTTGAGTTATGTTTTGTGATTACTATTGTTAAGTGAGGTTATTACTGCAATGGACTGTTATCCACCATCGGTGTCAGCTCATCGCTCAGCCATCGCTGACGCCAACATGTTTCTCAGCCATTTAGTTCCCATTTATAATACATAATACAAGCTCTGCTTAGCTAGGGACTAGATGGCGAAGTGTGAAAGTTATGGAATATTTATTTTGTTTAATAACTATATTCTTACAGCTATTCGAAAAGCTAAGTTATCAAAGAAACTAATGTAAAGTTACATATATGCCAAGCAAGATTTCAAAGTACCTACCCACATATTCCCGCTTCTTTCCTGGAGTATATACCGCACTGAAGAGGGTTCCTATATCCTGTCTACAGATTTATTTACAAAGCTTAAAGTAATGACAGTGCGTCAAAGTCATTCTTTATATAATTCAAGCGAGGATTCCCTTCCCGGTTCTTCCGTTTCCCGGTTTTAAATCTCAAGGGAACCGTTAGTAAAGTTTTGAGTCGAGTTTAATCTTACTCCGCGGAGGTTTTTGTTTACATTTTGAAGATAGCTGTAATGTTGAGCTGTTTGTAAGCGAATATTTAAGTTTTATTAGTTGGCTTTTAAAGGGATTTCATATTGTGCTTTTAGTCGCGCCAATTAAGCCTTTTCCTGTAAAGTTCTTGAGAACGGAATTATTTTTGGTTGTTTATACAATAGGGTAGGTATATATTTATTGCAGGCTGTGCCAGAAAATTAAGAAAACATATTATAAGCGGTGACCGTGATCAGAAAACTTATATAAAAAAAACTGTCCTGTGGTTTGAAAATAGTAAACAAAAATTTCGAGAAACCTGTTAAGTACCTACTCTTCAATCTTCTTCTTTAAAGTTCTGAAACTATGTACAGACGCCAGAACATCAAGTTACCCCAATGTGTCAAATTTTCCCAATTGACCTTATTCTGTTTGACTTAGAGGTGAAAAACGATCAAAGAAATTTGACACATTGGGGTAACTTGATGTGCTGGCGTCTGTACTACTACATTACTACTACCTACTACTGTACTTACATGCAACGTACGAACTTTGTCGTTTTTCTACTTCTGTACTTTTTGTGATTAAACCAATAATTATAATTCGAATATAATTCTGCCATTCTACTTATAATTATTATAAATGTGAAAGTTTGGATCTTTGTTACTAAATTACGCTTAAACAGATTTAGATGAATATTGACACTAAGATAGACCATTTTCTGGACTAACACATAATACACTTCAATTCCGGTTAAATGTTCCCAATGAATAGTCTTGGGAAAGTCACTTTTTAAGCGAACGTATTAAATATAACTTTTTGTTAAACCACGTAATTAAAATCATTTCATAGACCAACTTGAACTGACTGTATTGAAACAAAAAAAAACATATAAGCGAATTAAGAATAAGTCAGTTAGAACAGTCAATAGAACTTAAAAAGATGGTGCCCATATTCTGAATTCTAAAATTGTACCATAATTTCTAGATTCTGTCATTCCTCTACAAATGTAAACAAAGGCTTAACTTGAAGCCTTCCTTTCATCAGCGCAGTAAATTGAACAGAATAACGTTTGCGACTGCACACTGGTTAGAAAACAAACTGTTTTTCCTAATCGGCTTAGGTGCACAGTGCAACAGCAAATGGGTTTTTAAGTAAATCCTTTGGTTGCGGCGTTGGTCAGATTGTTGCTAATGAAATGGATAAGATTTAAGTTATGAGAAGATGTTAGAGTGCTTGAATAGTATCCTACACACATAATATACATACACACACATAAACTCATGCCTTTTTCCCATGGGGGTAGGCAGAAACTACAGAGCACCGTATACGCTACAATTCTTACATACTTCCCTTGCTTCCTTCACAATCATACATGTTGTCAAACACACACGCCGGTTGCGGGTACTACGTACCTGACTTTCTGAAGAACCTCACCAATAAGGTCTATCCTTCTAGGGCGTCCTCTCCCGGCGTTCCCACTTACATCTGCCTTGTAAATACCTTTCGTTAGTCACCTTTCATTCATCCTTTCAAAGTGACCAAACAATCTAAGCAAACTCTTTTCAGTTTTTGTTACCACATCTTCTTATAAACCACAACGTTGCTTTATCACATCATTCCCCAATCTGTCTGTCTGTCTGTAGTATCCTATTGGCAAAGAAATTCAATGCTTGCTATAAAAGAGACATCACGAACAAAATTTTTATCCGAAACTTATGTCCGGGTGGAAACAAGTCTATGATTTTTATTTAGTACGCTCCGCTGCCGCTCCAATATTGCTAAATTATTCTAGATGGCGTTAGTGAGACATTTCTTCGCATGTCCTTCTTATAGTACCGTAAATCTCTTTGCCTATTGGTTATTTACGAGACATTCCTCTCCTCGTGTCCACTTTGGTGGAGTCTTGATATTTTTCATCATCAATACGATAAATCAGCAGGGACCAGCTTTCCACCCATCCACGAACTGGAAGAGACGAGCAGCAGTGCTATTCTCTAAAACTCCACCAAAAGAGCCTCCTCCTTCTTTAATTCCACCAAGCCCTTTTCATCATCGGACCACCAGACGTACGGCACTGCGTTACGGGTACATGGCATATCCCAACCATTCGTACTAAATGCTTTGGAAACATATTCATTGTGCGAAGAGAGCTAAAGAGTGGAATTCCCTGCCAAAGTCGGTGTTTCCTGATAGCTACAACTTAGGGGTCTTTAAGTCAAGAGTGAACAGATTGCTTCTAGGCAAGCGTGCTTCATCGTCGACCACATCATCGCTGTCAATTGAGCTGTCATTCCACACTCATGCAAGGCATTGACAGTTCAATTCACTCAAGTTTTCACGGCGTGACTTTTACTGCAACGACCGACTCATGTCATATGACGTCAGAATGGCAGTATATAGGGTGACTGGTAATTAGTGACCGATACTTAAACACGTGATTGTATTCATGATTGCAATAAACTTTCCCAAAGAAACTTTTTTTTACACATTGTGTGTAAAAAAAAGTTTCTTATAACACAATAAAATAACAAAAACACTCTTTGAAATTCCCGCGCGCGCGCCTGTGATCGATCAGCTGATAGTCTGACCACGGGAAGGGCAAAATCAAATAGTAGTAGCGGTACACGCTCCCCCGCCACCCCCAGCGCTCCCTTTATGCAGAACTGACGTAATTAAATTAATTGAAAGTTAATCAGTATAAAAAAAAGTTTCTTTGGAAAAGTTATTCGTAGTCATGAGTACAATCACGTGTTTAAGTATCGGTCACTAATAACCAGTCACCCTATATAGTTATTGTACGGTATGAACAATGATGATGGATTACATAATAAATACCAGGAAGTCATTGCAAAGTAGCCGCAGACCGCAGCGTTTACATAAATAATTATGTTGACTTTGAAGCAATGTATCGCAAGATGGGGTCCCTACTTTTCTTATTCTTAGCTTGTTGATGGCAATCGGAGGGCATGTATCTAATCAGAGATGGATAAAATTAATCTTTATTTTTTGCTCTGTTTGCTCACAGCAGAACAATTTCCTATCAGAAATGATAAATTATATCAAAACTTAAAGATGAACTTAAAAATCATTTTATTTTGCTTCGCCGTGGTCGAGAAAAAAAATTAAAGATTCACTATTGGTTCGAAGAAATAATGTTTATGATAAACATAGAACAGAAAATAAAAAACCCCCATCGCAAAAAAGTTAAACATTTAAAAAGTAAAAAATAACACTTTAGCCATGAAATTTTACTCCACGTCGGGGTCCCGCTTGTAAGGAATGTACTTGTAGGTATGTAAGTACTTATTTTAACGGTACCCCGACGTTACATAAAATTTCATGGCTAAAGTGTTATTTTTTACTTTTTAAATGTTTAACTTTTTTGCGATGGGGGTTTTTTAAATTTTAAATTTAATTTTTATTTTAAATTTTTTAAACGCATTATTTTTGTTTTATAGAGTTCACAGTTATGAGAGTTTTTCAGTGCATTGTATGTCGAGTCAAATCCTGGTTAAAACGAATCCAAACACGACATATCTGCTATTATTTTGTCACGGGTCTATCTACTGGTGTGCTGGATAGCCTGGCTGCAGCATCAGCTCATCCTGTTGCCATCAGTGCATTGTGTTTAGAATCAAATGCTGGTTGAAATGAATCCAAACACGACATATCTGCTATTATTTTGTCAAGGGTCTATCTACTGGTGTGCTGGATAGCCTGGCTGCAGCATCAGCTCATCCTGTTGCCATCAAGGCGTTGTGTGCAGAATCAAATGCTGGTTGAAATGAATCCAAACACGATATATCAGCTATTATTTTGTCAAGACTCTACCTACTGGTGTGCTGGATAGCCTGGCTGCAGCATCAGCTCATCCAGTTGCCATCAGTCCATTGTGTGCAGAATCAAATGCAGGTTAAAATGAATCCAAACACGACATATCTGCTGTTATTTTTCCAAGAGTGTATTAGTCTGCTAGATATCCTGGCTGCATCAGACCAAATGCACCACAATGTTGCTTATTAATATTACACACATGGGTGTTTGAAATTTTAAGACACACATATGTTTGTAAGTAAAGTTAATACCCATAGACGTCTAAAATAGCAACGGCAGCTAATACAAAAGAGCTGATAACCTTAAAACGGCTGAACCGATTTTGATGAAATATGTCTAAGAACCATCGCAAGAAACCCTGCTTTCAAATAAAAAAAACCGCATCTAAATCAGTTCTCCGGTTTGGGCGCTACGGTGCCACAGACAGACAGACAGACAGACACACACACATAGCGGTGAAACTTATAACACCCCTCTTTTTGCGTCGGGGGTTAAAAAGGGACTTATTTAAAAATCCTGAAGCTTTTGTTTAGACCAGTCTTCATATCCTGGTAAAACTAAAAATTGGCTCGCAAAATAGAATAATTTCTAGCATAGCCTTCATCTTAAAAGGCCTTACTAAATATTAAATAGCAGCTAGGCTTCCATTAGACAGAAAACAGGCGTCACAAAAATTGCCTGCAGCCTTAGATAACAATCTAGACTCATTTTAAGAATTCTTTTGTGTCATGTTTTCCGTTGTTTCTCCGTTATTTTCCTGAAATATCAAATGAAGGAATGTTTCATAAAGAAATTCGGGCAGTAGCAAGTGTAGTAGATTAGATTTTGAGTTCTATTTTAACTGTAATCAGCACTAATATTATTACTGTTCCATTTATTAAAATATCTTCAAAATACCATTTTTAAATATTTCAATATGAAGAAACATTTAAAACGTTAAAATAGTAGCATCGGAAAGTATAAAGTCCAAGATGCTGGTAGCGCGCGGTATTGAGCTCCAGCAGGGCTAGCATGGGCTGGGGATATAACTTTTATCCACCGGTTATTTCCACTGACAAGGGATACAATTATCTTATCCACCTGCCAAAGCACGGCAACAGGGGGAAAGAGAATTATATCACTTTTTGACATTAGACGTGGATACTCACTCACGGCTTATAGCATGGCGACTAGTGAAAGATTTCGCGATTCGAGCAATCCCAATTGACAACAAAGCAAAATAAATATCCAGTACAGATGTAATAAAACGATGAAAGTACTTTGGTTTACATGACATTCTCGACTATTGTGTAATTTCATAAAAGTTTTCTTAAAATGGCAATAATTTCGAGGACAAGCGTTTCCCCTGGTTTATCCCCGTGAATAGTTTATCCACCCATGTCGCCATGCTCGGGGGGTGGATAAAAATGACAGAGGGGAATAGTATTTTATCCTCTCCCCGTGGAAAGAATATCTCCGGCCATGCTAGCCCTGGGGAGAGGAATCGCCTAACAAAGCCAGCCGAGTCCATTCTCAATTAAAGCCTTGATCCGGCTTCTCAACGAGAGCCACAATTAAGCCATTACTATTAGTATTCCTATTTTATTTTTAGTAAGTAACATTTTTAAATATTAATGTAAAAACATATTAAAACATTTAAAAATATAAAAATAGTGGACCACCGGTGACGAGAGCAGTTTCTCTACCGGTAGTTAGGGTTCCAGAGATAGGAACCTCCTCATGATGCGGGCCGTATCAAGATACTGCCTTCTCGATCAAGCTCTTGACCCAACCGTGCAACGAAAGCTTCGAAAGATGCTTATTGAGGTTTACAGTCATGAGGCCGCTACGACTATTGCGACAATTGGCTGAGCCTGGGCAAAGGCCTTGCTATGTTTTTGTCTTTTTTATTTTATTGTCCTTCCAAAATGTCGCTTTCTGGTTTAATACTAATAAAGATAAACATGTAGGTCGTCATCACCTTCGAGGTCTGCCACGGTCCCGCTTTGCTGTTTCATGGCACCAATTCTGTGTTTTACAGCTAGTACGGTATGCAGCAGGTATACCTACCTACTGAGTGTCACAAAAAATTAAACCCTGCTACACCCAGGAATTGAATTCAAATTCGCATAGATAACATAAGATCGTTGAGGTAGTCTTGTGTAGTTAACTTATTATGAAGGTAAGCTAGCGCGAACGCCTGCAGTTGTTTATTGAGCACAATTTCATTCTCCAGCTATTTGTTGCTCAGAGAATTTCACGCTGTGAAATAAAATCACACAATCGTTAGTTCGTCTTGTGAGTGAAGAAACGGACGTCATTGACATGATGATTATGGCCACTAAAGTATTATCACTAAATTTGATTTTGTGAAAAGCAATACTTACCAGCCTACCTACATATGTCTTAATGATAAAATAATTATTATCCTCATTAATTAAGTCGAACCAAAGGACGTCCACGTGACAGCTAGACATAGTTCTCTTCCAAACATTGTCACATCGGCAATGTGGGCCCTGTGTTTCTGACTTTTATAATGTCAAGATACCGATTTATTCATTAACTACTTAATAGATTACTTCAATACTTAGTTATTTATTGCATTCTTTATTATTTCACGTCGTGTTATTACAAAAATAACAATATGGACTTTTTCGAGCAGCGGGCTAAGAAAGAATTCAAGTAGGAATTCAATATCATTAAATTGTTAGTGTATTTAAATGATGTGTTCGCCATCATAACCCCTAGCATATTCCAACTAAGTTGGGCTCAGCTTCCAGTCTTACTGGATGCAGGTGAATGTCAGTGTTTATCAGGGGTAGACTGCCTATCTGCCGGTCAATTCAGTAGAAGTCACGCCGTAAAAACTTGAATGAAGTGAACTGTTAATGCCTTGTATTAGTATAGAATGACAGCTCAATTCTCGCTCACTACGCCTACATTTTCACACGGTGATTTGACCAGAATAACCCAGTGACTGAGATAGGACCGAGTCACACCAGCAAAAATGGGAGCAAAGCGGCAAGCAGTTTCAGTGACTTATAATTTTAAACTTTATCTTGATTATTATAAGATGTAGTATCGTTTGAAAAAATTGAAGAGATCGCACGAATTCCCGCGACGCCGCGAGCACTCCGACGACAAAAAGTCTCAAACAATAATACGTTTTATAACAATCAAGATAAAGTTTAAAATTATATGACACTGAAATTGCTGGCCGCTTTGCTGCCATTCCGGTGTGATTCGGCCCTAACACGATATTGGTAAACCATAATAGACTAGTAGTGAGATTTTTGGGGTTCTGTCTACACAAAACGACTGTCAAAGATCTACAAATCACATCTAGGACCATCGTCATAACGCGGTTTCAGTGACTTAGAGGTCGCCCATCCACAGATTAACCTCGACAAGTGTAGCTTTACCTTCAATCGACCTGTGCCACTGTTATTTAGCCACAAATCCCTAACTTTTGCTTCAACAACTTGATAAGAACACTTAAAATGATATCCATTGTGCGTTGGCTATGAAACGTGGAGTTCTAAGGTAAAACAAAACACGCAGTGATCATAAATCAGTATCAGCAAAAAGTTATGTCGTTAAGTTACTGAGTGGCTCGTTTGAGTGTGAAGGTATGATAACTGGGATCGGTGATGCTAAACTTTTTATGTTTGGGACAACAAAATGTTTTAATTTCGTAAAGAACTATATATTTGTGAGCAAAATTCTGAAATTTGCGTCCTTTTCGTATGCAAATAAAGTCTGATTTAGGTACGCCTTGCGATTTTACTGCCTTTGGCGTGCTAGTTGAAAAGATAATAAAAGTTCTTTTAAACACTATTTAAGGCTTTCGCAGACAGGATACAGAGACTCCTATATCTACAGAAAAATATATACTTACCTAAGTGTGGGCATATACAGCTAAATAATGACAGAGGCTGAAGGTTAAGCTTTCCCAGAAACACGTAGAATTTTAATACGTAATGGATTGTCACCCATCCACAGACCGACCTCGGTCAGCATAGTTTTACCTTCGATCAACCCTTGCGGCTATTCTTCATCAAAACTTAGACTTGTCCTTTCCAAGTAGACACATGACATGACAAAAAGTAATATTTTTAAAGAACTGTATGTCCAACAAAGGGTAAAATTTTAGTTTTTAGTCCCTCATCTAGATTACAAGAAAATATTCGACACGTATTTTTTCTTTTTTCACGTAATCATAAAATAACGGCGATACATCGAGTTAAAACGTCGCATTACACTAGCCAGTACAGTTTATGCTAGCTAATGACGTTACAAGCCCCCACTCCTCAACTTTAATGCGCTTAATCTAAACAGTTTTCCATCAATTTGTAATAGAAAAAAATGTGTCGAATATTTTCTTGTTATCTAGATGAGGGACTAAAAAAATACAACCGACTTCGAAAAACATTAACCGGTGTAAAATAACTCTAAATTAGGAAGTCTGTGGCTTTGGTGGTTTTGTCTCATTCATGATTGGCCACCGACTTCCGAATTTAGAGTTATTTTACACCGGTTAATGTTTTTCGAAGTCGGTTGTATTTTTTGTAAAAAAGTTTTTATTTAACCATTTTTAGTTTTTATTTTTACATACCTAGATGATAAATTATTATCCATTTCTACAACACATATTTACATATTACAATCAAACAAATAAACAACAACTGTTCGCGATGAAATCAAAAAGTGAATTTCATGAACATATATGTTCATAAAATGAAAACTACCAGACCAAACTATGTAATTTTTAAATGAGACCAAAAAGAAACTAGTCCGCATCAAACTAAAAAAGAATCACGTAAATCGGTACATAAATCTCAGCGTAATCGGTAAACATACATACAAAAAAGTGATAAAAAATAAATTAAATTTTCATAAAATTGTTCATAAAATGAAAACTACCGGGTCAAACTATGTTATATTTTTATGGGACCAAATGGCAGCTATTCCGCATCGAACTCAAAAAGAATCACGTAAATCGGATCATCAATCTCGGAGTAATCGGTGTACATACATAAAAAAATAAAATACCGATCGAATTGAGAACCTCCTCCTGAAGTCGGTTAAAAACTAAAACATTGTCAGATAGCCCATTATACATATTTATTATATAAAGTTGGTTTAACAAGAACGTTAAGAGAACTTACTTTCTTTTATGTCAATAAAAAAACAATATATTACCATAAACAGTTGGAGCACTACTGACTTAGGTACTACTGAGTCAAACTGGAATGACCAACGTTCCTTAGCGATAAACCAATCGCCTCGATATGATCTGACCGCGGTTGTAAATCAAAAAGCTTGCTGCACTACTCCGGCTACAGGACAATTTAATTTCCTGGAACTGTAAACCGGAGATTCACGTTTTCGTTTATTCTAGAATATTTCGCATTGCTGTGGATAGGTTTATCAAAGAGATTTAAGTTATCTACTTCAGAGAGGATTTGCGAAGGAATGTCATGGAAAAACTGTGATGTGATCCCCATGTCTCAGTAACGCCATCTAGAATAATATACCAATAAGGAGCGGCAGTGGAGCGTACTTAATTAAACTCATATTATAGGCTTGTGTCGACTAACGCCCGATATTAATATTCTATCTCAATCCAAATCCCGATCCTTTGTTTTTGACGGCTGCTTCTGATTGGACATCTTTAAGATCTCTCGG
Organism: Euplexia lucipara; assembly: GCA_921972225.1. Classification (NCBI taxonomy): domain Eukaryota; kingdom Metazoa; phylum Arthropoda; class Insecta; order Lepidoptera; family Noctuidae; genus Euplexia; species Euplexia lucipara. The sequence goes on along the minus strand of OV179159.1, from coordinate 16,992,040 downwards.
ATAGGCGAATTCGGTCGTTGATTGGTTACAGACAAAGATCGGGATCGAGATAGCAACCGACACAGATTATTAATATCCAGCGTAAGACACAAGATAATAATACTTGCCTGTGTTTTCCCACTGCGGGGCAAAGGCCTCCCTACTTTCCTTCCACCTCTCTCTGTCAAGGGCTTTTTGGGACCAGTTCTCAAGACACAAGTACCTATCGCATGAAAATTTTTATGTCCTGTCTATTATTGAGTATTGAATGTCTTTGGGTTTTATCAACGGCTGAAGTGGAAAAGTAGACTTATAATATTAATTTCGTTCCGAGACCTCCGTCCGGTTCCAGTTTACAAAGCACATTAAAAAAAAGCGCGTTAAATTACGCTTTGGGAACACATTCATTGTGCGTACAGACAAGGAGTGGAATTTCTTGCCGGAGTCTGTGTTTCCTGATAGCTACAACCTAGGGGCTTTAATTCAAGGGTTGCTTCTAGGCAAGCGTGCTTCATCGTCGACCACATCATTGTTTAACATCAGGTGAGATAGTGGTCAAACGCGTGCCTATCAATAATAATAAAAAAAAACTAAATCAGAAGTCATTTATTGAAATTAGTCTTAGGACTTTCTGAACGTCAATGGCATAAGTATAAGATAAATCCCTAAAAACCCGCAGTGTATTTGTATAGTAGGTAGGTACCTACACTCATATTTCCATGAGACACTCACATTCATATGGGCCATTGCCAAACCGGGGCTAAAATAAAACATGTAAAAATTAAAACATGTAAACGCGACTTTTCTTGTTCTCGCATGACGTAAATAAATAATAATAGTACCAGCCTATTACTGTCCCACTGCAGGACTGCACTACGGTCCTACTCCTCTGCATTGTGATAGTAGTAGAAGAGCCTCTTCTCATACAGAGAAGGCACGAGCATATGATCACCACACTTGCTCAAGGCGGATTGGCGATTTCAAACTTATATTTACTATAAGTCCAGGTTTCCTCACGATGTTTTCCTTCACCGATGTCAATGATGTCTAAAGCGCTAATTACACTATTTGATTTGTAGCATCCTAACTAGGCTCCTAGTTAGGAAGCAACCAAGCGGTCGGTAGGTACTATAAATCTCATCCAATCTGTCCTAACTGCGATTAAACCTTCCGATTTCCTAGTTAGGATGCTACAAATCAGATAGTGTAATAAGCCCTTAAGATAAACTCAGAAAGTACATTTGAATTGAAAAAGCGTACAATACCTACCTTGGTACATTTTGTTTGCCGTCTGCTAGTTGCCTTTTATGATGCAGGTGGCCATTAACGACGTGGCGTGATAGGGTCTTAAATATAGAAGCCACAGGAATTCAAAACTTTCGGAGCAGTTGTTAACTGCATTCACACATTTCAGAAATAACCTACAGTTGTATCTAAAAACAACATTTAACTGGACGACGATTGTCTTCCATTTCCTGGAATGGTTAAGGTAACTGTCCTTCTTGTCACATCCCATATTACCACCCCTGTGTATCTGTCTAGACTAGATTTAATATCGTTTCGAACCATTACCCTTTACTTCGCCGCGCTAAGACAAAACAATTTACTTTTAAAGGGGATAAAAGGATTTCTGAGGGCTGAGTAAAGCAAAGATAAAATAAATACTACATACGTAGATAAACTCACGCCTTTTTCTTGTGGGAGTAGGCAGAAACTACAGAGCGCCATCTGGTATTATTCTTGCATACATCTTTTGCTTCATTTAGGTTCATACGTGTATTCATGCACACACGCCGCCCGGTTCGAGTAGGTACTACGCACCAGACCTTTCTGAAGGATATCACCAATAAATAATGTATATATGTATATCCTTCTCGGGTATGCCCTCTGTTTCTACTTTCATCAGCCTTTTGTTAGTCTCCTTTCTTTCATCTTTTCAACGAGACCAAACCATCTTATCATACACTTTTCAATTAAAGATTAAACACTTAGGTACTGACTTTAATTTTATTCTATGCGAGTCTGTCTGGCTAATGTATTGTAATGGCTACACACAATCAATGGACATTCCTTTTATTTTGAGAATTCAACAACATTTATTGTATTATAACATCAGTGCAGTTCGGAAGTTGTTAGCTGTATGTGAATCATATGCAGTGGTGCATGGGCTCACATATAATGTCAAGAAGTCGCAATTGGTGGTTTTCCGCGCCAGGTTTGCATTTCTAGATAATGTTCCTCCATGGTGCGCCATTACAGCGAGTTACGCAGGTGAAATATCTTGGTCATGTGATCACGGAGGAGTTGTGTGATGATCCCGATATGAACAGGGAGTGTAGGGCGTTGGCGGTTCGGTGCAATATGTTAGCCCGCAGGTTTGCACGTTGTAGTAGGGATGTGAAGGTGTATCTTTTTAAGGCCTACTGCCATAATTTCTACACGTGCAGCTTGTGACTGAGATATACGCAGAGGGCCTACAACGTCCTACGCGTTCAGTATAACAATGGGTTTAGGATGCTGCTGAGGCTTCCGCGTTTCTGTAGCGCCTCGCAGAAGCGGAAGCCCGTGTTGATGATTTTCATGGAATAATGAGGAAGAGCGCGGCGTCAATAATGGGTAGGTTACGCGGAGGCTCCAACAGTCAGTCATCGTCACATCTTAGAGAGCGCGCATGACTTCATTCTAGATACACACTGATGATAGCCAATACAAAACTATCGGTTTGACAGTTTAATCGTTGAACACTCTGCCCAAAGCCTTGCTGGTTATCCCAAGGTCAAAGTTTTCCCGCTGACGTGTTTACTTTACGTACTGTATAAAACTATTAATTTATTCTGTGGCAATGGGGTGAACTATTGTTAGCATAGACTGCACGCAACGAAACACATTACAAACACGTAATGCTGAACGCCCTAGGGAAATACGCTACGTCTTGAAGCTGAAACGGTGCTGTACTATGTTAAAATGCTTGTGTTTATTTCTTGACTGCTTATATTTCGCTTTCAGGCTGTCATAATACTTTTACTGGCAAAAGACAGTAGGTACGTGCGTAAAAGTGTGGGCACGTAGTAGGTACCTACATGCATTTATATTTTTTAAAGAATTTTGACTGCCTTATCCTTGTCACCGCTAGACTAGCGGTGGCTTGTTCTTCTGATGATCATGATTTTCGATTCCTGATATAGGCAGCGTTTTGATTGTGTTTTTCCTGTTCAAAGTCTGGATTTGCACCCAGTTGATGGCAAATATTCTTAATAGGTTCCACCTAAACTAAACTGGTGAAATAACGGACTGAGTAGGTTAGGCAATACAGACGTACCTAATGTTAAAATGATGTTCGAAAATTACTCTTTGGTGAACCATCTAAACTTTTTTTTTCTTTTTCAGGTAAGTCAAGAGAAAGTGCCCTACTTACAATACTATTCATTATGTGGACCACTGACTGCACTAAGGCAATTTCTGTAAGTACTAATCTTACTAATATTTTAAACGTGATAGTTTGTTTGGATGGATGGATGTTTGTTTGTTTGTTGCAAAAACTACTGAACGGATTTGGATAAAATTTAGTGCACAGACAGTTTATAATCTAGATTAACACATAGGATAGTTTTTATCAAAGACATTCAATACCTATAGACCGGACATCACGAACAAAATTTTCGTCCGAAAAAGTGTGACCTGCTGGATACAAGTCTATGAGTTTTTTGTAGTACGCTCCGCTGCCGCTCCAATATTCATATATTATTCTAGATGGCGCTACTGAGACATGGGATCAAAGTTTTTCTATGACATTTCCTTGACATGCCCGCTCTATAGTATTTTAAATCTCTTTGGTTTTTATCCCGATTATATCTTCTCGTGGGATATTTTTCGAGTTGTAGCAGGCGAAACCGCTGGCAACAGCTAGTCTATCATAAAACTTCTATTGATAGACCGAGAGAGAGAGGGAGTTAGAGAGAGCTAGCTATACCTACAAAGAAGAAAAGAACTATCTCTTTTTAAAAGGTAGTAATGTAAACTTCTACGCAGCGAAGTATAACCTCTGGTACAGATTGGTGAAACGCATTTTATTTAAGCTCCTAAAACTATATACTATTTTAAATTCTATTACCCAAGAAACAAGTTTGAAAATCCATCGATAGTTACAGTTTTTAATAGTATTCTAAATTCGAGCGTAAGTATGTTTGGACCTCAAATCCCCTTGTCTCTTGTATCTGTAATATGACATCTGTCATCTCGAAATATCGATAGTTATATCTCTGGTTTATTGTCTTGAAAAATTTTACAATTATATTTCGTAGGTGAAAAGGAAACATTTTCTAAGCAGATATTGTCTGTATTTGTTGTTTTTTTGTATAATAAAAACAATAATATTAGAAATACAAAACCTAACGATAAAACGTAATTTTACAACAAATGCTTTACTTGTAATCAGTCAGAAAAGACTTTAAGATTATGTTGATGTCGCTCCGACTACAGACATAATGCCAATAAATTTTATTCTACAGTTATACGTTGAAAATAAAGAATTATAATTATATTAACATCAAAACGATACCACTTTTTAACTAAGAGCTTACTAACATAGATAAGAAAACAATTGAAAGTTTTTACATTTTAAATGCACAATACTTTATATTAGACATAAAGTAAGTAAGTAGGTATTAGTTTGAAATAGCTTTTTTGTTTCAAACAGTAATACATAATTATCATTTCATCGCCATCATCGTTCATACTGAAATTACACAACAGTTAACGGTTCTTAAAAACAATTTACACTTAATTTGTTTAACAATAAAACATCTAAATTGATTTAATAATACTCAAAATGGTAGATAAGTTACATTATTGCGACGTTATCACAACGCTTAATACATTTAAAATTACTGTCGTAAAATTTTATCTTAGCTTACTTAAAATGCATTTAAAGTCTTGTAGAATAGTTAGTATCTAGTTTTAATTTCAAATTAGGTAGGTCATAGAAATACGTTTTATTTTCTATTTGTTACTAGCGCAGGTGAAGCCCGACTTACGAGTACAACAAAAAGGCAATTAAAATGTATGCGAACGTTTCATGCATGGCATTAAGGAATACATAGTATCTCACAAGTTTCATAAAGTACGGTGACATTATTATCTTAGATACAAATTCAAGACTAGATTATTTCTCATATTGCACTTTAAAACCTTGGATTGTAAGAGTAATATTTCTATACTGTATGTCTAGTCCAGACCAGACCTCTTGTTTTATGTGAGTTGGTCTTAGAAAATCATTTTGAACAAGCAACAACAGTAGTACCTACTTATAATTCACAACTAAGCCTAATTCACAAAAATAAGTAGCTGAAATCCTAATACAATTCATATGTCAAGCGAAAACGTCGGATTCCTATTCTGAAAAAAGATATTAAATGAAATTCAGTTTGCTGAAGCCGTCGAATTTCAGCCGTAGAGCAACCACTACTTAGTCATAATTTCATTAATAACAACATTTTTCAAAGCCTACATAAACATAAAAGGTAACTAAAAGAAACGAATAACAATTTGACTCAGCATAACAATGAGGACACAACTGAGAGTGATACTCGAGGAATTTCGCCGAGGAGCAACGTAATATTGAGAGTAGATATTGCCCCAGAAAAATATGCGTTGGACGTGGGGTTTGAACCTAGGTTCTTCGACGTAGATCAGGGAGTTGTTCACAGTCGGACCACCGTTGCCACCGTAGTAGAGGTAGTTGGTGGCTTCGATGCTGATAGGTGCCCATGCAGCGCTTCTAGTGATGTTCAGGGTTCCATTGGTCCTGGAAGAAGGAGAAGAAAAAACGATATAGAAGTAAAACTTTAAAATAAATATTAGTGTTGTTAGCTGTAACTTGTGCATTGGTCTTGTGGTCGCAAGCGTTACTGCTGAGCATGAAGTACTCCAGTCCGATTCCTGAATAAGGCAAATTGTCCAAAACATTTTCTAATTGGATCATAGCAATATCCCGGCGCAATAAGATAAATAAATTAGTTATAATTACCAGTTATGAGCGAATGCGCTGAACCGTCCCACAAGCGATTTGCTCACAGCTTCATCTTCAGGGCGTAAGTCATCATTGAACAAATAGTTCAAGAAAGCTCCATGTGAGGCTCCACTCAATGGAATCTGGTTGTGAACCCAGCGGGAGTTCTTCGTTCCCAAGTACGCGAACTCCAATAGCCTGACCTCGCCCTTAGAGATCAGGGCTCTTTCTTTAGCTGCTCTGATAGTCGAGAGGAGCACAAGTGTGTCTCCTTGATATTCTAAAAAGTCTTCAATCAACGCCATATTAATTGTACCATTTCCAAAGTAGAAATCACGGATTGAAGCTGCCACAGCTGTCTTATTTTTACCCAGTTTCAAGTCAACTGGAAGGAAACTAGTAAAGTTTGTTTGCATGAATGTCAGCCAGTTTCCAAAGTCTGCCTCGTCTGCCCTCATTGTCCCTTCCCTGTTTGTATATCCGTATATAACTGGAATCTGCGCGTGCTTGCCTGATTTTAAAACATCAATAGGAGCTTCACTAAGAACAGTGTTATTAAGGCTTATTTTGGGATTTTCGATGCAAGGTGCAAATAACGGCGTATTATTGACAAACTTGAATTCGTTCAGCGCAGTGTGCAAGACGTAAATGTCAGTTTCGACTAGATGTTTTGCTAGAGTTGCTGGATCCTTTCCTTCGTATCCGAGTTTTTCGCCCAAACGTTCTGCATAACCAATAGGATCGTAAGCTACTGCCCACGGAGCTAAGCTAGATCCACTTAGTACAATAGCTTTGTGAGCTAGATCTTTTATTTGAGGTGAGAGAGAAAGCAAATCTACCACAGCTGCTCCGGATGCATGACCCATTAGAACAACGTTGTTACGATCTCCTCCAAAGTTGGCAATATTATCTTTGATCCATCTCAGTCCTTGGATTACGTCTTTCAAGCCAGCATTGCCTGGTGCTTCTTGCACGCCCAGGCATAGAAAACCGAAAATGGAGAGTCGGAAATTCATTGAGACGAAAACAACATCTTGTTCAACCAATCTTTTTACAGAGATTACTTGAGTATTCGAATTGGTGTATTCATCGGCGTTGAGCCATACCACGACTGGTCTTTGAGCGGTGCTATTTTTGGTGAAGATGTTAAGGGTTAGGCAGTTCTCGACTCCAACAAGTCCCCGAGATGTGGGTTGAGCACAGAAGATGTTGCTATCAGTGGCACGGAGTACTCCATAGCTTGCAGGTGGATTTGGGGCCTGAAAAATATTACAAACACAATTTAAACTCTGAATGAGATAAGGTTAAGGCGTGCCCGTATTTTTATAGATAAGGGACGCAAACAACTTTCTCACAGCGTTGATTAACGAAGGCCCGCCTGTACAGAAGTTTTATCAATGTATTTCATGTTACAAACAGTTGTGTTCTATCTTACAAACAAATATAGATTGAAAACTTCTTCTGGATCGTGTATTTCCAGTAAATGTCAGTTATTAAGAACTGACTCTTTAAAACTACAAGTTCGATTGTCATTCAAACAAAATGTTTGTCAATTTTACCTAGCGATACCGTATTGTTTAACTTACAGTTTCCTGTATTTTCCACTTGGTTGTAAATGTGTCAATATTCGTGAGAATGATTTCATAAAGAATATCATAGCTATAAGCTGCCTGCGGCTTCATCAGTGTAGGTAATGTTTATTTATAAATTATAGCCCATGTGTTAAGTATCTTAAATATACTCAATGAATACTTTAACCACTCGTACGTGTCTCGCGTAGTTCTACGTTCTTATATGACGGGTTAATTTTCATCAAATCCGTCCATACAACGTCGTGTCCATAGTTTTTATTATCTTTGACCTGAACCAAGTCTCAACTAGTGGTTTCTTACATAGCAAATCCTACTCTTTATCTCTCGTAATAAAATGTGTTTTTGTGTTTTTGTATTTTGGAATTTAGTTCTGAGTTTTCTTTAAAATAACCTATAATAATCAGTTTTAGTGTTTCATCGCATCAACCATTATGTCTATTGCCTGGCCTTAATGATAAAGTAACAGCAATCACAAGGTTTTGAAATATAACATTGACTAGTACAATAAATATTATTTACTGCAACGTTTGATTGATTAACTTATCTGTGGTGAGTGTTTAAGTAACTACTTACTCATCAGAAGATAGGTCATGATGTCATTGAGACATATACGTTTGAATCATTACCTTCATACCAGCTTATTGAAGCAAAGTCAACAAAATTTGATTTATATCGTCCATACCTTTTTCGTAGTCAAAGTAACAGTTCCAATTATCTATTGACACAATTTTGCACTAATGTTCATACTTTACTAGTGACTTGGTCGTAAGGATGCAAACATTATTATGTATATAAGACAGGTTAGGGCTGAAAATGTCCCCAAGAATTAAAATTACCTTAACAAAATAAACCTGAATTCAAAATTTTAGTTTTATACACTCCGTAGTTTTGGTTATGTGCTAATAGTCTGACTATTAGCACACAGCCAAAACTACGGAGTGTATAAAACTAAAATTTTGAATTCAAGAATTGACATCAGTAAGTACAACCTATTTTATGAGTAAAGCAAATGAAGGTTTACTCTGATTGATGCTTAATTTCCATGCAGTGTTGTACAAAGAAACAGAGCATTGAATAGGTTAGAAAAATCTGTTTTAACGATAATGGAAAGGTTATTGTAGTTAAAAAACATGTTTTTATTACCTTCAGGTGTATTTAATTATGTATAAACAAGACTTTGTAGCCATTTCTTTGTACAAACGGAGGAGTGCAAAATTAAGCGTAATAAAAGTGTGTAATATACATCAAAAACGAAGTTCTTTATTAATAATAAATGGTAATA